>VSDK01005541.1:277178-401821 GCA_009767595.1 Symbiodinium kawagutii | reverse complement strand
TGGGGACAAGAACTGGGCTGCCCCCACGGCTCGGGAGTGGCTCGAAGGGGCTCAGAAAGGTCTGGATTTGATGTCCGACCACGACTCCCCTGCGGCCCAGGCAAGTTTGAGCAAAAACCTCTGGAAGTCCATGGGTTCGTGGCGTTGGAGTAATGAAGAACCCAGGGTTTTCTTGGAATGTCGCAGCCCAATTACTTGTGTAAATGCCAACATGAGACACTGGGCCCACATGAGCTATGATGACTTGTTCAAGCAACCTGCCCGACTGGCTCACGAGTTGGAGAAGATTCCACTGGAGGACTAGGTCGCTGCCAGCGTCAAAAGTTCCGAACAGCTGCCCGACTAGATGAGATGGAGGAGTTTTCAACCGATTCACCAGTTTTTTGGGGATGGCATGTAGGCATCAAGCAGTTTTTGTGGGTTGATTCATGATGATTATGCGTAGTGAATAGATGTGAATACGGAGGCCCCCTTTTTTTTTCAGGATTTTTCTTAGTTCAATGAATGTTAATTTTTTTCCGTTCTGCTTTCCTGATTCACTGCTTTCCTGCTTCTCTGCTTTTCCGACTTTTCTGCTTCTTTGCTTCTTGGCTGTTCTGTTTTTTTCAGCTGGGCCTGACTTTTTTCACCTTGCATGTATTCAATCTAATCTTGAGGCATTCTTTCAACCTTTCATCTCCCACAATCCTTCAACAAAAGACATAAAGACCTAAAACGTCGACGTAACACTAAAACCATATACCCTAAAACCATCTAAAACTCTTAAACCATAGACCCTAAAACCACCAACCCTAAAACCATGAAGCCTACAACCCCAAAACCATGAATCCTAACAGCATACAGCCTAAAACTAAAACCCTTACACCACAAGTCCTAAGACCATAAGCTTCAACGCCATCAACCCTGAATTCATACACCCTAAAATTACCAAAACCCCCAAAACCATACAAACCACACACCCCAAAACCACACACCATACCGTACCATACACCCAGAAACCGTCAACCCTAACACCTTGTATAAACCTAAACACTTTGATTTAAGAGCACTTAAGCCTTAAAGCTCAAAACCCATGAAATCTTTCAAATTCCATGAAACATGAGAAGGTAGGATATTCCAAATGTTGCAAATAGCATGGAATAGGATATCCCAAACGCTGCAAATTATACCAGTAGGAAGGAAAACGTATGATGTCCCAAACCTTTCAAATTCCATAGAAATTGAGAAGGTATGGGTTTCCCAAACATTGCAAAATACCACGGGAAATGAAAGATAGGATGTCCCAAGTGCTACAAATACCATGGGAAATGCAAGTTTCCAGTCTAGGGAATATTTGCCAAAAATGATATCCCCGAACGAAGAAAGATAAGCTATTTTTTGATTCTCATGCTGAGTCAGCCACCTGGTCATCCAGATTTGGATGGATGACATTGAGTAACTAGATTTTCCAGCAAATCCAGCAACTAACAACTGTATGGCCGAACATCCCCCCATCAACGGTTGATTTGTGAGCTTGGGGATGAGGGGGCCTGGGATGTAGCAGCGCCGACTTACTCACTTGGGGGTCCCTAGCATCGGCTGCCTCGTTGGTCTTCAATTTTGGAGCATGAAACGAAAACTCTGAAGAATGTCTACCCAGGATTAATTTTGAAGCGATGGGTCAAGCAGTTAACCAAGCAATAATAGCTGGTTTATGGTTAATAGTAGGGGATGATAACTAGCAGCTATAGAGGATATACCAGCTATATATGGTTTTGGGTCAATATTAACCAACAATAATGGGGGATAATAACCAGCAACAACAAGGGAAATAATGGTTAATGATAGGGGAACCAGGGTACGGGGTTTTGACCCACAGCCATGTTAACCCCAGGTTGATTGATTGGGGATAATTGGGGGGGTTACCATTGTAAAGGGAAACCAATGCTTTTGCGGGATACCCCCCTATTACTCAACCTGGGGTTTATTAATCCTGGGTAGACATTACAAAGCTTGAAACCATTTTGCACGTGGATAAGTCGGACTACGCAATGATTCAACGAGCAAAGCTCTCAACTTACGAAGTCGCTCGCACAGCGAAGGGCTACTCAGCTTTGCCCCGTGAAACTAATTGGGTCCCAACTGCACAATTGACCAACGACAAGCACTGCGCAAGTCTTGACATCTTATCCGAAAAGTTATCGATCTATAAGGTTACCCTTAAGTGTCGAAAAAAAACATATATATCTACGACCTCAAAGTCAGTTGAACCTGTATGGCTTCGATAAGTCACACCTCCCTCGTTGGCTGTGATCTTTGGCTCAAACCATTTTAGCATGATGAGTGCACCCGAACCGTTTGCTATCCATTTCCTCTGCCTGCCGCAGAGATGACTCAACTTTGGCTCCTATGGTGCTCATGCCTCCTGTTTGCAGTCAACGCTGACCGACCTCAGGAAGTGGATGTCACGACTGAGGCGGACAGTGCTGGGTTCATTCAACTCGGTCCAAACGCAGATGATGAGTCTGAGATCTTGGCCAAACGAAACGATGCCTTTGATACGTTGTGGAAAAAATACTTTTCCCACTACCGTCACTTGAAGGGAACCATGCTCTCAATGCCTGGGCTTAAGCCCTGGGAAATTCCCATCTTCTACGAGCTCGAAATCTCCACCCGAATGTACCAACTCCACATGACACCGGAGTTGCTTCTGACCCGCGGCCGCATCGAAGATGCCAGCTTTGATTTCGGAACGCCCTTTGAAAGCACACCTCTATGGGACATTGGAGTGGATGGTCATGGAAGTAGCAATTCCCAGAGCATTCTGGGATTGCCAGAAGCTGACAGTGCCTTCGTTCGACCAGAGACCGTGTTAGACGGCACCTTGGCCCGTGAGCTGGTGGACCACATGCACAACAAGATGCATGTACCAGACCATGAAAAACAGGACAGCTTTCAGTTTACCTTTGGAATCCAGTTGGAGCGCATCAGGGAACTGATGCAGCACACCATGCCAACGCCTGTGGAGGATACCTTTGGAATCCATTTGGGCTTCAGGGAACTGATGAAGGACACTATGCGAGCGCGTGTAGAGGAAACCCACAAGTTCTGCCAGTCTGGTCGATACAAACCATGCAGCCGAAAATACGAAGGCCTCATGTTGCTCTGCCAAATGGTCATGGACCAAGCGGCCAGAGCAGTTCATTGCGGCTTCCCCAAGCGGTTTCAGTCGCCTTGGCTTCTGCGAACGCATATCGGAGATTTGGCCATGACGCTCAGTGAAGAGGAACGCCAACACTTGGCGGACGATGTAATGAAGCTTTGGGGCAAAGATCGACAGCTTTATCCCAAGGGTATCATGGACTACTTGCTTTTCCCCGAGATGGCTGAGATGGGTGGAGTTGTGAAGAAGCGCATCGGTCCAAGTGGAGATGATGCGATGGAGATGCAAACCGATCTTGATGGTTTGAAGAAAGTGGCTGCGAAGATGTTGGAGGATCGCCGAGTGGACGGACGTTTGTCACAACGGCCCTGCAGAGTAAACGCTCCTGGGGACAAGAACTGGACTGCCCCCACGGCTCGGGAGTGGCTCGAAGGGGCTCAGAAAGGTCTGGATTTGATGTCCGACCACGACTCCCCTGCGGCCCAGGCAAGTTTGAGCAAAACCCTCTGGAAGTCCATGGGTTCGTGGCGTTGGAGTGAAGAAGAACCCAGGGTCTTCTTGGAATGTCGCAGCCCAAGTACTTGCTTAAATGCCAGGATGAGTCACTGGGCCAACATGAGCTATGATGACTTGTTCCAGAAACCTGCCCGACTGGCTCACGAGTTGGAGAAAATTCCACTGGAGGACTAGGTCGCTGCCAGCGCCAAAAGTTCCGAACAGCTGCCCGACTAGATGAGATGGAGGAGTTTTCAACCGATTCACCAGTTTTTTGGGGATGGCATGTAGGTATCAAGCAGTTTTTGTGGGTTGATTCATGATGATTATGCGTAGTGAATAGATGTGAATAAGGAGGCCCCCTTTTTTTTCAGGATTTTTCTTAGTTCAATGATTGTTATTTTTTTTCCGTTCTGCCTTCCTGATTCACTGCTTTCCTGCTTCTCTGCTTTTCCGACTTTTCTGCTTCTTTGCTTCTCGGCTGTTCTGTTTTTCTGCTGGGTCTGACTTTTTTCACCTTGCATGTATTCAATCTAATCTTGAGGCGTTCTTTCAGCCTTTCATCTCCCACAATCCTTAGCAACGCTGTGAGGTCGGAATGGCAGCAGCGCGAACAGATCGATGCCATTGTGGTGACGCGGATGGCAACGCGGTGGATGGGTCACTGGTTTTCGCGGGGCTCCAACGGTGCTATTGTTGCAATGGGACCGTAACATCCATTGTTTACCTAAGGGGACCTACCGCAAGTAAGGGATCAACGCTGATGTTTGTTTTCATGGTGGTGGAAGCTGGCTCATAGTGGTGCCAAGGCTTGAGAGTTTGGATGGGACAACTTACCGCCAAGCGATATTGGTTCGTGGTCATGTCATATTTCATGGTGGTTCATGTTATTGTTGCAAGATGGTTTTTAGGGTTAGTGATGCTCAATTATTCAGAACTGTCAATGTTTGGGGATTTCATTCTTGACGATTGTGGTTATGGTGAATGGGTATTGTTGACACCCGCTTTATAATTCACTATGATTCTATATTCCGGTATTTGATATCGATATTGACTTTCGTGTTAGCGGTCAATGATTACGGTTCATACCGGTACTGGCGAATGGTGCTAGCTGTAGTGGTGATGAAGCTGCTGTGGAGACGGACATGAGTCCAGCCCACCCTAGAACTGCTTAAGTCCGATTGGCTGGGAACCAATTGGGAGGGCACCCACTCCGTCACCCATGCTTAGTGGCCCCATGGCAAGCTTTGGGGCGTCCCGTACGAATCTTGTTGAGAGCTTAGGGCCACTAACACATAGGCCACGGAGCGCTGGACCCAGGGTCAACGTAGGCAGCCCCAAGAAATCAGTTGTTCTGGCGCCCGCGTGGTTTCCCTGGTCGTAGTACTTAATTATGAACAAATGGTTGGTTGACTCACCTTTTTTATAGGGTTTTTATAGGGGTTGAATCACCAACTGGCTTGATTGACTCAAGCATGCTGACACAGGGGGAATCAGGAAATTCGGAGATGTTCCAGGATGTTCCAGGCATATGTGATGGCTATGGTTGCAATATGGATGGCTATCGTCTAAAATCTTAAATCTCATAGAGCATTGGATCGCAACATCCCAACAATGCTGCCAATTTTTGAGATCCCAGGGGCGGGGACCACGACAGATCCGAACTGGAACACAGCGCTGAGCTGATCCGGAAAAGATCTCCAAATCAATCTGTTGACATCGTGGTTTGTATGACAACTTGCAACTGATGGGTTTACTTTTTGGTCCAACCAGGCAATCGTAACCAACCCATGATTCCTACATAATTAGGCACTGCTGGTTCTTCCTGGTTTCTACAGTGCCCAAGCTGTGAAAGCTAACCATTCTCCAGCTAAGACGCTGCTAGCCGGTGCCAGAGTCGATGGTGTGCATGAAAACCTGAGACATTTTCACCACAACTTGGCCAATCAAATACTGCATTGTACTGCATGTATGTATCTGGGTGGATCATAGCTACTACCTTAGCTTTTTTGTTTTTTTGGGATATGATTGAGCTACCAAAAGTTCAAATTTTAGCAAGGGATCTAAAAGCCACCAAGCTATACTTGACGTATACATGTTATTTATCAACATACAAGCCATACAAGTATCTACAGTACATTTTAGTGTTGCATCAACCAATCAAATATGCACAAATGGTAGGTACACTGTTTCCAAGTGGGTTTCTCAAAATAGGGACCCCCAAAAAAGTATTTGGATTATTACTATCAATTATTAATGTAAAGGATGATGACTGGGGGTACCCCTATGACTTGAGAAACCACCAAGGCTTATTGGCTAATAAGAGCCTATAATCAATGAAGTATCAACGGTTGATAGAAATGATTGCTAGTATATTCTTTCAACCAAGCATTACTATTTGCCAATATAGTCAATTATTCTAATATTTTGTTTCTGCCATTATTACCTACTGTACCATTGATGGAATGTTTGGGGCAAACCCCTGTACCCCTGGTTCCCCCATCATTAACCATAGTTTTCCCACTACTACTGTTGGTGAACTTATCCCCCATGATTGTTGATTAAAGCCTTGACCGGGCATGGCACATGCCCTACTATTATTGTTACTTCTTATATCCTATTGCTAAGCATGAGCCAACTAGGGTATTGATTGCTATACTTGACTTGTTATAGCTAACTTATTCATATACAGGGCCAGTTTACTGGTTTATTACATTTCATTGCTGATTATTTCGCTAGTTAACCATAAACCAATTAGCTTAACTAGCTAATTACTTATTATTACTCTAAATAAGATAAGTAACAGGATTCCAACTCGGATTGAGCAATACCTAAAAAATCTTATTGATTATGTTGGGTATACCATACATGAACAATAGTAGGATATGAACAAATTGTTATGTTATTATTTACCATTATTCATAACCATTATTATATGAACAATTGGTTAATTTGACATACTTTGCTATTAATATGAACAAATTGTTATGTTATTGCATAGAATATGAACCAATATTACTATGCTTAAGTGTTGATTCCTGTCACATTTGCGCCCGTTTCGGGGGACTCCCTCGCGCGCACAGGTGGACCAAGATCTGCGTAAAAAGCTCCTGGAGATCAGTTCCAGGTTCGGTTTCGCGCTTGCGCCCAGGGCGGGGGAGGCGGCCCAGCCCGATGGTGGTTGGTCCATGGCCCAACGGTGGTTGAACCACGGGCTTGTTAAGCTGGTAACATAGTGACATAGTTGGTGAAGGGTGGTTTTTATTGATGTGGTCAATGGATGTCAATGGTTGACTATAACGGTTGAGAATGGTAAATTGACGGCCAATGTGGGTTTATGGGGTTTTGTAGACGTTTGATTGTTGGGTAGATATCAGCTTGTTATTGGTATTGCTCACCTATCACTCAGTGGTTTCTCAAAATAGAAGTACCCCAAGTTACCATCCCTGCTATTAGCCATTTTTACACATAACCCATCCATTTTTAGGGTACCCCTTTGACTTGAGAAACCACCACTTGTCAAGTGTTGGATCAGCGGTCAAGAAAGGATCGTGGGGGTGATATTCACAAAGCGTGGCTGGCCCCTTGTCGCCAGTTACGCCTCTGGGCGTGACTCCGCAAACAAGGGACGAGCGTTTCCACCCAAATATGATCGAAAAAAGAAGATCTGTTTATCAACATTTTCTGGTTGGTGGTTTAAACATTTATATCTTCCCTATATAGAAACTATCACCGAAGAGTTGGTTGACTCGTATTTTTCCTAGGGGTTGAAACCACCAACCAGTTTTGTCCATTTTTTCTTCGATATGTGATAAGGGATTCAATCAACAGTTGATCTAAACCACATCTCGGGAGTATTTCAAGGAGTTCACACTCAAGCAGATCTCATTTAGGCTTTACGTTGATCAACCAACTCATTCTGGTTGGTGGTTTGATTGACAATTTTTTCTTTTCCCAAATGTATCAACAAATGGTTGGTTGGTTGGTTGGTTAACTCATAGTTTTCATAGGGGCTAACTTGCTTGTGAACCATAAGTTTGACTGCCAGGCACTATCAGCTACAAACTCATCACCCAGCTCATTGGATGAGTAAAACCGGTTCATGAGTCAGTTAATTTCCGATCGGTGGTTTGATTGATCCCTAACTTATAGGATTGTCCATAGATGATGGGGGTTACCCACAGCCGTTTGATTGACATGTTAATTTTCTCAAAATTTTGGGATGGCTGGTTGCTTGACCCATACTTAGGGGTTGGTTCAACCCAGCCACCAACCAGACCTGCCAGCCCTGAGATGCCACGGCTGGGTTCAACGGTTCCATCACTGCGCCAGCTTCAATGTGCTGGGGAAGCAAGTGGACGATGACGCCCTGAGGCAGGGTCAGATGCGAGCGTTGTGGATGCCATGGAGCATCCAAGAAGATGGGAGGCTTCTCGACAAGGCGGGCCCTCCAAACCTTATAGGTTGACACCCAGCTATATATAGATATATCCGCCAGAACTACAAGATATACAAAGTGGGTCCCGTTCACCAGCTATAGTCGTTGGGTTATAACTAGGGTAACTACTAGTTATGGTAGAGATAACTATAGTTAAATGGCTTATAAACCAAGTCATAACTAGGGGGGCCCACCTTGTAGTACCTACCCGAAGTATAAGTCAAATTAGCCAACAGCTGCGGGCCCTTGTGATGATGGGAGATCTGCAATCGCCATGAGTTGATCGCAAGGGGCTTCTAGATCTATGGATCTACCATCGTCAAAGCTCAGTGGTGAGGGTGAATACTGGATACCCAAGAATGATGGTGATGGGCTATGTGCGGGTCCGTGGCAGATCAATATACCATGATATACTGGTTGAAGATAAGGCTCAATGAATCCTTGGTGGATCTTGGTGGACCATACCCGGCGACCCGCTGAGCGCCAGTGCACCACACAGCTGCGGAGGCCTGACGCTGGTGCGGAGCACCAGCGCTTGACCTCTGGTGACAGGGATCCTGGAAATGGGAGGTGCCATACCAGATCTTACCCTAGGTATCCCTAAGTGAAACATGGTTAAACTAAGAAACGGAAACATGGCCAGACTATCCACAGGTTTTACTTATGCCAGTAAACTAATTATATAATATGATATTGCATTTTGGTTTTGGTTCAACTAACTGACATGATCTGGAAAACCACCATGATCACCAGGAAAAATGTTCAAAATGGGTGGTTCAATTTTATTCAACCCACATGGTCCAATCATATGGGTTCCCCTCAAATCATCCTTTGTATTAGTCATTTATGGTAAGAAACCATCCATTATCGCTAGTATATCCCCTATTATTCCTATTATTGCTTGTTATCACCTATTTCATCACCATTTTTACCCATTGACCACTAATAAACCATCCATAACTTCCATGTTGCGAAGCCCCCACAGACCCACGCGTCAAAAGGGGTCGCTTGGCGGGCCATGGCCGGTCACGGGGCGCCCGGCACAGCACAGGCGGAAGCAGTTGGAAACTCGGAATTGCCAGGAGGCGAGTGCACGGAACATGGGGCGCGTGCGGTCGTGGTTTCTCAAGTCTCGTTGGTGACCCATTTATCTCACGGTTGGAGTTTGTTATGCTTTGTTAGGGTCAGACATTGACTTGTTTTTTTTTTAATGTCATGGTATTTGTCTTGGTTTGTTATGGTTGGTTTGTTATGGTTTGTTCCTACTGGTTGGTGGTTTGATTGACATTTTTCATTTTCACTAGTAGTTATTAACAATTGGTTGGTTGACTAATATTTTTGATAAGGGTTGAAACCACCAACCAGTTATAGTTTGTTACTATGATTGACTAATATGGCTATGGGTAAATATTAATCAACCAAGTAATGGGGGATAATCACCAACAATCATAGAGAAAACAATGGTTAATGATGGGGAACCAGGGTACAGGGTTTTGACGCACCGCCATATTGGATGATATGACTTCGGGAGAACTTCGGGTGATTATCGTGGTTGACACCAATTGTTAACGTTGACAATGCTGGTTGATAACAGTCATATGGGGTTCTGGCGGTTTCTTAAAATAGAGGTACCCGGAAAAATGGTTGGTTTACTACTAGAGATGACTAATATCGGATGATTTGGAGGTGCCCCCGTTTTCAGAAACCAACACATGAAACTGGGTAGGTTATTCTTGGTAGATAGTTAAGTGATGTTAAGTGGTGGTGATTTACTGTATTTGTTTTCTAGCGGCTCATGTTACTGTAATTAGTTGGCCATTGGTCGTTTATGTGTTAGCCAATGTTAGTTGGTTATTTGGATTCGCTAACATCAATGAGCTTTGGCATCCTTTAAGTGTTGCAAGGCATCGCGTTAATCGAAATCCATTGATTTCCCACGATGATCCCTTTGGTCTATCTCCGTCGCTTAATTATCCCATTGTGATCGGACTATCATCCCAGTAGCCAACTGGTCAAATGATCGGGCTTTATATGGTTTTGTAGGAGTTCTAGAAGGTTTTCATAGGGTTTTATAAGGTTTTTTTAAGGGCTTTCTAAGGTTTTATAAGGTTTACCCGGATTTTCATAGGGTTTGATAGGGTTTTATAAAGTCTTTAAAGGGGTTCATGGGATGGGAAAATCCGGGTTGCCACCATGGTCATCCCATGACTGTCCCTCGCTCAGCTCCTGGTCTTTCTGGGGAAGCTGGAAAACGAGCTCGGGGCGCCCGGGGAACGCCGGGCCGGGGGGCACCACATCACCGGAAAGGCTCGGCTGGGGGAGCATGGCCATCATCATGGCATCTGATGGGATGCTAAGGGTGGCTTTTAGCCCTTGAAATGGATCATGGCTCATGAATGCTTCTGATGATACCCTCACGTGTTTTGTTCAATGCTGATCCTATCCAGGATGATGTTGGCACATCTGTAAGTCACATGGGTGGTGCCCCTGCACCGGGCCGCAGCACGTATCTTGTTGGCCAGGATTCTCCGCCAAGTCTATACATTGAGGATGTCTGGCCCATCACTTGAGGATTATCCCGTTTGTTCGTTTTTGATCATTCACTGAGGATGTTAGATGCGTGAAAAGATGCTAGCTGTGTACATATTTTTCCATGCATGATACATGACATTTGCATGTCTACTACAGGTCCTGGTCCGCATTTGCTAAAAAGGGCAGTAATTCACACAAACTTATCCACACATTTATCTAGCTTGTTGATACAAGTGGGATAAGAAGTGCTGGTTTTCAGCAGATTTTGTCACTGGAGGGCTGAATATCCTACTATCGTCTCCAGCAGTTATTCACCCTGATTGACAGCCGTACGAACCACCAGTAACCTTAGCCAAGATTGGCCATGATTCACCAGTATAAACCATCATCAAACGTCATTTAACCATTATTTAACCATGGAATCATTTGACCATCATTTAACCATTTGTTTTAACCATCATTTAATCATGAAATCATCATTCAACCATGGAATCACCATCATCAAGACATGCGTTCCTCGTAACCTCTGAGGTTGACGGAAGAAGCCCGCACACGGCAAAAGGAATTGTACGACCTCAGGGAGGCGCCAAATCGTGCAGCAATCTCCCAAGCATTGGCAGGTTAATCAATGGTCTCGTTGAGATAAAACGGTAGAAACACGAGCATCTTGATCCATGACGACCAGTCGACCAGTCCGCCATTGAAGAAACTTGTTGGAAAGTATCCATTACAATGGTGTAATTTCTTCGACCATTATATTGCATTCCAACAGGGACACATTGTTGGTTAGCGCGCTGTAGAAGTGACGCAACCAATCGGCGATTTGGTGGTTTCTCAAAATTGATAGTACCCAGATGCTCTATGTATAGCATATTTACCTACATTTGGGTCATTTTATAGGTAAATGCAGGTAAATATGCCAAACATGGAGCCACTGGGGTAGTAAACCAATCATAACTTTGGGGTCCCCACTTTTGAAAACCATCCATGTGTGGACAAACCCACATTGAGCAAAATCCACTGGACCTCTTGAAGAGTCCAACTCAGCTCTCTGGATTGGTAGCTGAAACTGGTGGCATTGGCGCAACAACAAAAACTGGTGGATTGGTGGTATTAAGGGATGATTCCATGTTTCACTTCCACTTGGCAAACTTGATACTGTTCAATCTGCAGGGGATGATTCTGCCAATGATGTTAACTCCCCTGCAGGAACTGCCTTGGCCCATTGTTTTTTGGGTGGTTGGATCAGCGAATGCGCAGCGCTGGTTAGTGACATAGTTGTAAATTTCCAGCAGATTTCTGTCACTAAACCAGCTAGTGCTTCCAGGTTAGTGGCCAGTTATTGGAATTTGGATGTGGGGGTTCTTAGAATAGTGGACCCTCAAAATGGTTGCTTTATTAGTAGAAATGACACATATTGAATGATTTAGGGGTCCTGCATTTGGAGAAGCACCCATGATGATTTCCAATTTTTCACCAAACCTGTCAGGATTGTTTGATACTTCGTAAGGTTTTCCAACACGGAAACCAACCATTCCAACCCAGCTAGCATTATGAATGACTGTGCATGGGTGGCTATGACAACCCTGATGATTCTCATTGAATCAGCAGCTGAGATGATTTCCACCAAATGGGCGAAGTCAGATTTATCTAACATTCTTGTTTTTGTTCACAACTCTCCCATCAATCAACTATCATCAGCCCGCATTCACCGCAGTTCGCCGCCACTAGTCAAGCGCTAATCTGCAAGCGACCAGGGTTATCATGTGCTCGATTGATCCAATATAGTCGCCCAAGAACTGGGACTACAAGGGGTCATGACCGGGGTCAGGGGACGTCACGAATCAGAAGTTACAACTCCACAGAAGCAACGTGATATCGCGAACATCCCACAGCTGGCCGAGTGATTGGTCATTTACAGGATGTGAACAGTACAGGGTATGGACCCAGAGCCGTACTTGTCCCTACCTACCTTAGTTCCAACGAAACAGCTCTAAGTAATAGTTATCAGTGATCAGACAGTATATTCTTGCCCATATTTCCTTGTGTTTGATCGTATTTCAGTGAAGTGCAGGGTCCAGAAGCCAGTGCTCACTCCAGCTGACCATGTGCACTCGTTGGAAATTTCGTGTGTGTGCACCTCTTTAGTGGCGGCGAGACTTTCAGTGATCAAAAGGTACTGCCTGTTTGCTCGGTACCTAATAGCACTTCATTTTAGCTCGTTCCCTACCTTTGTAGCCTCAACGAGGGCAAAGTGCTCAAGTCGAAAGGCTGGACATAGAATTCCTTGAAGGCTCAGTGGGTACACTCTGGTAAGCTAACATAGCAATGGAAAATCGCCATGTTGTATAGAGAAACCCTGGGAAAGCATTGATAATTGGTGGATTTTCCAGCCAGCTATGTTAGTTTACCAGAGGGTAACTCGGAGAAGATGGACCTGCGCCGAGCGCGCCGATTTCGGTCTTCAGGCGAAGTGGCGCAAGCCACTGAGGCACCATGAAGCATCACGAATCATCACCAGCATTAATCGTTACATTAATCAACCATCATAGACCATCATAAATCCTCACAGTCATATTGAGCACCAGGGTGTGTATGTATATTTAAATAAATAAATAAATATATATATACATGTATACTATCTATCTATCTATCTATCTATCTATCTATCTATCTATCTATCTATCTATAGTTGTATATAATATCTACTTACATCTATCTATATATTCTATTTGTATATGATATATATACACACTATATCTGTACATATCTACGCATATTCATATACACACACATTTTTCCCATACTAGTCATGGGCTTCAAAGGCTACCGCCCCCGTTGGTTCACCTTCGCGCCAGGGAGTTGAACAACGAGTGGCCACGATGATTGACGTCGTTCAGACCAGGCGCTCGCAGCAGCGTTGGTTCGAGGCTGTTTTACACAGTGGAACGAAGGCTTGGTGGTTGACAAACTGGTGAAACATGGTAGTTTATAAGGATAATAAGTGATAAATAATTGATTGATAAGGAAAATAATTAGTAATGCTGGTGAAAAACAGTGGTTTATACCCGGAAGGTTTGGTGGGTGACAAGCTGGTTTTTACACTGGTTGATAAGGATAATAGGTGGTTCATCAGGATCATCTAATTCAACATAACGACAAAACTGTTGATGGTTTATAGCAGCTTTCAATCGTGGATGATTTGACAAGTTGTAGCAAATGGATGACCATGGTTAATAGAAGCAGAAAATCAGCAACAACTTCCAACCATTGATTATTTCAGTCACGATTAACAACTACAACTGAGTGGAAGAGATTCAACTCGCTTCTCTACTGACCAATCGTTTCTTCAAGCGGCCCTGCATGGCGCTTGTGGCGGTTGAGCCGCCGTGCATGGAAGGGGCACTGACAGGCACCGGCACCTGGAGGCAGTGCACTGGCTGATGATCTAACTATGGAGCTGTTGGCTCAAGGAGCTGCGGCTCCCCAGCATTTGGAGACAGAAATTGTGGAGCCATTACTTCGATTTCTTGATCCACTTGACAACACCAAGATGATTGGCAGAACGCGCCCGTGCGTCATTCCCAACCAATGAGATTTTTTCATAGATGCCAGTGACCAACAACCAAGAAGGTTTCTAAACTTTCCAATGGTAGACCTGGATGAGCCCGCCCCACGTAGGTGCCCCACCATTTGGAGACCACCCAGGGGTCCCCAGCAGTCGTTGATAGCCACAGCTCTAACAGCGCTGTCGCCAGGTTGTCCGATGGCTTCAGCAGTCTGCTGTCCTCGGTGGATGCATTGACGGACAGGTGGAGACTCAGGGTCTGAGGTTTGACTTCGAAGATGATGATGCTCCCCCTGAATGATGAGTATCAATAATGATCAATAATGATCTTACTAATCATTGCTAAGATCAATGATGATTAATCATTACTAACCACGATGATGATGATGATGATGATGATGATGATGATGATGATGATGCTTAGTAATGATCAAACATGGTAAATGTTGATAAACCAATGATCAGTTTGAAGTCGAGGATGATCCACTCATAGGATTTGATTACGGGGAAAATGCTAGGACAACAATATGGATTTGCCACTATGATAAGGGTTGATTGTCAATTGCCTGGTGGTTTCCAGGCAATTTGGCTGTGAACCACTCGGTTGTAGACCAATGAGTGGTCCTGGTTGATGACAATGTTTTTAGCAAACAAGGTGTGCAAACCATTGCCGTCCAGACACCAACTTATATTAGGTAACCAGTCCCACTTACAACCTGGCAGAAACCAGCTGGTTACCAGACCCGATTTCATGGTCACTGGAAGCATCGGGAACTCATATAGGTAGCCAACCTTGCTCACCATGACCTTCACATTTGCTCCGATTCTTCGGGACATTTCGGTACCAAGTCATTTCGGTACCAAATCGTGATTAACAGTGGTAAAGCCATCATCATAAGCCATCAGAAGCATCAATACCAGCTCACTAAGCATAGGTAAGTGAATGTGAGGGTTAATTAAAGGATTGACCATCACAAGCCATCATAACTACCACTGTCAACCATGATAAACCATTACCAGCCATCAACCATTGACCATGGTGAACCATCAATCATGTCAGCCTAGTAACTATATAGCTTAAACAAGCTATTTTTGACCATCACTAGTGATAGTTTGTTTACTGATAGTCAACCCGAAATTAAGTTTGTTTAAGCTAGTTATTAGGCTTTATGGTTGTAAACCATCATTACCATCATTCACCACCATTAATAGTTGCAAATCATCATCAACCATCACTCAGCATCATTGGCTGCAAGTTTTTTTTTAAAATCATCTCTAACGAGTATGAACCATCACCAATTGTTAGGGGGTTTGATTGACATGTTCGATTTTCCCAAATCTATTCACTCTAACATGGTTGGTTGGTTGACACTTGCGCAGACATGAATTTCATGACGGGGTGACCAACCAGCAAGCAGTTCACCCCAGTAGGCCATCACCACGCCACCATGCCAGCATGGTCACGTTCAGGTGCAGCAACTTGGAACTTGGCATTCAGCAGTTCAAGGGAGCCGTGCCATCACAGCTGCAGGCGCCCGGGAGTTGGCGTAGGTGCGGTGGTGACGAGGGATGGGGTGGTTAGTCATAGGGGTACCCAATAAAATGGTTGGCTCATCACTGATATTTCCAACGGATGACAACTGAGGCAGGCTCCTATTGCTAAATATGGTTGGTTTATTGCTAAATATGGTGTGAATGAATGAGAACTGGGGTGTCCCCTATTTTGAGAAACACCCATATTTTGAAATGAAATGGTGGGTTTGTTACTAAAAATGATGATGAATGGATGATAACTGGGGGGGGGCTCCTGTTTTGAGAAACACCAAAACAATGATGTGACTGTTGGGATGTGCGTAGTGGTGAGCAGGTGGTGAACAGATGATGGTGACGAATCCATGCACCACTGTCAGTGATGGTTCATGATGCTTAATAACTGGCTGCTAGTCAATGGTTGCTGGGATGGGCAAAGATTGGGAACCATTCCCGGTTCGGGAGGTGATGATGTTTAATAGATGTTAATAGATTTTTCTACTGAGCAGTTATTATTTGTGGTGTCATTTGATGGTGGTCAATGGTGCTTAGCAGCAAACGATAGTGGTTGACTATAGCCAGCAAAAAATGTTTGCATACAGCATGCATTGACCGGTGTTTCCTCTGCAATTTGCATACATATCTTGAATTACCCACCGATGTGTTCTATTCAAAACTAAGCTACCAGTGAACACGCCCAGTATTTGGAAATGATTTCCCGTCCACAATCCATGGGAAGCTCAAATTCCCTCGTTGTTTAAAGGTGAACAGCGCGGATTTTCCACGCAACCAGCTTAGCGGTTCAACCCGGTGTTGCCAGGTTTACGGATCACGGAACGGGTCACTGGATGATCCACAGGATTTCTTGAACCGGAACCGACGGCGCCGCAGCTGCCACGAGAAAAACTTCCAGGCTGCGAAGCCCGGACTCGCTCCGCTCCTTTCTGAGCTCCGGGCGTGAGACAAGTCCTGTTGGAATCAGATTCGCCTATGGTGGAATTTGATTCGCCTATGGTGGAATCTGATTCACCTATGGTGACTATGGTGGAATCTGATTCACCGGTACTTAGTCAATTAGTCAATTCCTTATAGTGGAAGGGGGATCTTCGAATTGGACTGCCTCACTGTTTGGTCAGACTTTGGCATTATCCGGTCACCGACTGCTATCCCTGTGCCGCGTCATTCCACGTTTTCCATCGCGTAAGCATTTGCTACACTTGTTTGCTATGACGCTCGTTTGCTATCCCCCGGACATATGACTCCAGGATGAGTGTTTGAAAGTTTGATGACGCAGAGTTATCTGAATTGCTATCCTTGCAATTGCTGTTTTTTCTGGAAACATGCTTATATTTGGTTGGGTTTATCCTCGTTATGCGTAATTGTGTAACATTGAATATCATTGAACTATCCGATTATCCATGATTATCCTATCTATTTGTAACTTGGTTTTACTTTGTTCATATCTAGGATAGTTGTGGACGACTAGGATTGAGCGTGAAGGGTCATAGCAACGTCTGAAAAGGTGAATGCCGCCTAGTACTTGATAATGGTGCTTGACAATGGTTCGAAGCGATGATTCCTGATTCAGAATGAATCATCACCAATTACAGTAAGAATTAAAAGTAAGTTCATCAGTAGACAAGCTGCACCAGAATCATGTGCACCAAGTTGGTTCAAGCGCTTAACAAGCTGTTTATACCATGAACACAACGCATTTTCTCCTTACCCCACTACTCAACCAGAGCTTTCTGAGCTGCTGCACTTTCCTGAGCGTCAGGTTGACATGACCGCGCTCAAAGAACAGTTGGGGGCCCCGGCGGAGCTTCGGCAGAGGGGGACTTGGAGGGGAGCCGGCAGGGATGAGCTTGGCCGAGCTTCCATGCCAGGTTTGGAGCTATAGAAACCAAGTTTGTGTGTTTCTTCTGGGTGGATTACAGCTATGAACTTAGCTTTTTAGTTTTTGGGGATATGATTGATTTACCATATATCCACTAACAGTTAGACTTTTAGCAAGGGATCTAACAGCCACCAAGTGATAGAGGTAAAGACAGTTCTCATCACTAATGGGACCGGCATCATGATGCCCAATTTTGTGATACATGTGAAATTTATGTGAAAAGATAGTTGATCATGGCCAGCAAATTTGTGTCAAAAGATAGTTAATCATGGCAAGTCAGCGCAGGCACTGCAACGACAACTCTTGTCTTGGGCGCAGTTGTTTTCGCTCGGATCTTTGGCGCAACTTTGCTACTTCGGAACATGCCAAGTTTGCAGCTTCGAAGATGGTCCCAACGGCGAGCCGCACACGCAACGAACTGCGGGTGGAGTCAACGGACCCTGCGAAGCGATGGCCAGCTGCAGGCGGTGCCCCACCCCCACCGGGAGCCCACGAGAGCCGGGACCTGCCAGGCTGTTTCGTGGTGAAAATCGGCAAGCGCAGCATTCCCCACACAGTGTGTAGTATGATGATCCAACATGAACCGCCACCAACCATGGTTTCATGATTCCTCTTGACCAGCTACTTAATCAACACCAGTCAGATAATATATATATATACATTGCCCAGCGTTAGCCATGTTTTTTTATAGCTACTATCCAAAAGGCTCATCGTTAGTCATCATGAACCATGATTCACCAGTCACCTAGCCATCACTTAGCCATGATTGATGCTCGGTTGAACCACTCAATTAACTGTCGCTAGCCTTCGTTGAAGCATCATCTCATCATGATTTGACCAAGGGATCCCCCGTCATTTTGCCATTGATTAGCCACCACTAGCCATCCATGAGACATCACTGAAACATCAATTACATCAGCTATCAATTTACCACCGGTAAATCCTTCACATCATCAGTCATCCATCATGAACCACCAGTTACCAACACTAACCTTCCTTGAGCCATCATTGGACCCATCATTTAGCCATTTACAATAGACAAACACCCAGATCACTGATTCGCCATCAGAAGTTACGAGTTAACCATCAGCTACCAAGCAGGCATAAATGAACGATCCTTACAGTATAACAGTATAACCTTCACTACCTGTGATTGACCATTGCCCTGTAACTGGGGTTGGTTACCTATTATACCCTCAGATACCATTGAAAGTACGTAACCAATTCTAGATCTTGACCAGCTTGTTGTAACTGGGGTTGGTTACCTATTATAGCTGCAGGTACCCCAAATCATCCTTTCTGGTAGTAATAAACCAACCGTAGCTTCGGGGGTTCCCTACTTTGAGAAACCATGAAAGTCACAAACAGGAAAACTTCTAACCACGAATTAGTAAACCAACCTATAGCCAGCATGTTTCTACCATAATAGTCATACAACTGTTATCATCCGAAGTTCTCCCGAATTTTAATCAAAAAAACATATTCGTCATTTATAGTAACAAACCACTACAAAAAAACTTCTAAGCACTAATTAGTAAAGCAACCTATCACCAGCCTTGTTTCTCCCAAACCAACCATTGAAAGGAAGCTAGGGCTAAAGGTATAACCAGCTTACAACCAGCTTATGACCAGCTTATAACCAGCTATTATCAAGGTATAACCAGCTTATAACCACCAGTAACCAACCCACAACCAGCCTGGTTTCTACCGTAGCCAACCACCAGAAAGGTACGAGGCTACGGCTCTCACCGTGCCCAGGCTGTCTGAGCTCTTGGAAAGCTTCCAGCGTGAGCAGCAGCTGAGCCTGAGCCAGGCGACCGTGCGGCAGCTGATGGGATCCGAGTGGCAGATGCTTCATGATGGCTATTTGATGGTAATATGATGGCTATGCATATGTATGATATATTACATATATATATATTTAGTATATAGATATGATTATGGTTATATTTTATACATATCTATTTATATATATATATATAATGTATAAGTATGATTGTTCAATATATGATGGTTCTATGATGGTTATTTGATGGTGGTATGATGGTGGTATGATGGTTACGTATATGTATATGTATATTTATTTGATGGTTCAATGTATGACATGATGATGGTGGTGTGATGGTGGTATGATGGTTGAATATGTGATGGTTCTATACGTGATGGTTCCATGCTGGTTATATGACATGGTGGTATGATGGCTACTTGATCTTCAGTGATATGAGTGTTTATCTAAATAGGGGATTCCCCGAAAATTGATGTTTTATGATCATAAGTGATTTTAAAAAACATGATTCCGGCGTACCCCTATGTTGGGAAACATCCACATTCAACAACTGGGTATTGATTACGGTAACATTTTGATACATGGTTGGATACCTCATAGTGGTCCTTAGTGGCATTATGGTTGGACACTTGATGGTGATAGGAACCAAAATGGTGGCATTATGGTGATATCCACCACCATTATATCCAACCTAATCCACCATCATTATATCCAACCATTGTACTAATCAACTAATTTGGTTGGCATTAATGGTGGTGGATTAGTTGATGTTTGACTACCGGTCAATTGATGGTGAGTGATAGGTAATATTGATTGGGCCGAGTGATTTTTCGCTCATGGTGCTTGGTGATGGTTAATGGCCTCTTTTTGAACCGTTGATGGTTCAGTTGGTGATGTGTCATGATTGTTAATATCGTTGATTAGTGGTCAACAAGCGGAAAAGTGACAATAGTTGGTGACTGACGTTCAATAACAAAGGCTAGACTGATGGCTTATTTGCTGACGATGTTGCTTTTCATGGTTGACGATTCGGTTTCATAGAGTTGCTCAATGATGGCAAATCAAGAGGCATGGGAGGTAACTAAGGAGCTAAGGGGTATCTAGATTTAGATATCCTTTGAAAGGGGGAGCTAAGGAGCTACCGGAACTGTTCCAAGCAAATGGTATCGAATGCTCATACTGATACTTCCTTTAGATGCTGAATCGGCTTGTCAATGATGGCTGGCTCTTCAAACATGGCCTGCCTGCTGACAACCATGACTAGAATCAACTGCAACTGTGGACGCTGCTGAAACTGTGGTTGGTTTGCTGTAATGAGGCTTTACTGACGGATACGTGGTAGTTTCGCAAAATCGGGAACCCCCAAAATCATCCAATGTCTAGCATACACATTGTAGTAAACCATCCATTCTTAGGGTACCCCTATTTCGAGAAACCACCATGTTGATGTTGTTGGTGGGTGACTTTTGTTGGAGCGCTAATGAGGGTAAATGATGGCGAAGGTTTACGTTCATCTGTGGAACTCTGGCACATCTACAGGTTTTCCCGCATATCCATGCGGGTAGCTCGAGAGGCTTCTGTCCTGGAGTAAACAGAATATCCCCCTTTCAACTTGATCATATGAACAAACCAATACTGACGATAGTTCAATATGATTTGATTCTTCGTCCACCACTGGATGCCAGTGGCGTCTTGATTGTTTACGGATCAAGATGTCAGAACAGAACTGGTAAATCGAGAACTGGGGGGCACTCAAACATGTAGAGATCTTCCCATGGCGGTGATCTCTGCCCTTCAGGAGGATTCCTTCCGGCAGGAATTGGAGGAGGTGCCCGAGACTGCCTTCGGCTGGAACCGCAAGGGACATCATACGCCGGTCATCAATGCCGTACCCCCACAGATGGCGGGTTTTCCCATGGATTTCCCATGGATTTCCCATGGATTTCCAATGGTTGTCCCATGGTAGTTTTCCTGGTTTTACCATGGTTTTCCAGGGGTTTTCCCATGCTTTGCCTAATGATCCTTTTGGGGAATGCTTGAGGGTTCATTGTCGACACCCTCGAAAGGTGTTGACACAGGTGTGTTTTTGTTTCTCACCTTGATCTAAAAATGGGGACTAGATTAACGTAGACGTTGAGATACCATGAGAGACCCAAATTTTCAGTGTTTGCTGTTCATCGATTCCTGAGTGTCGATTGGTTGCTTCCACTTGGTGAGTGGGGAGATCATTGTCTATGTAAGGAAGATGCTGATAGATATCTCCAATGCGCATGCGTACATGTGTATCAATATGTGTATATGTATATACATACATGCATAGGCAGCACAGGAATGTATTTGCATGTATCTATACATTGGAAAGAGCAAGCATCGTTCTTTTTGCTGCTTGACACTTTCAGATGAGCAACCACTTTTATTTGCGCAATTCATTCCAAGTAAGGGGCTTGCTCTTTTTTTCTTCGCATCCATAGTCAGCTGGTGAACGAGATGGGTCCGCCCATCCGATCGAGATCTGTTTGGTGTATAATTTGAAGTCAATTACTTGTCTATTTGATGTAGAATTGAACGAGATACCCTAAAATGACGTTATCCAGTCTTAATTGTTTTTAAACTAAACGAGAACGGGTCCGCCCTTCAAAGTACCGCAAAAGGATCTTGTACGAATGAAAGCAGCCGCTCAGATGGACCGACACATATTCTACATATCCGAAAAATTGGAGAGAGTGCTGATATATAATATATATATATATTGTGTATGCATGCAAATATGAGGGTATGTGTTTGTATGTATGTGTGCATGTGTGTATGTACGTATGTGTATGTGTATATCTATGTTTCCATGTGTATACATATGCATGCTTACGCACATTCATGCCAACTCATCCACCCTCATCGACATCAACCCATCTATTTGAATATGTATAAATGTCTACGCCATTATTTGTGCATGTCAAACGCACGACACAACAACGTGATTTTTGATCAGGATCCTTCAAACGCGAAGACATCATCAACACACATCACCAGAAAGAAACACTAGATGTGTCACAGCGTCCCTTTACCAGCAGATCTTCCATTGGTGACGCCAACACCAACAGCTCTTCGAACAAAGAATACCAGCGCCGACCCCAAGCAGATGGTTATGGGAGTCAGTGCTACAGTCTGGCAAACTAACCTGGTCGTACGGAAAATCCATCATTTAGAGTAAGTACCAGATTCTTCCCTGCAATTCCAAAACGAGGTCGAAAATCATGAATTCCAAGGTTGAAAATCCATGAAGGATGATTTCCCGCAAATAACCCTGGGTTACCTGCAAACTTTGGTGATTTGTAGCTTGCAGGGGATACCAGGGTGGCGAATCCCCAGCGCTACACCACTCTTCCGTTTTGAAACACGTTTTGCACGGAGCTATTGACATTGTGATGCCGAAAGCTTGGGCGCGGAAGTTCATTGAACGATTTTTTGAATGTAAGGAGTTGAGGATTCCCAACGCCCCCAAACCAACGCGTACTCGATTGCTTTTGGACGCAGCTCAGCTGATGTTGTAACTGAGAGGCATTGCAATCAGCGTGAAAGCGGGATTGGGAGCATCAGGTACGCCATGGATTCTTATGTCCAAGGACATTTCAACTTGGAGCTTTTGCTCGTAGTGTCTATTGGACGCGATGTGATTTTGGATGTGTTTGCAACCGCGTTGGAGAGCGTGAAGGCGACAGAAGATATAGTGATTGAGCAACTTGCTGACTCTGCATTGTCTGAAGAGACTTGGCTTCAATATTGCGAAGAGGAGCGAGCAAAGTGGGATTCCATGAATTCACACATGACATTGGATCTGTTTCCTGCTGTGAGGCTTGGCAACCATAAGTTCCATGCTGTTGCCCATGCCTTGTATCTAGAAACTGGAGATCCGCGTGCATTGCCTCGTTTTCATCAGAGATTGTCGCCTTTTGCACTGATCAGGAACAGAACTTGCTCTCTCAAAGATACCTGCTGTTCCTGTTCACTCACTTTTCTCTTTCCCTTGCCCAAAGCCAGGGGAGTCTCAACGTCGACGTGCATATGCAGAAGGCTGGGCCTGGGTAGTGATTCCTGTTGCCACTTTGACCAATGGTTGGTTGATATACTGTAGTGACAAGGAGTTGGACAAGTAGTTGGTGAATCTAGCGACAAGTAGTTGGAAAACAAAGAATACCAATATTGAGATACCAAATAGATATAGTGGACACTTACATCTATTGACATCAATAGACGACCAGCTTTGTAGATTAATAGTCGGACAAGTAGTTGCTTACTATTGTGGGTGATTTTTGTTTCATGATAGCCTGCCCAATAGTTGGTAGCTTTGGTGACGAATGATTGACATACTCTCAACCCTCAATTATTGTTGGTTCAACATTCGATATAGCCCGACAAGGCCCGGTGGTTCATGGTGTTGATAATTATAAGGCAGGTTTTATTTCTGTCACCCGTTATCGACCCTCCCTTGCCTCCCAGTTCGTGAATGACTGACACTCAACGAGGAGAAGTTCTTGACGGTCCACCTGCATTCATTGATCACGAGAGAGGATGATCATGGTTAGTAGGTGGTCAGTAACCATGGTGATACATGACGTTCATTTTAGGAATCTTATTGGTTGACCGGCGGTTGTTTGTTGTAGCCGCTTTGTCAGGTGATGTTTCTCTCGCTGTCGCTCTTTCCGGAATGAGATTTCATTCTGCTTACATACGTATGTATGCATTTCAGAATGTAACGGTATGATACGGTATGTGTGTATACACGCATGTATATATATATATACATATATGAGATGTTATATACACATATTGGTAGATATGATTACAAGTTATTTACATGTACATACATTGTTTTGAATAGTTACTAGTTTTGAATATACATCTATATATATCTATATATATCAATAAATCGATAGATAAATGAATTTGAATTTATATACAAATGGTACCACCATACCCCACTACGGTCTGCCCCACTACTGCCCTAGAACTTGGCCTCAGGAATTGGCCAAACTCGAACGGCGAGGGGAAGTGCTGGCACCCAGGAAAGTAGCAACGAGTGGATGATCATCCCATGTAGTAACTGGCTAGTGACCCTGGTTTTTGCTTAGGACATACCCATGATAGATAGGATACAACAATGATTAATGGAATATAATTGGTTTGCAATCATGGTTAATTTTATTTTTTTTGTCAACGGTATACAGTAACCCACAAAAAGGGTAGTTACAAACCTTTGTTACAAAGTGGGACCATCATCCAAGAAGGGTGAAGAAATCACCCAGTCATGGTTCTCTGGCAGTACTCGACCCAGTTGAAGCATCATGATTGTCGAGCACTATGAGCCATGGTGAAACACCTCTCTTTTCGAGCTAGTGCGGATATTGTCCAGGACACTTCAACGGTTATCAAATAGTAGTGGTGATGAAAAGCCCACCAATGGTGGGTGCAGTATCAGTCCCGGTGAAACCACCATGGTTCTTGAAGCATGGTGGAAGTTGGATACCACGGAAGGTGGGATGACCACATAAAGTGGGGCCTCCAAATGTTATAAGTTGTTTTAGATTCGCCATTGAACTACAGGTATATCGACCACAACTGGTAGTTGCTCTGGTTATGAGCCAACTTAGCTAGTGAGCTGGTAGTTACCCCAGTTATAACCCCGGTAGTTATATACCCCAGCTATAACCCTGGTAGTTGCCTCAGTTAAACGATGGTTCTACCCTCACTGGTCGCTGGTTTTTCATGACCCCTCAACCACTAAGGCCTTGCAGGAAAGCATCGACCAGCAGGGGCTCTCAGGGGAGGGATGCCCCGGTGCAGTCCCTAAGCTGCGAGAAGTTGATCAACCATCATCAACAACCACTAGTGGTTGGTGGTTTTAGAGGGATGTGGGACCCTTAATAGTGGTGAATAATAGGGGATAATATTAATATAGGTAATATAAACGACTTTGGTGGCTGTTCACAATTGTGGTCATTAACTATTGACAACTATAGCTGTGAATAGCTGTTGTGGTTATTAACAACCATTATTACAATTATTGAAAAACTTACTCATTATCAGAATCGTTTTATTAGCAACCTGGTTATCAACCATCATTAACAACAATTACTACCAAACATCAGAAACAACTATCATTGACCATGAATCACAAAACAAAAAAAAATCGCCAGTTTTTATTGGTCAAACCGGCATCAATGGTGGACTTTCGAAGCAACCAGGTGGATTTTCCAAGCAACCAGGTTAGTGTGCCTGAGAGTACAACTATGGACCGTTGCACGGATGGTTGTGAAGCTCCAATTATTAACCATGCCGTTCATTATGGTTGATGATGGCGGATGGCAAGCGTTGGTATCACATGTGTTGTTGCTGTGGTTGCACGCATCTCCCAATCATATTCAATCTTATCTTCGAAGAATATTGACGATCAAACAACTGCTATTTGGGGTGGTTTTTCGACAAATATTCTTCATAGCAGCGGTTCAACCACCAACCAGAAGCTCAGATTCGCACATCCTCATGGATTTAAAACGATTGGGCAGCCGAATATCAGCCATTTGTCATTTACATTCTTAATATTATACCCAGTAACTCATTGATGATATAACCAGTGGAGTTATTTGTGGTAATTATGAATGTATTAATGACAGATAAATTAAGTAACTTATAACTTCTATACCTAGTACTAAAACCATTGACGCTAAGACCAGGGGGTATCTTATTTAAACACCAACGAGGCTCCAGCGTGATGGACTTCCCAACCAATAGACTCAGTCCACTTGCACCAATGAACCAACATCAATCTGCAGTCGAGAAAACGCAACCGGTTGCTCGACGGAGGGGAACACCCACCACGGGTCGTACCCGTTTTTCGAGGCTGACTCCTGTGGCCTCAGAGATGGCTGAGAAACGAGTACCTCGACGCTGCGGTGGGTGATGGCGGCGCTATGGTGAATGATGGCTCAGAGTGGTTGATAATGGTTAGTATTGGTTGTGATTAATGATAACAGGTGCTAATGGTGGTTAATGGTGGTTAATGATAATAGTAGGGGACAGAAACCATAGGAATATAATGAATAGTGGTTAGTAGTAGGTAATAATGGTTAGAAATTATTAGTTAATATGAATGTCATTGTCTATCTGTAGAGGTGTTTCAGGGGGACCCCCAAATCATCCTGAATTAGCTATTTATGCTAATAAACCAACAATAACTTTGGGGTTTCCTATTTTACGAAACCCCCCATGTCAATGATTGCCTACAACCATTATACCACAGGGAGTCTCCAACAATATATATATATATTTATGTTTATATCTATCTATATATATATGTATATATGTATATGTATAGAGAAATCTTCGCAGACATATATATGGTGGTTTCTCAAAGTAGGAAATCCCAAAGTCGTGGTTGGTTTGTTAAGCGGTTGACATCGGATGATTTGGGGAAGTCCCCTATTTTGAAAGATCACAATACATAGATAGAGGTGGACTATCAACCATTACTGCAATGAAACATGATTTCCCCATATTGTCGATGCAATACAACAGGGAGCTGATAGGAATTCGATTACCAGCATTTTTTCATAGTTGATGTTGAAAACATCATAATGTGATTGACAATTTCACTCTATAATCAAATGCCTGTAAATCATTGATGATAAACTAACGTTGGCGCCCTATCATCATGGTGAACGTCCTATTTAGTATAACACTTAACTCCCCATCTTAACCATGCTGAACTCCCTAACGTTGATGATTACTAAGGAGGACTCTGGGTTAGTGGATCAATAATGGTTCAACCAACTCTTGCTGTTAATAATCTTCCCCTATTGCTTGTTGATGGGTTAGTTGACTATCCATCGCTATGGATGGCTATTACCCGTGGTTCATCAGCCTAGCTCCAGTTGCGCTCGTGCAACGCATGCGCTGTCCCGCCGATTCGAGGCTTCTGCGATGGAGCAGATCGCCAGTTTGAGGGAGCAGCTGGAGATGGAGGCGGAGATGTGGGGCGATCGCTTTGATGATGGGGGAATGAGTGAAATTGAAGGTTTGATGGTGGTTCTAATGGTTTTAATGGTGAATAACATAGAGTTACAATAGTGGAAATTGATGGTTTTCATAATGTAATCATGGTTCATAATAGTGGATAATGATGGATAATGATGGATTTATAATATATTGAACGTCAATGATGGTTCATAATGGTGGGTTCATAATGGTTCATAATGGTTGAATAGGTGAAATTGATGGTTCCTAGTGGTTTTGATGGTGGAGAAAATAGGGTTCTAATAGTGGAAATTGATGGTTCATGAAATATTGGAAATTGATGGTTCATAAAATAGTAGAAATTGATGGTTAATAATGCTTTAATGGTGGTTTTGAGTTGTTGATGGTTCATCATCAAATGGCTATGGGTCAATATTAAGCATCCAATAATGAGGGATGATAAGCAAGCATTTTACAAGGAAACAATGGTTAATTAAGGGTGAACTGACCCACTGCCAAATGGTGAATTCTATGGTGTATAATAATAGGGTTTCCAGGGTGGATAGCATAGGATTGCAATGGTAAAGAATCGGGTTAATGGTTCAATAGGATTAATAAAAGTTAGAATTCATCAATAGTGGATTTTCTATGTTGAATTCTATGGTATATAATGGTCAATAATAGGGTATGATCACCAACAATTGGTGAAACAACTGCTACTGTATGGTGGTTTCTCAAAATAGGGGTACCCCTAAATAATCTATTATATATTCATTATTTGTAGTGATAAACCATTGATTTTGGGGACCCCGATTTGAGAAACCACCAAATGATTGACATCGGTTATTTGTCAATAATGTTCCAGGGGTAAATGATTGATCATGATCAATACTGGTTAATAATGATGAGTAACTACGGAACGGGTGGTTTCTGGTTGGTGGCTTCAACATGTTTTGACATTTGTTCAATATTTGGAAGGGTTGGTTGATTAATTGATAGTTTTTGTGGATGGTTTATAGCCACCAAGCAGGTTAAATGGCACACATTTTGCTTTTTAAGGTCTTAATCAATGCTTGAGCAAGTGATTGTCCTAGCTAGGAAAGTGATCAAGAATGCTTAACGGCCTCCTGGCTACTCTTTGGTAGACTAACTTGGTTAGTTTGCCAGAGCATACATGATACAATAATGATTGATCATGGTCGATGATTGTTCCCAGTGCCTATACTCAATGATGATTAGAATTATGTTTGATAGTAGTTGATAACAAGATCTTGCCATTAGCCCATGCCAAACCGACATGGAAGTTGCACACACAGTGGTTCTGCGCATCTATGTGAGGTGAATCTACGGTGGCATTTTTGCTTATCAAGAATCTAATCCTGTAGTGTTGCTGGAACACCAGTGGGAGCAAGGGGGCACAACATAATTGTTGCTATGATTCATGCTGGGGTGCGCCCAACGTGGACATGCATCCCGACAAACTGCTTACTGACAGAGGTTGTGAGGTTTGGCCCACCCACCCTATAGGGCCATTTACTATGGCGCGCTGTCTCAGTGAACCTAACCCCGACCCTGCACATCCAAGAAATCGATTCAAATCATTTGCTTTGCTTTGACGGATCAGTCCTTTGCTGATCAAATCCATGGCGGCACAGAATCCATGAATCGCTGCTTGATCCAGTGAAAACGCTTGGTATATGACGTGGATCATCCAGGCATAGCCATGGCGTTGCCTCCCGCCCTGGCCATGACTTGACTGTCTCGGAAGCGGTGCGTGTCCAGGTGTCCCTGCGGCGAAACGCGGATGATGAGGTTTCCGAGGCGACGGACGGATGCGCGTTTCAGCCATGGTGACTATGGCGGGATCGTGATGGCCATAGCCATATGGCTATGGGTCAATATTAACGAGCAATAATGGGCGATTATTAACCAACCATTTTATAGGGAAAACAATGGTTGATGATGGGGAACCAGGGGTACAGGGTTTTGACCCACAGCCATATGAATCACTATACCAACAATGATCATGTGGCTGTGTGGTACTAGTAGGGGATTATAGTGGCTTTTTCCAATTTGTGCCTTAGTACAGGGCTGTTCCCTGATATGCTGCTCGTCAGCTTCAAGCGTACCAGCAGCACAATGGTTGAATACAAAAAAACTAAGATGCATCGTCGTGGAAGATCTGTTTGGCACCGGAAAAGGCTTCAGCTCGTTCTTCGATTGTTGTATCAATGGAAGGTGGATGATCTTTCCAGGGACAGAATGGAACACTGATAGGAGTATTCAAATTGCGTTTACACCCAGTGGCTTATATATCATATGTCTTTTTAAAAGGAGATTTTACTGGTGAATAGTAGCGGATAATCACCAGCAATAGGTTCAACTACCCTATCCCGCTGAACCGATTGGTTTATGCCTATGAATGACTACATAGTATTGGATGATTTAGGGGTCCCCTCTTTTTGTGAACCACCCATATGGGTATGTGGTACTATCCTAGTAATTCTGGGTAGGATCTGTAGATATATTTTGCAGTACTGTATGATACAGATTCTAGGTATATGCTGTGATTATCCATCACCAATCGTATATATTGTATGGGTATTACCCAAAGATACCAACACTAGAGGATCACTTGTGACGACTAGGATATACTGATCATATGACCTATACCTGACTAGTGAGTGGTCATTTGTGGGATGTGAAAATCGACGGGTATAGGAGCCTTTGACCGGCAGCTGTATGTATCAAACATATGTTTACATTTATACATTTGTGCATGACGATGGCTAGAAATGTGTGATGTTGGGATGATGGTAAGTATAATGATGTGTTGAATGTCACGGCAAGCATTACTAGATTACCAGTATTACTACCAGTATTACTACCAGTATTACTACCAGTTTCTAGCATTTTTCTACTATTACTACCAGTATTTGTGAGATTTTTCCCCGGTTTTCTCTGGGTCCTTCCGAGATGGACGCAAATGATGGCAACCAAAGATGGCAAGCGCTGGTGATGGCTGATGGTTCGTAACGTTTCATTGTGGCAATGATGGCTGATGGTCCATGGTGGTGAAGAACCAGCAATGATGGTAAGGACTGATGAGGGTCTTTCATGCTCAATGCTGGTAGTTCTGAGTTTTTTAGAGGTGTTAAAACTACCAACCAAAGAAGTCAGGTTGATCTATGATGCTTAGTTGGCGGTGATTTACAATCAACAACCATCAACATGAACGCAATGCGGATGAGTACCGACCGGTAATGAAAAAATGCCTTGTAATCAAACATGCCTTGTTCCAGTGCAATTTCTGATTGCCAAGAGGGAGAGAGAGAACTCACCAGATGCAAAAGTGATAATCATGTACCAATCTAGTCACCTGATAGCCACCTGGCAGTCGCAGTGGTAGTCACCCATCTTTCAATCATGCGATGGTCACCGTTGATGCAGTGGTAGTTTTCACGCGCCCTGGATGGTTGATGGTAGCTGTGAAGGCCAATGGTTCTGATGCTCACTGAAAGGCCAAGAAGAGGTTAATTCATGGTTGATTCACGATCAATTGATTGTTGATACATTGATTTTTATTTGATTGTTGATGGATGGTTGAATGATGGTTAATTGATGGTTAATTGATATTTCGTTGATGGTTAAATGATGTTTGATGAGTGGTTCGTGGTTCATTCATGGATGTGGTGAATTGTATGCTGAATGCTGTGAGGCCATCAATGACTACCGAGCGACTCTTCTCCGAAGCTTGAGCATAGCCCAGCGGAGCTACACTCGAAATGACTCCTTCACTCCAGCTTAGCACGCCAGCTCTAGACCCATCAGTTTTCTTGGCTGAAGACTTTACCGATGCTTGATCAGTATGTAAACAATGTAAATCATTCCAGCGAGTGATGGGTGATCAACATCTAGTCAGCATGGTTGATCATAGTTCACCGATCCGCATCATTTCATCCTGATGGGGCGAGAGCAGGAATCACCATCAGTGGACTGCTGAAATTTGCCAACGTTCTGCCACTAGCTCTAATCCAGGAGGGCATCAAGGCATGGGCATTTCAGTGTGGAAAGAATCTCTGACATGGCGACTTTGGGTCAAGCACTCAACCCACCAATTTCATGGGGGGATAGTCACCAGCAAAGCTATAGGGAAAACAGCCTGGTTAATCACAGGGGAACCAGGGGGACTAAGGGTGAACTGACCCTCTGCCACATGTGAATTTTGATTTTCCCAAAACTCCAAAACCTCCAACTTTAGTGAAATTGTTTGAAATTTGGGAGGGCTATCAGAAGAGAAATCCAAACCTGCTAAATTCTGAGGAACATCCATTGAAAGAAAGCGCCCACAGTTTTGACTCTGACGAAACATGAGTTCAGCAGGTGGATGGCTAGGGGCAAGCACAATTTGTGAGTGAGCATCACTTAGTTTCATGATTTTGGATGTTTCGAACACGTGAATACATGATGGCACTATCTTGTGGAGAAGTAAGGTATGATAAGATACACCGTGGTAATCCTTGAATCACACATCGAAATCATCAAGTACACCCATCATTACAGCTATCTTGCATAATGACACACAAGTCAGGCCTACCGCTGCATCCCTGGACAAAGACGGAGCCGGTGGCAAGCTCGCCGAGAGACAAAATGCTGCGCAGAACTGGTTCAATGACTGGCAGTTGGTGGGGAGCGATGAGCTTCGCCAGGGGTATCCATAGACTTCCCTTAAAAGAGCGAGCGATGACAGGGGCTGCCAGGAACCATTTGGTAGTATGTGATGACGCTTTATCCTTGATTTCAAGAATCTGGCTATCATATCAAAGCACCATGCTTGGCATCGAGCTTTCTATTTTGACTTTGAAAGAAGTTGGCCGCACGTTTTGATTTGGAGGGATGTGAAGTGTGTGGAGCAAATTTTGAAGGTCATGAGGTTCTGTCCACCTTTGCCGTTCAAGGCAACAGAATCAAAACAGCATTCCATGAAACATATCAGGTTTGTTCAGATTTGAAGATCAATGGCGTGATTGAGGGTCCCTTGTTGCAAGCCTTTGTGCGAATAGATTTGATAGATTTACATTCATGGCCAACCAATGAATATCATCATCCAGATAATTCCACGAAATCTCTGAATCGGATACTGCCTCTTTGAGATTGATGAAGCTTCGCACGCGAAAGCCAAAAATGGTGACATGATGTGACATGATAAAACTAGCGCTGCTTCTGATCCATTCCTGCAGGGGATCATGGGGTAGCTCCAGGGGATCATGGGGTAGCTCCCAAACAAGCTACTCGTTCTTTGGTTGATTGCTCAGATGTGGTTGTTGCCGTAGCTTGCTGTATATGTAGACTGAAACCATAAAATTTAAGCCCTATAGTTCATCGCAGGCATTGCGGTTTGTACCAACCACTAGATTTTTTGTAGGTTGGGATAGGTTTGGAAAACCCCACCGGTCATTTTTAGGTCTACTTGGGGCAAGTCCATTTCAGCATGGCGGTACGGAGTCTTTGAGTTTGTAGGCACACTTTCTGATGGTTTCTGAAGGGACTGCGACAACAAAAACACATGATCATGATTATGACTCTGACTTGATCATGATTATGACTCTGACTGGTCAGCTTGATATGTATTATTTTCTTTGGATTATTAGCCTAAGAATCATTGCCTAAGAATCATATAATCGTTTGGAGCGCGGAATCTTTGGCCACGAGCTCCCTATATGGAGCTCACTTACTAGCCAGCAGCAGGGATCACACCTCTGTATGAACCCTCTTCGGGCATCGCCTCAGCCAATGGCCTGCCCAAGCCTGACGTCCCTTTCTCAGGACGAGGAGGTGAAGATTCCACTTCCGTGATATCCAAAATGGAGGTTTCCCAAATTAGGGGTACCCCAAAATGGTTTCTACAAATGGTTTATATAAGGATGAGTTGGGGGTCCCCTAGTTTTGAGAAACCACCAAATAGGATAATTCATCAACTTACAATGGTTGCGAACATTTGGTCGAGTATCGGGAATGTGGTGACTGAAATTTTGGTAAATTGAGACTTTTGCCGCAATACATATACAGCACATATATACGTATTATATATATTGATATATGCAAATATGTATCTCTGCATACATGTATATGATATGATATGCATTGATGTGCATATCGTTGTATTGATGGATATACGATCTACACAAGAAGAGTCTTCCCAATGGGGACCTGGGATGGGATGACTGGAGAATACTGTGCCGTACACGAGCTCCTGCTCAAATCTATGACAGACTTGCTACGAAAATTGGGCACGCAGACAGTTACCACATGGTTGATACGTACTTGGCACATGTTGGCACCATCGATTTTGGTTTCCTTGGCACTTCACTCACTTCCGAGACCTATCTGAAGTAGCTACATGATAAAGTGACCTCCCACCAGCACCAACCATCCCCAACATGACATTTCTTGGTGAACTGGCGATGTTGTGATACTTTCCGATCATGGACAGCCCTGCAGTGACACGAAAGCGTTAATTAGTGAAAATCGCTCGAGTCTGGGCGGATGGCGTCTGTCGCAGCCATGGCACATAAAGCAGCTGTGTGGCCGAATGTGCAGGAGCAAGTGGGGATGATGGGGTTCTCAACACAGGGAACACCCCAAAATGGTTGGAGTTAATGACTGCAAATAATTCAAAGAAAGGATGATTAGGGGTACATTTCCGAAGAAGATATTGCTCGCTTTATGGGACAATATGCTGCTGACTCCTGTCCATCTGGACAGGGCTCAGGTCAAGAAGAGCACTTTCTACTCGACCAAAAATAAGATCAGTGTAAGATGTGTCATTGGCAGGGAGTGAGTTCCTGTCTCGGGTGTCTTCTCCGATAAACAACCGCTTCAAGCCGACACCTTTCCCTATTTTGCTAGGGACCGACGCATTTCGTCATGCTGAACAGTGCCACAAATCATCCATTGGCTTGGAAATCCTGGGCGCTGACTTGTCAACCTACGACAAGAGCTTCTCCCACATCTTCGCGAAAACCGAACTTCGTGAGCAGCTGAGGAATTTCGATCTTCGTGGTCTGCGGTCGAAGCTGCTATCGTATGTAAGTCACGGATAGCTATACACCTTGGGGACGCAGATATGTTCCTGCTGGACGACTTATTCAATCTGGTGGATTCGGTGTACAGGATATTAAATCTATGCGAACCTTGAAACTAGGTATCGCTGCCGACCTCATGGACTATTCCACAACAGATCAGCGCCAAGCTTGAAATCTGTTTCATCAAACTGCTACGTGGAAGATTCGACTGGTACCCCTGGTTTCACTCGCTTGTAGACACCGCAGCGAAATCGAATCTTCGAATGACGGAGGAAGCGCACTCATCCAGCACGGCCTCGTTGAGGGGCTGCTGGATCTTCCATGACGGATCAGTGGTGAATGATGGGTACCAGCTGGGCGCTGCCAACCAAGCTGTTTGAACCAGCTGACCATCCACACAGTGATGCCCCCCCCTGGTGATGAACTTCGGTGATGACTAGGGTAGCTACCAGATGTGGTACATATAACCATAGGCGGGTTATAAGCCAACCTACAACTGGGTAGTATCACTTTGCAGCCATGATGAGCTTGATTGAGCCACTCCCAGAGGAACTATAGTGTACTTGGGAAGTGGTAACGGCTGACCAACTACAGGAAACTTTGAACAAAAGATGTTCGCAACTAAAGCAGGGTGTTTGGGGTTCTATTCGAGGGAGAACAGATTGGAAGTCACATTCAAGATGCTGTTTCTGGATCTTGCATTTACAATGGTAGCTTGTTGATCATGATTGGTAGGTCTTCAAGGTAAGTCTGGGCTCTTGATTATCGATGATCCCAGCCATGGTTGGTGGGAAAATCTACGGGGCCCTCCCTATGATTCGTGGTTGAAACCAGGGTTTCCTGTAGACTTTCCCATCAACCAACCATTCTATAATCAATCATTGATTATCCATCAATTAACCATTGATGAACCCTTAACTCACCTGCAACTAGGCAGTAAGTAGCCAACCCAGTGATTGGAGGCGCAGCCTCATCGCTGTCGCACGCCAGGCTTTGTCACGCCCGAGCCTGGAGGCATCGCTGCTGGTCCAGGGTTCCACGTCGGCTCGTCTGAGATCACCGGAACCAACGAAAACGGTCATGAATGGTTGACTATAGGGGGAGGATAAACAACGATACTAAGATAATCTAAGGTGTAAGGGGTGTTGATAATGATGTGTTGATAAGGTACGTTTTTGGGGTAATATGTAATACGTTCATCATCACCATCATCATCATCATCATCACCATCACCATCATCATCATCACCATCATCATCATCACCATCATCATCACCATCATCACCACCATCACCATCATCACCATCATCATCATCATCACCAGCATCATCATCATCATCATCATCATCATCATCATCATCATCGGCCACCTTTAACCATCATTAACCAACATTAATCAATATGAAGCCTCATAAACTGTCATGAGCCATCATCAACAACTGTTGACCATGGTTAATCATCACACACCATCATTACGAGCCCCTCTTACTGCTGGATGAAGCGCCAGGTCCACCGTTCTGGTCCTTGCGGTCCAGCCATCAACGGCAGAGGTGGGGGCCCCTGCTCACTGGGGATGATTGCTTGTTCATAAGTGCGATGCGAGAAAAAATATATAATGAATGGTAAATAATGGTTAATTAATGGCTAATAATTATTGGCTAATTATAGTAATTAATGGTTAATATATAATGAATGGTGGTAATCAACGGCTATTAATTGTAACAATGGTGAATTGATGGCTAATTATACTGGCTTCAAACATCTTCTCTGCAACCCTGACGTTTGCCTGCGCGCAACTGGAAGGCTTTCCATACTCTCAAACTCGTGCACAGGGTCGTTGTTTTTTAGTCGTTGACAAACTCTAACCCAAAAGCGAAAAACCCAAAAGCCGAAACCTGAAAGTGAAGCTTGACATATGAAAAAAACCTGTGAAAAAACCTTAACATGTGTTTTTTCACATGTAAAACGGTAAATCTAAAACCTCAAACCATAAAACCCAAAACTCCTAAGACACAAATCAGTCCGTATAGCTAGTGTTTTCGCAACTTTTCCAAACCACTTTAACGTCGCACAAGATCCTCCATTGCAGTGAGACAACATGGGTGTGGGCGAACCTCCAGGTTGCGGACAAGATCTTTTATTTTCCCCTGGTAGTTATAAACAAATAGTAGTTGGTTGAATGTTTTTTTCATAGGGGTTGAAACCACCAACCAGATAAGCATGTTGAAATTGGCTAATAACATTGATAATAATGCAAACAATGTTCATAGTAGGGAATGATATCCATCAACAAGCATCACTGCTTTGTTATTTCCCCAGAGACTTGCGGACGGTTGTTCGATTAAGCCTTGCGAACATTTCCTAACCGTATATCATGTATATTCAGCAACGATTGACCATCCCCCACCAAACCATGAACCATTTTAAGCCAATTGATCAACCACTACTAAGCCTTACTAACTGACCAATGATTGACCATCACCAAACATTAACAAGTATCGATTCCAACAACCGCTGTTTTATCATGTGTTTATTCAATAGCAAGCGATAATTGTTGATGGTTGTTGCTGCCATGGTTTAACCAAGGAACTGTATCTGCCGGATCATCCATGGCTTCAATGGCGGTGGAATCCAAAAGACATTATACTGGGTGGATTACAGCTATGAACTTAGCTTTTTAGCTTTTTTGGGATATGATTGATTTACCATATATCCACTAAAAGTTAGACTTTTAGCAAGGGATCTAACAGCCACCAAGTATAGTTATCAAACTACCATCAACCATTCTTAACCATCTTAACTATCCGTACCAAAATAGATCAGCCCGAACAAAGGTTCACTAACCATAAATCACATATCAGCCTACTAAGCCTCACTAAGATTATCGAACATGTGCGAACTAAGCCTACTAAGCCTACTAAGCCTTACTATGTCATATATGAACCAACGGCCAACCATGTGCCACTTATTAACCAACGATTGACCATCACCCAACATCAGCGCCACGTGTCAGGCCCTGGCGTGAGACATGTGGCAACAAGCTTGGCGCTCTCCGCGGCTGCGCTGGCGGTTTCAAGGTGCGACGCTTGGTGGGTTGCTGGAGGGATGTGAACCGGGAGGACAGGGTATTGATCAATGGTTGTTCATACCCAGCTGTTCACATCAATAGTGATAATGGTTGATAATGGTTGACATATCTGAGTATTGATCAATGGTTAACCCTCTACTGATTAATACCCTTTGCATATCACTACTCAGTTATATCTACTGATTCCCTCGTGATTAATACCAATAAACTCCATTGGTATCTATATAGATATCCTGAAGTTAATCATTATGGAGTTAATCATTATCAACGATAATTCGATCGCCTGTACTAAATATTGTTGATTTGGTCATCTAAATATCGTTGAGACTAGATCTGGTTCATACTAGATGACTGTGGTTCAATATCCAGATCTTCTATTATCACCAGTTGATGATAGTAGATGATTAACTGGTTGATATTAGATATAGTAGATATATCAATATACTATAAATATCCACTATTGATAATATTTAGCTTTATAGTAGATGATCAATTGGTTGATAATAGATCTGGAGTCGTGGGTATCAACCATCTAAGTATAGTTGATAATGGTTGATAGTAGATCATGATTTACTTTACAATCTCCAGATCGTGACAATATGTTTTTGTTTTTTTCAATGATCATTCGTAGATCATGAGGATAGTCGCGAAGCTGTAGACTTCTATGATGATTTGTCCTTCATACGGATTCATACTTTCATCCTTTCGAACACAGTCATCATACCTCACCTTATTCGAAAAAATATACCTCACTAATACGCTAATACCGCACTAGTTGGGCTGGTTCGAACGGTTCGCAGTTTGTGTTATCTTCACTCCACAGCTGGCCAGGCGGAGTGGCGTTGTTCGGCATCGGCACGTGCAGTTGAGAGCTGAAGTGCAGACGGAGTACTTGGAGGAGCTCGCGGCGGGGGCGGCGGGGGCGGCGGGGGCGGCGGGGGATGTCATCTCTGCTGCTGGTCAGGGGTTGTCCTACAAGGGAGAGGACCAGTTGTGGAGAAGAATCGCTTGTGAACTGGCGAAAACAACTTATAGGCTGGGGGAAACCAACCTGGGTATTAAGAAACTTGTAGCTATAGGAAACAACATCCATGGTTTCTCTGCCGAAACACAAGTTCCAAGAGTATCTTGAAGCATTGCTGGGCCCTTGTCAGATCAAGGAAGAACTCTGTTGCTCATGTATCATCAGCACAGGAACAACTTATGACGCAGTCCAACGGTCGCCTGGAAGGAATTGTAGGCATGGCAAACTCGAATCCCGTGAAGCACTGTTTGACGAGGTCGAAGAGGGCCTCTATCGCTTGGTTGAAGAGCATCATGCCACCAATGATCCTCGATTTTTGCAAATTGCTACACTCAATTTTGCTAGTGTTAACATACGGAAACCTTAATATGCTTCCCATCGAAGGACACCCCAAAGTAGGGCACCCAAGAGGTAAAGAAATGCTTGAAGGCTCCATTGGAGTAGGAGAAATACAAATATTTGTTCACATGTCCCCATTGTTTGAAGCAACCATACCGTGCAGATAAGTGGGTTTTTGACATGGCTATCATTTGCCTCACTGATCATCATGTTTTCGAATCACCTCTGAGATGATGAAAACATCTGTAGCACATGGACCATACCGTGCATGTACCAATTGATATCCTGAAATGTGTTTTGTCAATGTTCAAACCACGCTGATTGATGATGCCCGACACCTTTCTGAAAGTGGGTTTTCCGTGTGTGATGGTGCCGCGCGGAAACGTGCGCGAGATCCCATAGGAGAATGAACGACCCGTGAGTAAGTGTAAAGGAAAGGCCAAAAGCAAGTGGCTGATGATTGTTGTCATTAAGTTCAATTTTACGCGGCGCCCATTCTGACTCAAACGACAAGCAGCCGCAAAACAAGTTTATGCTTCCAAAACATACATTTGCGTAGGTATTTATATAAGTCGTTCTATATTCTTTGATTATTTACGCGAAGATAAGATATTTTCAGAGGATACCAGCGATTGTCTTGTGACATCATGTTCTGATCTCTAACGGTATCATAGGCCAGCCTCATTATATAACCAGAAAGCACTCCGACCCTCCTCCTTCTTGATCATCCGTCATAAGGCTTCCCCAGTGTGGCTTCTTTGCAATTTTTCTCGGTGTGATCTTTTGACCATTTGAAGCGACCAACACGGGCGCGGCAATTGGTTGACTTGGTATACTTGCTGGGTGGATTACGCTTTTTAGCATTTTTGGGATTGGATTGATTTAACACATATCGACTAAAAGAACCTTTAGCAGGGGACATAAAAGCCACCAAGCTTGGTGATTGTCCCTAATCATTGTTTTTTACGATCTTCTCTTGGGAAGTGCACGATAAACCATCATCAACCGTCCTGTTTCGGACGCTGCTCCGCTAAGCAGTAGTAGCAGGATTAGGAATTGCAAAGTGATCATGATGTTTTTCCATAATTACTTTAGATTGCCTATAGATCCTATAGTTCCTAGTCCGTCACATAAACATCAAATCATATGTCATTAGCATCACAAAAATGGATGCTTATTCACCAAAACGGTTGGTTTATTACTACAAATGACTAAACATGGACGATTTGGGGGTACCCCCATTTTCAGAAGCAGCTGATTGAGGGTTTGGAATGAAAGAAAATGCTGTTGAACAATGGTTGTGGGTGATTGCCATCCCAAGAAGCCCGGGGCCCCACCCAGCACACCATCCTCAGCCAACCTGGTCGTCCTGATGCAGCCGTGTTGATGCTTCGGCCAGGAGTTTGATGCCTTGGGGCGAGAAATCACCGGCAAGGCCCAGGGTTACCATAACAGGAGGTCCTTTGGATGCAGGTTTGATCAGCGGTCGCCCAGTTGCTCACAACGAGCCATCAAACCCCATGACCACTGATTAGGCTTCAACCGTTGGGCCAGCATCATCAATTCACCTGTTTTCAACCAATGGCTAGAATCATACAAACCTGGTTGAAATTGTTATTTTCAATGTATGAAACCAATGGTTGATGTTTGATTATTTAATCATGGTCAGAATCCATTGTTTCACCATGAGCCAAGTTTCAGCATGTTTCAGCCATATCCTGGTGGTTTTTGTTCGTGCCACTGGCTGACCAAACCAACCGCAGGCTTCCCTTCACACTGTTCAATGCAGCTGCACGGGCGAAGATTTTGGATGAACTCCCTGGGCAGTGATGCCTCAGAAAAAGAGGTTTAAATTGCAAGTCTGGTTGGTGGTTTTGAACATTTGTGTATTTTCCCTAGTGATTATTAACCGGTTGGTTGACTAATATTTTTCATGGGGGTTCAAACCACCAACCAGAAGTTTATGATTTGTTTATGTATGAAAGAGACTATCAACCATTTTCACTAGTGGAACCATCGATTTGCCACGGCTCGTTGGCTGGTAAGATGGAAAGATTCTGCAGATCTGCAGCATATCTCGACTTCTTACGGTGACTAAAGAAGATGATCGGTTGTGCAATGGGGCTTTGCTAGTGCTAGAAATATAGTTATGAGCCAACCAGCAACAGCAGGCACAAGCAATATTTACCATCTTTATCCATTCTTCAAAGCATTATTGAAGGCGTTGTAACCATTATTACTCATCATTGACACATGTCAACCATTACCAAGCATGATCAAGAGTCATACACATCATTTAACGATTGGCAACAGTTGTCAATCACGAAGACACCAGCTGGCCTTCACCGATTTGGAGAGGCTGCCCCCAACGATTTGGCCTTAGATCAGGCAAGTGAGTTTCACTTGGTTGGCGATTCTACTGATGTGCCAGTGGTGTTTAAGTTTTGATAAGGCAGAAACTTGTTATATCCAGAAACATGTGACTTCTCTATACGGTTTGTAAATGTATAGGTATACATGTGCATATGTACATATATTTTCAAATATGGTCGAAGACAGTAAGATATGGTAAGACTACAATGGATTGCCAGAAGCCAGTACGATTCCGTGTATGTACATCCTAGTATCCTGGTTGCGTTGTCGAAAAACATGACATTGGACGGACGCACGCACACACAACCACAACAGCTGCAATTGATAACTGGCCAACTGGATTTTCAATCAAGGCAATCAAATGCCCTTAACTAACATTGGTCACTGACATTCTTGTGAATCCCTAAGATTCCACCACTATCAAAACAATGGTTGATACATTTTGGTGGGCTAACCCTCATATTTAGAGAATGGCTGCTGCAGTAAAAGCCATTCGAACGACGGTTGTTACAATCCCCAGGGCATGACTGTTTCTCAAAATAGGGGACCCCCCAAAACATCCAATAGTAGTCATTCTGAAGATAAACACACCATTTTCGAGGGTTCCCTATTTTGAAAAGCCCTCCACATAGTTGTTGAACCACTTCGTTGGTGATGATCCCCTATTCTTAACCACTACAATTTCCTATGAAACCATGGGAAGGTCAATCCAAATCATTGCTGTATACGTGCTCCTTGTTGATCTGCCGATCCCACTGGCGTTGCAGGCCATCATTGTTGGTCAGGGGCTGAGGGCTGGGTTGCAATGGCCTTGTGGATTGGATCACGGTCAATCAATGGTTTGTGATCTTGGTGGGGTTTAGCCAGAAACTTAGCTGGTTGACAGTGGTTAGTAAGTATATGCTAGGTGGATTACAGCTACTACCTTGGCTTTTTAGGTTTTTTGGGATATCATTGATTTTCTATATAGCCAATAAAGCCGTTAGACTTTTAGCAAGGAATCTAAAAGCCACCCAGTGATGGCTTCTGACTGGTTTATCATGGTGAATTATCTACGGTTAAGGTTTTTTGAAAAGGATGACTCTCATGAAAGATGGTTCCTAGTTGAATCATTATTAATCAGTTGACAACTTGACAACCATTCCCAACCATTGAATGATGGTTACAAGTTCTTAATGGCTAACAATGGTTTGATACTGGTATTCCCTGGTGGGTTTATGGGTGCTTGATGCTGATTTCGGTGGCTAATGAATCGTGGTAAATCATGGTCAAAAATTCTTTGAATCATGGCAGTAGCGTTTGGCAATGGCCAACTGTTGCGATGGGTCCGGTGTCTAGCCAGCCACTGGTAACCAATGATTGATAAGCTGGCGGTACCAAGTTGCTGATAGTCAAGTTGCTGATCACTTTGTGAATTAATCGTCATTGCTGAGTTCACCATCACTGCTGAACTCCACTACTTGTTGCTGGCAATTCAGCCTGCTGACCTCTACCTCTAAGTAGGCTGAGTTTCAGCTGATAACCATCATTATCATTGTTTTTCACTTCTCGTGAACCATCATTGCTGATAACCATAATTGTTGAACTCTACTTCTAAGTAGAGTAGAGTAGCTGCCAGCTACTGAGTGCAACCAGACACCGGTATGGTTATCAGCTATCGACGTACCTTCGACCGATCTGGTGATGCCCATGACCTGACCGACCCGGGCAGCGGTGATGACGCAATGGGGTGGTTCCTACCTGTTAACTAAGGATGGTGGTATCATGTCCTATCCCAATTTGGCTGGTTGTTGGAAATATTTTCCATTTTCCCTAGAAATTATCGACAAGTGGTTGGTTGACTAATATTTTTCATAGGGGTTGAAACCACCAACGTAATGGATGAGATTGCCGTGGCTGGCCCAATGAAGTCTCACCATGTCCGCCGTTGCCAGTTGAACTCTGACTGATCATTGCTTTGCTCACAATGAATTTTCCTTTGTGTAGATTAACCTGGCATCGGAAAATGGCCATGTTTTACGCAGAAACCCTGCGGAGCCCTTTTGCAAATGGTTGACTTTCCATTGCTATGTTAGATTGGGTAGGTAGGTGTTTCTCCAACTATACATCCAAGCAGGCATTATGACCATCTATGATGGTCATGTCTATTCTACAAACGACATTATTTTAAGCAGGTCACTTGGCTGTCATACAGACCCATGAAGGTCAGATCTGGATTATGTATTGAACCCTCATTTTTTAAATATGTGTTTATCATTCTCAGCCACCGTTCGTCTTGATTGGAGCAAAGAGAACAAGGCCCTACATGTTCTTGGAGATTGGAACCTGCCATTGAACATAGAACCACCATAGTCTGTGCTACTTTCCCACCGCCCCCTTTGCAACCATCATGCTCGACAACCATGAAGAACACATTTCAAACCAACCGTGTTATGAACTCAACCATTACTACCCATCACTGACCATGATTGACCGTTGGTAAACATCACTGGCCAGCCTAGTCAGGTTTGTGACTGCAACTGTAGTTGTGTTGTGCCCCCATTTAACCATCATTAATCATCACTTTTTTCCTTCATATTATCAAACCTTGCCATTGATTAGCCATGTTTGCCATGATCATACGTGCAATGAGCCATCGTCAAACCATATTGTCAGTTATTGTTGGCTGTTCGACATTATCTTTGACGCTTGGCGATCAGAAAGCATGATTCACCATGTCTGACCATCATTTACCATTCGGCAGTGGGTCAAAACCCTGTACCCCTGGTTCCCCTATCATTAATCATTGTTTTCCCTGTAGTTTTGTTGGTTAATAGCCACCATTTTTGATGGTTAATATTGACCCATAGCCATTTGGAACCCTTCTAAACCATGATGATCCACAAATTCTGCACATGACTACAAACAGTTCTGACGCCTATTATGAGGTTCATTTTATGTTGCTGATCACCGGTTGGTAATACTGTGCGAACCCTGGTTTGCCACTATACATCATCACTAAAAATTTTTGTTGCTTCCCTGATATATCTTTTTTTGCCATCAACCACTATTAACGACTATTGATCATTGTTAACTCTTGCTAAACAGCCTGTTACTCCAAATGTCATCCATCAGTGACCATCAGGAACCGCCAATATTAACTATGATCAACACTTATTAACATCATTTAGCTCCACCATCAATCATCATTATCATTACTATCATGAAGTAACCAATCATTAGCATACACCATCATCAACCATCAATCACAATTCAACAGCCACCATGAGCCATCATTGTTCTTTTATGCATCCATCGACCATCATCAACAATCATTAATGATCATCCATCATCATTAACGATCATCAACCATCATATATGCACATATACAACCATCAGATAACCAACCATCAATAATCCGCCATCATCAGTTGCATCAGTTTTCCAGCTGCTGTGAGGTTGGGACCCAGGGCCTACTCGAAAGCCTGCGTCCACCGATGTGGGTCCCATTTTCACCCCCGAGGACGGCTGCTAGGGAGGGGACACGACATGGCTCCGTTGGTGGTGAAGTGATGGGAGATGTTGGGAGTGTATGATATGAATAGGCCACTAATGATGATGATTAACCATGGTAAATAATGAATGATGATGGTCAAGAATGGTTAATCATGGTTGATGATGGTTAATGACGAATTATTGTTGATCAATAATTCCTAGGCTGATTCATGATTAGTACTGGTAAATGATGATTAATCGAGTGAAAGTGCAATCAACTAATTGTGCCCCAATTGATGGTGTTAAACAAGTGCTTTGCAACCAAAGTGATTATGCCATCATAGAAACTGTTTGATGCTTATGGTAATCATTTGGTTGTCATTATATAGATGCACTGATGGCTTAATCAGTTGATGGTCAATCATTTGACGAGGGAATGATAAACCATTGGTCAATTCTGGTTGTAGCTGCTGACCATTAGCCATGTTGTTGTTTTGTGTGTGTGTTTAGATTTATTTCTTGTGTTTGTTCTATGTATACATAGCTATGTATCTTTGGACGTGTATAAGAATGTATGTATTCATACATTCCCACACATTTCATATCTCAAAAGTTCTTCTAGCAACCATGAACAGCAACCATTTAGGTATGTTTTGCATGGTTCCAGGGTCCTGTGCGCTGTTGAGTTTGTCAACAATGTCCTCCACTGAGGAGTTTTGGACAAAAGTGTGATGATGAAAAGGGGTGACGGTTGGATGATGGTTGAACTCTATGGTAATAGCTTGATCCTCTTGCACCTCAGGTGTCTTGGCTCCACCAAGAACCGACCCTCATGGCACTCCCACTTCGGCCCCACAACAACAAACCATGGACGGCCCCATCCCGCTGTGAACACCAGGAGTCCATGGAAGAATTGGAGGGTTTGTGTAGCACTTTGGGGATTGAGGTGCACGTGGGAGATTTTCCGAGGAGGTGTTCGGAGGAGCAGATGATGCACGATGGTTTTTGGTGGCGACCTGGGTCACCAACAGCCATAGGTAGCAGTGAATGCACCCCTATAACTCGGTACCTATAGGTACTGCTCATGTTCTGCCACCGAAAAAGTTCCGATTCACCACGGGTTTTGATCAATGCGTTGACCTTATTCTAAGCACTGGGAAAACGTGTCACAGCAGCTATCAGAAATGGTACACGTTGGGGATGATGACTATGGCTGCACCTCGCATGAGGCAAGACATGTCCAACATTGTCCAACGATTATTGGATTCATGATTCCCCAGTATGCGAGGTCAGCGCGGAGCCGATGTGTTGGTGAGTTTTGTCAAGGGATGGTGTCAAGTTGTATTTCACGTAGACAATATGTTATGGATGTTTCTTAAAACAAGGAACCCCCAGACATTGTTTGTTTCTTAGTAAAAATGATCAAGATTGGATGATTCGGGGGTACCCCTATTTTGAGAAACCACCAGATCAAGATCATTCAAGTTTTATACCATGTCAAACTGAGATCATTTTGACATCAAGTTTTTGCGGAGGAACAACTCCTCGAGCACTCCTCGAGTTGTGGGGGAAAACCAAGAAGCACAATTGAGTACTTGATTGAAATTTGAAGCGATGTCGACCGACATTTTTGAGGCCCTTGCTCCTGTCCTCGGTATACTAAAAGCTATGTTCGCGGGAGAAAGGAATGGTTGCAGCGGTGTGTTTGTTGTACCTATAGCGTGGTTTCCTGCCCCAAAAAAGCACGAGCTTGTGGATAGTTTGGTAATTCTTGAAGCTGCTAAGATCCAGCAAGCTACAGGAAAACAACAAGCATTAATTAGTCATTACAACCTTATTCCACTGTGACTGTCACATAATTTAAGCCTATCATCCCTTGATTTTCAGTGCGCAGAGTCCGGGATTCTCCATCGGCGTCAATGATCACTGTGGAGCCTGATACCCATCAAATTGATGTACCTACTGTTCTGAATGTACGTATGAATATATGTAGATATCATTACATTACAATGTAAAATGTATCCACCCGCATATCTATGTTTAATGTAACACACCTACTCTGAGACTTCACATGTTGGATATTGCTTCCACCCGCCACCCACACAGGTGAAAGAAAAGGTCCTGCAGCAGTCACGACCTTAGAAGAGCGACCACCTGGGCCGTCCCCGTATTTCGAGATTCGCCGGTTCAAGGTGGTTAATGAATGTCGATGATGGGCTTAAGTCTGATAACCATTGGGTTTTGTAAGGTTAACCAAGGTTAACTATGGTTAATAATGGTGAACAATTGGGGATCAGCACGAACAATAGTGGTTAAACAACTACTACATGATGGCTTCTGGAAATAGGGGACCCCAAAAATGGATGGTTTATTACTATCACTATGGTTAGTAGAGGATGATTGAGGGGTACCCCTATTTTCGGAAACCACCATGTCAATTATGGGGAAACCACCATGTCAAACATGGTTAATGCGTGTTTTTCATGCGGTTAAGACCGGTCAAGAATGGTCACAGTTGCGGATATTTGTTGACGTGGGAGAGAAGAAAAGAATTGCCAACAATGATCAGTAAACTATAAGCAACAATATGGGTGTTTCTCAAAATAGGGAACCTCAAAAATGGCTGGGTGATCATCATGGCAACAATATGGGTGTTTCTCAAAATAGGGAACCTCAAAAATGGCTGGTTGATCACCATAAATGATTAATACGGGATGTGGGAGTACTAATTAATCACCATATCCAACAATAACAAACAACGGCCAATATATATTGAAGAGTGAGTAATGCCAACCCAGGATTAATAGACCCCTGATTGATCAACAATAGGGGGTATCTCATGAAAGCCTTGATTTCCAATGAAAATGGTACCCCCCGCCGCTTAATACACCCAGGGTTTATTCATCCGAGGTTGACATTAACAGGACTGGTTTGTCATGATGAAATCTAAAGTTACCTGGTTGCCCGCAAGCTGGGCCGACCTCGAAAGATAGGTGTCATGTTCCACTGGATGGAATGGTGTTTTAACATGCTTTAACAACGGCAATTGTTGGTGGTTTTATAGGGGATTTTCCATAGGTAGCTATGGTTAATGGTGGTTCAAAGAAGGGGGATAAGCAACAACGGGGACTTGGTTGATTTGCGTTGATTTACCATACATGTGTTTTTTCCGCTGTATTTGGGATGGTTGGTTGATTAGCTCATATGTTTCATAGGGGTTGAAACCTCTCACCAGATAATGAAAGGATAATTCACAATAATTAGCCATAATCAACCAAAACATCATGACAACCAGGGCATTAATCCAACCATTGGTCACGTTCACTAATATATATATATATATGTATTTGATTTAAAGAAATTTATCCAAGCAATGAGAACCAGAAACAAATCAACTAAAAAGCACGTAATATCAACCACATGAACAGCTACCAATATTTAGTAATAACCAAGCAATAAGAAACCGCATGAACAATTATCATCATCAACAATCATCATTATCATCCACAATCATCATTGTCATCATCCTCAACAATGATCATCAATCATCAACAACCATCAACAATCATCATTTTCATCATCAACAATAATCAACATTTGTTTTCCAATTGCTCAGCTGTTAAGGCAGGGCCTTGTGCCGCCATGCAAACGAAAAGACCCACTGACTCAACCTAAATTAGGCTGAAAGTCAGGCAGGTACATAGATCGCGTGCAATGCTGACCTGCTTCCAGCATGTCACGCATCCATGTCTTCACATCTGGTTCAACACACGCGGAATCATCAACACTCATCCTCAACAATAATCAACACTCATCATCAATCATCATCAATCATCATCAATCATCAACCTTATTTATCATCAACCTTATTTATCATCAACCTTATTTACCATAGTTTTCCGTTGCTGGTCGTTGCTGGTGGTTGCAGGTGCAGGTTGGTCGCTGCAGCTTTGCAGGTGGCGTCCCTCGAGCGGCCGCTTGCCGCTGGGCAGCGGCAAGGCTGAGGAGATGCGACAGCAGGTGCGGCAACGGGCCGTTGCGGTGCCATGGTGCGCCGCGGTGGATGCCGTCGCGGATGGCTATGCTGTGGTAAAGGGCTTGGAAGAATGGTTAATGATATGGCTATGGGTCAATATTAACCAGCGAAGTATGGCTTGGAAGAATGGTTAATGGCATATCATTGGGTTCATGATATTGTTAATAATGAGAATGAGATAGTGGTTAATAGTGGTAATTAGTTATGATATGATATGATCAATCGTGGTGAATAATCGGTGGTCAATAGTTAATAACATTCTTAACTTTCGGTTATAGTGATGAACAGTGGTAATCACAGTATAGTTAATAGTGTTAATCATATGGCGCTATTAATCACTATGTGTTAATATGATAATGAGATATTGGTTAATAGGGGTAATTAGTTATGATATGATCAATAGTGGTTGCCAAAGGGGTTTTACAGAGTATGTCGGGGTTGTCATGGATAATAGTGGGTTCATAATGTAACAATAGTGAAAACCATTCATTCATATTCCTAATAGTAGGTGATTGGCTATAATATGCTATTACTCAAAGCAATAGTAGTTAAGAATGGTTAATAACGATAAGTTATTCTACAGTCTACAGGAACCGACTATCTTGACTAATTACGTCCCTGGGTTGGTTGATGGGAAAAGTTCCAGAAGACCGCTTTGATTTGTGGTTGAAGGCAGGCATTCCTCTAGATTTTCTCATCAACCAACCCAGTGACTGTACTGGTCAATGACGATTAAGGACGACGTACTGATGGTCAAGTGATTTCTTTCATTGCTGTTTGTAGCATTCATTTGGGTTGTAAAGAATGCGCTGGTTGATTGGTTCAGCGGGGTCAAGAGTTTTCAAGTTCCGTTTATTAACAATACGGTGGCTTCTCCGACAATAGAAGTAACCCCCAAAGCATCCAATATCAATTGTTATAAACCAACCATTTTTGGGGTTGCCAATTCTGAGAAACCAGCATATTAAGACGAGTAGCATATACATGTTTGACGGGTCCCACAGTTTCTTGGGACAACATACCTTGCCAGGTTAGTAAAATTTGATCAATCAAGCAGGCAAAAGCAGCAGAGCAAGAGGTATTCCTGGCGAAACAGTTCAGGATGAAACACTTGAACATGGGGGTTTCTCAAGGCATATGGTACTCCAAAAATGGTTGGTCTACTACTTAACATGATTGATATTGGATGATTGGGGTTATCCTATTTTCAGAATGTGAAGCAAAGCTAGTGAACCTCTTTCACAAGCGATAGCAACCAATGATTTTGTGCGAAAACATGGGATAGAAAACGCCAACAGTAGTGACCAACTATGGCGTGTGTCTTCAGCTACGTTGACAACCCACGCCGCCAAACAATGTTTTCTGATCTAGTACCCTTTGGTAAACTTACATGGCAATAGAAAATCCACCATTTTGTCAGGAAAGCTCAGGAAATCATCCGTTTATGGTGGAGTTTCCATTGCCATGTTAGTTTACCAAATGGCAAGCGTTGAGTTGGTGGTATCTCCTCCCAGACTTCCAAGACACATCCTTGCCGTCCAAGGACCTTATTGGTCACCCACACGATGAACCCATCAATCTTGCTGATCCACAACGAAATGGGTTGGTGGTTTGATTCACATTTGCTATTTTGTCCCTAGTGATTATTAGCAAATGAGTGTTTCTCAAAATAGGGGACCCCCTAAATCATTCAATGCAAACCATTGATAGCAATAAACCGACTATTTCTGGGTCCCATATTTTGAGAAACCACCAAGTGTTGGTTGATCAAGACATTTTTCCTAGGGGTTGAAACTGCAAGCCACCGACCCGTTGTTGTTTTGCCTATTAATTATTAACAAGTGATTGACTTATATTTGGTGGTTTCTCAACATAGGGGACCCCACAAATCATCCCATATTAACCATTTATAGTAATAAACCAGTCTGTTTTTTGGGTACCCCTATTTTGAGCAACCACCATATTTGTCATAGGGGTGGTTCAACCACCAACCAGACAAGCTGCTGGTCCTTCCCCGGGCAAAAAACATCCCTGGAATCACATCCCACTGGCTGGCGATGTGACGTTACCGATCAACTGAACTCCCCCCCGAAGGCGGCCCTGTACGGGTAGAATGGCAGCATCGAAATTGAAGGGCCGGGCGCTTTTTCACCATTGTAGATACACATATTTGTTGGTTTCTCAAAATAAGGCAACCCAAGAATGGTTGGTTTAGTCGTAAAGATGGTTGCATAAGGATGATTTGGGGGTACCCCTAGTTTGAGAAACACTTCTTTGCCCAAGCAAATGTGTATTACTATGCACATCAACAATCAGTAGGTGTGCGTTGCATAATCCATGGTGTTGTGGGATTTCCCATGGAAGAAACGGTCGAAGTGTTCTATTCAGAGTCAGGGGTTCAATGTTGTGTTCGCTCCCTACGGAAAGAATCTGGAAGCTTCCCCTGTTCGGGCACCTGAAAGCACAAGAGGAAAGTCCTTTTTGCAAACACGACTTATGATCTGTGTTTCAAAAGCTTAAGTGATATATATATATATATATTTACTTATTTACCGATGTATACATATGAGATGGATGGCTGATTTTAAGAGCTCATCCTTTTATCTGGATGGCTCATTCTTAAGTGAAGAGGAATCTATATGACCGATGCTTTCCATGAAATATACAGCCATCATAAGATCCAAATTCGCGATTGCAGAGCGATTGGTGCGCGGGGCGGGCCACTGAAGTCTTGTGATCCGTTGCCTATTTCCTGCCTTCTTTTGCGATAAGTATTTATTGTTTGATTTCAGATGTATTTCATATGTATCAACTATTTATCTCCCCTGTGCTATATCATTTCTTTTTCACTTATATATCAATCTATAAATGAATGTTTACCCCAGGGGTCATAGGTTCTCCGCCCAGTTGTTTGTGTTTTTGTGCGTTTGTGATTGTGTGGGTGGGTTGGGAGGGTCGGGCGGGGTTGTGTGACCGTTCGGGTCCATGGTTTCGTCCCCTGCGCAGCAAAGTGTGTCATGTCTGAAAGGCGTGAGTCACATTCGGCACTTTTTCACCTTATTGAGTCAATACGAAGGGTTTTGTGAAACATATACAAAAGTATACAAAAATATACAAAAAGGTCTTGTGAAAAGTATACGAAAAGGTCCTGTGAAAAGGCTTTCACCTTATACTTTTATTGAAAGTATACAAAAAGGTCTTGTGAAAGTAAAAAGGGTTTTCTCCCAAAGTTGGTGATGCAGTGCTGCTGTACAGAGCGTAAAGCACCAAAATTGTTTTGTCATGGTTGGGGGTGACCATGTGGCCGAGGCCATTGCTGGAATCAGCAAAGGGCAGTTGCCGAGACATGGGTTTAGCAGAAGCACCCAAGACAGAATTGAACACAGGAAGGTCTTAGCGGTCCATTGCATTCATAAGAACCCTGGCCTGTTGTCCATTCTGCAAGCCCTAGCAGGCTTCCAGAAAGGCACGCGAGCCGGATGCGTCTCTGTAACGCAAGGTTTTCAGACTGCGCCATGGGATGCTTGAAAAAAATCTGGCCACAGCAAGTCTCGCCAAGGACACAGCAAGAAAGCTGTTGTCTTCCGCGCGTGCAATTTTTTTTCGGGCTACATAACAAAAGTGGCGCCCAATCAGTTGTCTGGGAACCCGCAATGTTTTTGCCACACCAACATCAAACAACAAGCATGCTGACTAGCAAGGGTGCTTTTTTTTTTTTTTTTCGGGCGCTTGTGAATACATTGTAAATTATAACACGAAATGGCCCCGGGGCATTTTGATTGAGAAAGCGCAATATTTTGTAATGGTTTGTTTGCGTTACCATGCAAACTATGCAAACTGACGTTGAGAAAACAATCATTTTCCAACACGATTCATGATTTCTGCAAGTTGGAGATTATGGGAACATGATGGCGTCTTATGAAATCTTGCGGGCGGCAGCTTCGTCCTTTGAATTTCTCTCCAAGACCAACCATTCAAATGCAAAAGCCGACGCATTAGCATGAGCGCAATTTTGCTACATAGGAATGAAAAAAGACACATCCATTCTAGGGAAGCTCACGTCCCCTAGCAGATTTATACCAACAGATATATTCACAAACGCATCGACATATGTAAAAATAGATTTCAAAAATATATGTATATGTTATAGATGCCAAATGGTTATCAATGCTGCGGAAACAATGCTCTGCGGCAGTTGGTATGGCAACCCGGTTGTTTCTTTTGGTGTCCTAGACAACTGGCACTAGACAAACCCATTTTGATTTTTGGGACAAAAACCGAGACTTTGCTGATGTTAGACTGTTAGATAGGGGAACGCAATAGATGTAGAATCACAATCTATGGTGCAAGATTGGCTTCAGCATTATCATTGATGGTTGCACCCTCAAAACAGGAAGATGTAAGGTTTCAGTATTCCAGCCGATCATGGCGCAAGATGGATGGAAATCTTGGTGGTTGCCCTCTTAGAAGTGAAGAATTGATCATCGCCAATAGCCATACTGGCCCGCAAGCACATATCACTTGGATCCATTTGGTTTGAATAGCAATAGCTTCGGCATTTGACAGGCTATAGTTTTCCAATAATGTTGCGGCTGATTGGAAACAATGAAGGTGCGCTAGTAAAATTGAAAAATTCCGGGCGCCCATTTTCTAGCCCCTTGCATTCCTAAAGTAGCCTTGAATAGTATAGAACATGCCAACCATGCTGCCTGTGGTTCAAGCGCAGCTACGAACTTTCCGACTTCGAAAAAAAAAACGAAAAAGGAACGTTTTTCCGCGTCATCGTTGCCTTGGCTCCATTGTGTATAGGCATAACGGACGTTGGAGAAAAAATTTCATCTTTTGGTGCTTGAATTTTGGTTGGTAGTTTTCAACCGCGGTTTTGTTTTCCCAAGTGCATTAGAGCATCCTTCGTCGCTTCAACCACCAACGAATATCAGTTGGCGGGGCCAAACAACGCGTCCAGCCGCTGCTGGGTTACAACGCGTTTGTGTTTTGACGGCGGGGCGCGACGGCGCACACGCGTGGGCGAACGGCAATTTTCGCCAACAACATGTTGTTGTTTCTGTTGACGCGGATTCTTGGGTGGAATTGATGCCCCATGTTTCCAACTGCAATTTTAACAGGTAACCAACCCCCAAAACAACAACGGTAGAAACCAGTTGGATGCGTACTATTTCCACGTACTTCCTTGTAACTGGAAGCGTTCGGATATCTATCAAGTGATGATTTGGTTGCTCAGCTGGCCTGGAGATTCAGAGCCCTGCACATGACAACCGTGCAACTGGTTCATTGGTGGGGATGGAATTTGGCGGCACCGGCAGCGAGCATGTCGTCTAGACAGTTGTGGAAAGGACGGGCATTGCTTGCGGCCCTGGCAGCACCAAACGCTTTACAGGTCAAGTACGATCCCGAGATCGGCGTTGTGGTTTTTGACCAGGCAGACAGGAGGGCGGCAGGGGTCAGTTTCAAAGCCATCGATGCAGGTGAATGATGATTTTTTTTTTTCAAGGTCAACGTTTTGTCCTTGAAGGCAATTTTTTGGTTTGAAATGGGTGCCAAGTCTCACTCTGCCACCGCATATCAGTCTTTTTTGGACACAACCGAGTTGGAATTGAAAAAGGTTGAAACGGATAAGTTTACGTCACAACTAGGCAGCGTCAAATGACCCGCAAACATTTTGATGTTTGTAAGTCCGTAACTATCAGAATTGAACTGCATGTCATATTATTCGGTGTTGTCCAGTCATGACAATGCCCATTGACACTGGGATCCCCGCACTTCTGAATGGAACCAACGAGATTTGCACAGGTATTCCAATAGAACTGTTCGCAAGACACGGTTTCATTTTTGTTTACCACTGATTTGTATTTTTTCTTCGGGTAATGTTTTGCTGTTTCTTTTTGTATGGGTGGAAATTCCACTTTATGAACATTGCCACAAATCGAAAACCAAACGCGCCCTGACAAAGGCTGTTGATGAATGTTAGATGGTTACGATGTATTACTGACCAGGTTACAAGCAAAACAATTTCCTGGTATCTCCTGGTTGGTGCTTTGATTGACATTGTGTATTTCCACACCTGTGCTCCCCAATGAGTGGTTGTTCGCACCACCAGCCATTCTTTAGGGACCTCAAACCTTGGCACGGGAAAAAAATCCAAATGGGCGCGGCTGCGAGCCTTTCCAGGATATGTCGTACAGGATGCTCATGACGCTGAAGGGCCGAATCGCGCGCCTCGGAGACGGTGGTTGCAGGGGGAGGGGCCCGGCGTGGCGAACCAGCCAACCTGAAGAAGATGATCATGGCAATTGAAGTAGGAGATGTTTACTATGGAAAACCGGAGGTAATTAGGACCTCCAGATACCAAGGCGGATCTGTTGAATGAAGTGGGAAAAATTTGGCCTCAGAGGGCCCTGCTGGGATGACCGCTCATTGGACCCGGGAGGATCTCGGTCATCGGCGAGCCGTTGATGTCTCGCTGGACAGCCAGATTCGTTGCCGTTGCTGGTGCTGGTGCTGATGCTGGTGCGGCTGGCATCGGCTTTGGAGCCCTGTTGGGCATGGCCGTTTTCCACTGCCGTGTTTGATTGCCAGAGAGAGAGACAGCTAGTAGGGGGAAGGTAATGTGCACGTTGACGAAGGTCCCAAGCAAGGTCTCAAAATCTGAAGCCAACAGGCAACCCCCACACCCGAATGATATGATCATGGCTTTGTTCCACTGTAGCTGCAGATTTGAAGAATGACTGCAGTCCAGTTCTAGGGGATCCTGTTTGGGCGAGTGGTGATGCATCTCCCATGATGTGGCGGCACTGCTCAATTTTTCAGGAAAGGATCTTGCCGTTCAACACCATAGCACTGGTATTTGTATCGACGGAGGTGCTTCAAAATCCTCCTTTCACTCGGATATGTGAAGGAAAGTCATCTAAGACCATGGTTTCTCAATTTGGGGGAGCTCCCAAAGCTATTTTTGGTTTATGACTATGGTGAATATACAAGATGATCACTGGGGGTACCCCAGTTGTTGCATATTTGCGGTTGTAACCATGATAGCCACCGCAAACCAGCCGCCAACTTCTGGACAGCCATTCACCCTGATTTGCCGAACAAGCTATTAAGTCATCATCAACCATCAGGGTATCAACCTTCCACCAACCATATTGTCAGCCATGAATTAATTACTAACCATCAACCATATCATTAGCTATTGTTAGATATGAAGCACTATCATCAACCACAGCCATTACTAACTAACCATCAACCATATGATTAGCTATTAATTATTAGATATTGATATTAGTTAGCTATAGTAGCTACAACAACCAAATCATATGAAGCACACTATCCTCAACCACATGATGCCTTGGGCCCTAACACCAGAGCTGGTTGTCGCCCGGCGTCCCCAGGCCCAATGGAGAATGTGCTGCCGCCATGTTGACGAGCTGTGTTGCGGATGGTGCAGTGGTGGCTGCCCCCATGTGCTTAGGAGCTGATGTTAGTATATGCTAGGTGGATTACAGCTTCTGACTAACGACTCTTTGTATATGTTAACAGTGGTTAGTATATGTTAGTATATGCTAACCACTGTTTGTCACCACCAGTTCATGCAGCTGAACATGATTTTACCAGCTCAATGTTTGATATCTGGGTGGATTGCAGCTATGAACTTAGTTTTTGTTCGGCTTTTTGGATTTACCATAAAGCCACTAAAGCCGTTAGACTTTTAGCAAGGGATCTAGTTGAGCCACCAAGTACGGTGATTGATGGTGAAACATGGCGAAGAATGGTTGATGAATCGTCATGAAGATAGTGACATTTGTCAGAGTGACACGTAAGAGTTGTAGTTCAAAGATTTTGATATATAGAGTATTTAGATAGTCAACGGTTGATGGAATGGTTATATACTCTAATCTGTTCATAGGGGTGACCATTCCGTCACCGATGAAATATTTTTTGTGTAACATTGGACATTTTTTGAAACAAAATTGTAAAAATCCATTACCATTTCATCACCTTATGCAAATGAAATTAAATGAATATCTATCTCACTTGTTTGCATTCAAGTCTAGACACAAATGGGTACGTTTGCCACAAAAGAAGAAGTGCATTCATGTAATCCGTTTGGTCTCATTTTGTTTGAGCCAAAGCCATTCAAATGATCACCCCCTGTTTAGCATCAATAGGCATATATTGAATGCACGTCAAATCCAAAAAGGAGTGTTAACTGGTATTTCTTAGTTTCCAAAATGAATGGTTTATCAATGTCTTTTTTCCTTATAGGAGTAATTGCACTATTCTCCCACTTTGAACCTTCACAATCCCAGTTAGCTACAAGTTTTTGGATGTCATTCATTTCTTTCCACCAGGTGTACCGACACAACCAAGATATGCTCCTGACATCACAATCCCAACCCCCTCGATCTCTCAGTCACGACTTGCCGTCTTCGCAACACGCCAGGTGTCATCCTGGACCGAACTTCATTGATTCTCAGGAGCTCAGCCGATCGAAAGTGTCAGGATGGTTGGAAACTATGACAAGCAGCGAGCAACAGTTCCTAATCTACTAGCATTTCTCAGAAGCAACTTAGATATGAAAGTGGGAACTATTGCCCGAACAGTTATTGAATAGTCAACTACTCAACTAGTGATTAAATAGTAGGTAGACAGTTATATTGACTAAACTATTCACTCAGAAGTTGCTGACGAGTTAGTTCCTACTAGTGTTCCATTCCAGTTAGTAGGTACTGCTTCGTGCGTGGTGACGTGCCTGGCACTCCAGTGAGCGAAGTCAGACGGTGTTGGTTATGACAAGGACTGAAGCTTGATGAACCAACGTTTGGTGAATGGCAATGGTTTTTTCGAATAAATCATGTGAATGGCCATAGCATAGTAGCTATCCACCAACTATTCAGCTCCGCTTGGGGGAACACGCCCTTTTGGTGAAGTAACTAGGGTTCGTTCTGGTTAGCTCTAGCAAGGGTCCCCATCAGTTGGATGACTGAAAGTGGTTCTACAATGAAATTCCCGACCTGGCCGCTTGAAAAACATGCAGACAAAACTCACCATAGTTCTATGAAATTAAGTATTTTTAGATATCCACCAAAACCATACATCACCACACATCTCTATTTACATTATGCATATATAGTCATATATATATATATATCTATATTTAAATATATATATTTATTTTTTTCTCCGTTGACCCCACTGGAGGGAATCACTTTGTAGCCTTACAGAGTTTCTTGGTTACAACCGATGCTAGACCAAACATGGTGTCCTGAAACAATGTAAGGCCCATAGTTGTAGATCTGTGGAGTTTCTAAGTTCACTGGTTGGACATGAGACCCGACCAACCATGGACTGCTGAGGTCGAGTTTGTTCACCCCCACGGCGAAGGTCAGTGGTCAAGTGGTCAGAATTCAACCATGGTTTCGTAAACGGGGTTAGTGAACCGCTGCCAAACATGGCTTCACTAACCCCAGGTGCACGTCCAAGTAGAACCCGCAGTTGTGCTCCGAAGCTGAGCATTACTGGCAGCTCAAAAGTTAATGATAATAAAGGATTGATACACTTGGTAATGGTCAACGAGCTATAGTGAATATACCAGTTATGCTTGATCATTTGATCCCAAGCTACAGTGATATAGTTATATATAGTATTGGCTCAAAACAATAACAACAATACCTGATCAAAGTCACACAGTTAATGTGAATAGTTATTGATAGAAACCGGTGATGTATTCACAAAAAAAACTATAGTGAACAACTAAACCTCAGTAGCAACAAACATCATGTAACTAAAGGAACTTAACTTGCCCGTCCAGTTGATCATCCCAGGGGATGATCATGATAATAGGATGATGACCATTTTTTTGACCAATCAACAAAACAATCAACAACATGTGAAAAAACCTTATGACTTTGAAGTGAAGCTTAACATGTGAAAAAATAACAAAAACCAACAACAACAACAACAACAACAACAACAACAACAAAAACCATTTTCGCTGATCCTTCAGGAAGATCATGATGAAGGTCGGTTTTCACGAAACTTTGAAGCATCGATGGTAGCAGGGCGGTTCCATCACGTCCATCCCAGTCGTGTCGCCACATCGCCACGTGTCGTGTCGTGCGTGAGGATCTTCGCGCAGCGCGCGCGGACCAAAGAGGCGAAGCTTCAAGTGAAGTGCCGAGCTCAGGGGATGGCTATGGCAGTTTGGAAAAGGACCAATGGATTGAGTGGTTAGTAGTGGTTGATGGTTAGTAATAATGGTTAGTAATTAAGTTGATTGTTGGTAATTACCAACCACTACTAACCATCTCTAATCACTGTCAATGGCAGTTTGGAAAAGAACCAATGGTTGATGGTGGCTAATGATAGTTGATTAGAGACAATGATGGTTAGTAGTGGTTGGTAGTGAGTAATGGTTAGTAATGGTTAGTAATAGTTCGCAATTAATGATTAGTAATGGTTAGTAAGCACCTTTAGTAGTGGTTGGTGGTGGTTGATTAATGGTTAGTAATGGTTAGAGACAAGGTTGGTGATCAATGAATGATGGTTGATTTTTAAAATGGCTTATGTAGTTCTATTTATAGTGGTTTTGGATATCCATTGAATTTGAACCCGTATAATTAATGAAGTCCATATGTTTACAGTAGTTAAGAAGGGTTGTAACAACTGTAATAAGGGGATAATAACCAACAGGCATTGATAAAGGTGTCCCAATTGAACATCACCCAAGCATGAAAGGAACATATACGAATAAACCCCAACAGTCATCCAAAGCTGATGTTCAATATCCCTAAAAAGATCCAAAGGGGATATCCACCAACCCCTGTCAAATGTTGACTGTTAACCCCGGATTAATCACCAGCCCTGGCTATGGCTGCTGTGGCGAACGGCATGGTTTGGTAGAAATGAATGGTTGATACTTGGCTATGGGTCAATATGAACCAACCAACAGCAATGGTTTATGGTTAGGAGATAACAAACAACAATATCCAACAATAATAGGGGATATACCAGCTATATATATATATATATATGGCTATGGGTCAATATTAACCAACAATAATGGGGGATGATAACCAAGCATTTTATAGGGAAAACGAGCTGGTGAATGATAGGGGAACCAGGGGGACTAAGGGTTTTGACCCACTGCCACTTGGATGTGCATCTGGGGTTAGTTCACCAGGGTTCGAGGCCCTATAAGGTAGCTGAACTAACCTCTAGAAACCATGGTTGGTGACAACTTACAAGCCGGGGGGGTGCACATACAAGTAGGGTTTTAACAGGGATTCATGACCATCAACAATAGTTGAGAATAGGGGATAATAAGCATTCATAGGGGTTGAAACCACCAACCATGGCAGGCGTTCTTGAGGCATGGATTGGAGCTGCTATCCCGTTTACAAGCAAGCATGCAAAGAAAAGAAGCAGTGCACAATTGGGTGTTTCTCAAAATAGGGCTACCCCCAAATCATCCATTATCAACCGTTTATAGTAATAAACCAACCATTTTGGGGGCTCCCTATTTTAAGAAACACCAATTGAAAATGAACACATCCTAGCTGGTGAGGAGGGAGCGAGGCGATTCGGAGCCAGGGTTATTCCTATGTGCCTCAAGAGCAGTGCCTGGAGCCAGGAGCCACCCGTTGACCAACCATGAGCCACAGCTTAAGCAATCATCAACCCTTCCCTTTCCCTTACCCTCTGGTGAACTAACATAGCAATGGAACATCCACCAGAAATGGATGATTTCCCAGGGTTTTACAACCAAAATGGTGGATTGTTCATTGCCATGTTAGTTTACCAAAGGGTAACCATCAAGCAACTCTCAACCAAGCCTGAACCGACCATCAACCAAGGCTTAACCACCGCTTGGCCAACCCTCAACCAACGCTTGACCAACCCTGAACCAATGCTTGACCAACCCTGAACCAATGCTTAGTCAACCCTGAACCCACCATCAACTAATCAACGGCAAACCACCAAGTAATTCTAAGCATCCATCAACCAACCAATCATTAAGTAACCATCACTAACCAACCATCAAGCAACTCTGAACCAACCCTCATCCAACCATTCACTATCATTAAGTAACCAGTCATTCATCAGCCATTGGGTAACCATCAAGTAAGCATCAACCCTTCCCTTGCTCTTAACCAATCATGAACCGCAGCCAAGCATCAAGCAACTCTTAACCAGTCCCTAACCAACCATTCACCAATCACTCAACCAGTCTTAACCATTCACCAATCGTTTATCCCACCATTGCCCTTCCCCAAGGACTAAATAACCAGTCACTAACAACCATCAAGCAACTCTGAACCAACCCTTACCCAACCATTCACCAACCACTAAATAGCCAGTCACTAAGCACATCCAGGCTGGCAAGTCAACGCTACATGTTGCCTCGCTTGCGCTACTACCTGACCACGGTGCGCTGCGGAAGAAGTGTTGAGCGTGCGTGCGTGCAAAGCAGGGAGCAGTTGGTGGCGGAAGTTTGGGTTGATTGGTTGGTCGGTTGGTTGTGTAACAGGTTGGTTGGTCGGTTGGTTGGTTGATTGGCGGGTTGGTCGATTGGTTGATTGGTTCATTGATTGATTGATTGATTGATTGATTGATTGATTGATTGATTGATTGTTCAGTTGATTGTTCAGTTGATTGGTTGATTTTGTTCGTTTGTTTTATGATTGTTTGTTAAGAGCTTAAAATGATAAGGTTGATCAGTTAGTTGATTGTACATCTGTTCGTCAAGAAGTTGAGGGGATTGCTTGGTTGATCAAGAATCAAGAATGAGGTGGTTTTATCGGTTTGTTGGTTTCTTTTGTGAGGGTGAACCATCAAAGTGTAAGACTCTGAAAGAGTTGTGTAAGACTCTGAAAGAGTTGAAGAATGATAATAGCAATCATTTGTTTGCAAGAATGACCACCAAAAGGCGCTACATACAGGCAATGATGTGAGAACAATCCTGGTTGGTTGGCTTTGCAGTTCTCCTGGAAATGTTGGTGCGTATCCTATCAGAAGCCCATCAACGCTGATTGGATTTGGGTGGTTGTAGAGGATTTCAAGGCGCCCACAAATACCAAGCATTCATTAAGAAGCCACTTTTCATTGAAAATGCTGCCAAGCCGGGTCACCGACCATCTCAAAAACCCGTGAAAGTTCACATCCCAAAGTTGTTGGACTTGTGACAGCGGTGCCAAGGTTTTGACCCACATCCCCTGCAATGCGATGGTTTGCAACTTGTTTTTGTTGTGTCATATGTATCTAAAACCACCAACCATCGCTACAACAAGGAAGGGGTACAACTTTGGTGGCGCTGCTGGAACCAGTGTGTATTTATAATATGGATCTATGTGGTGATTTCCTAAAATAGGGGACCCCAAAATGGGTGGTTCATCACTATAGCTTATAGATGATTAACATCGGATGATTTGGGGGCTGAGAAAACCCCATGTAGTATATGTATCTATTTATGTCTCAAAATATTTGCAATTGCACACACCTGTTGCAAGTGTGAAAACTCCGAAACGTACAAATACAGCTACATGATAATGTGAACCAACATGCTTGAGCAATATTCGAATGCATTGAGCAATACTGACATTTTATGACGCGCGCATACATACATACACACACACATGCATGCAGGCATTCATACAAACATACATACACACATACGTACCTACATACCTACTTGCATACATAGCTACATATCTACCTACATACATATACTTACATACATACCGACCTACCGACCTACCGACCTACCAACATACATACATACATACATACATACATACATACATACATACATACATACATACATACATACATACATACGTACGTACGTACATACATACATTAGATATACACATACACCACCTTGCTAGATTGGTTCTTGGTCTCAGTTGACACTCCGTGGCATTGGGCCTTGATTGATACTTGGTTGGCTTATGACCGGTCTGAATCAAGGTAGCTTCATATCCGTAGCAACTCTGTACCCATCGATTGATATCAAACTGGTGCCACTCCGGTTGTAACAAGCTTCCATTTGGAGCTACATGGATGTGCTGTTTTTCTGTGGGAAACCTGGTTAGCCATGGTTAACTGAAGCATATGATATATCAGGAGGGTGAACCCCTTTAATCAATCCTGGTTGGTGTTTCTGGCTGGGATTCTGGTTGGTGGTTTTCATTTTTCATTTTCCCAACTGCATCAACCAATGGTTGGTTCGTTGGTTGACTCATATGGCTTTCATGACGGGGTCGTTGTTCGCACCAGCAACCATTAATGGTTCACCACCATGATAGAACCATAGTTACCCATTGTTAATCATAATTCACTATATTTAACCATTATAAATAAACCACTATAGTTATTAAACAATTAGTTATTGATAACCTTTTTTAATCACAATTCACTAATGATAGTGATTCTTAACCACTATAAAACATAGTTATTAACCATTCTGATATCATCATGGCTCCTTGAAGCTGGGGCAACTCCCAGCCACACCCCATGGCTTCTCCCGGGACGCTGCCGCCAGGGTGCCGGAATGGAAGCGCAGGGCGGATCCGTGGGCGCTGGTGGAGTCGGGACGTCCCAGAACCACCAGGTTGGTCGGCCGATTCTTCGGGTTGGATTGCTGAATGGATGGGTTCCAAGGTTGGTTCCAAGGGTTCCAAGGGTTATTTTTATTTTTTTAATGGTTCTTAAGTAGTTGGTTACTATGGATGAATTAGGTAATTAACCAAGGATGTTATATATTAACCAGGATTATAGTGGATTAACCAAGGATGGTTATTAATAATGGTTCCTTTCCTTAATACTCATGTCAATCATGGTTAATAGTAATATTACTAATGCTTACTAATGTTCTTGTTGATATGGTGGGTTCTCAAAAGAGGGGTATCCCAAATCATCCAATAATGATCATCAACAGCAATAAAACAGATCATTTTGATATGAGTATGGGTCAATATTAATCAATCAACCAATGGGGGATAATCACCAAGAATGATAGGGAAACAAAACAATGGGTAATGATGGGGGAACCAGGGTTACAGGGTATAGACCCATAGCCATATTACTAATGATTATTGGTTCTCCATAGGCCATAATGTTTCTTTTGGTATTTTCTTATGGTTCAACCAGTTGTAATTGCAACTACTGGTTTTTGCAATCAGAACTGGTAAGTAACTGGTAGTTGTCATGACTATTGTTGGGTAAACCAGTATTGCAAAAAAGGTGATGGACAGCAACAATCAGTTTTTAATCACAAACCAATTGCATTAAGACATTAAAACCAATCAGTGTGATTTATTGTTAAAGCAATGTTAACAATAAATCACCAGATCACACCAGTACAACAATTGGTTTTGATTTATTGCATGTAAACCACTTGGTGTGATGACAACGATGGTGCCCGCCAAAAAGGAGATCTGGGTGAATGTTTTGGGACCATTGGGTTGAAAGCGACGAACTCCTGGGATGAAATCCTGGTGATCATCATTGGCAACCGTTTGATTATAGTTTGGGCCCAACTGACAAACCTGCGAGTTGAAATCATAGGTGAAATTTCGATGTTTTCTGTTGGGTCGAGTGGGAAAGTAGCAAACTATAAGCTGCGGCTTGACTGATGCGTGTTTTGTTTGTTTTCTCTCCCATGAGATCCTATGAGTGGGTTCTCATCCTCATCCTCAACCACCCAACTCACAAGTTACTGCCATATTTGGGTTAATCTCTGATGCGACTCTATTGATCTCGGCCGCATTCAACGATTTGTGCTGCCTGGGCGCACCAGCCAAGCAGTGAAATTCTTGCAGGGCTATTGTTGATGATAAGTTGTATCCACTTACTCATTGGGTTTTACAGTACGATAAACTGCTGTATGGCTCGTAAAATCGTGATGAATATTCATTGGTACTATGTGGTCACTTCCCAAGAATCTTGACCATTTGCTCATCAACCACTATTGATTCTGTTTGTTCGTCTTTGTCCGACGATCAATGTTATTAATCCCACTTTTACCAACTCAAAGGCTAAATTGCTTTGCCGGATAAGGGTTTTTGAGTTCCCATGAATCACCATTACTATCCATTAAGATCAAACTCTTAGCACACATTGGCCAACTCTGTTGACAGTTAGCATCAAAGAGCAGAAGCTGTTATTAACAGTAAAACACTTTTATCCAGCATGAACAACCGCTAGTCCAACGTTATCAACCATTCTTGTTGGTTATAGCTACCTCACTCTATATTGCTTGAGAGATGTTTACATCCTATTGCTATCCACAAAGAAATGGTTTGAGGCCAAGAATAGTTCTTACGCATCCACTTATCCAACCAGTGATTCTTGCTGTGAGGTGAGGAGTTAGCTAAGTTGGCTTACCACTAGGGCAAACATCACTTATTATATAGCTATAGTTAAGAGGCTGATTAAGCAACTTATGCTGGTTGGTGTTTTTAACATGCTTACTTTCCCTAGTTTTCACAAACGGTTGGCTGGTTGACTGATATTTTTCATGACGGGGTTGAAACCACCAACCAGTATCACTTATGTCTAGAGGGCCCCTGTCCCATCTATTGGTTCCCCCCACCATCGACCATTGATTTCCCACTATGAAATTCTCTGTGAACTTATCCCCCCATAAACTTGTTGGTTAAAGCTTTGACCCATAGCCCTATTGGGGCCATGGCTTTTCACTCCCACCATCCTTGCTATCGCACTGAGTCGGCCTCCGGTGGTGGAGCCTATCTGAAAGGCGGGGCCCCGTGCCGCGGGTTTCGGCAGCTGATGGGTGACGGTAAATCTTGGGGATTGGTGAAGAAACATTGGGCTACGGGTCAAGCAGTTAATCAACCAACAACATTGGGCTACGGCATATATCAGCTATGGGTCAATAAAAGGATTAATTAACCAACCAATGTTATAGCTGGTTTGTGGTTCATAATAGGCGATAACAAGCAACAATATCCAACAATAATAAGGGATATATGAAATACCAGCTATATATGGCTATGAGTCTATATATTCGCCAACAACAATGGTGAAGCCTAGCTGGCTAATGGTTAGTAATAGGCTAGTGCATATACCAGCTATATAATAGTTATGGATCAAGCAGTTTACCAAGCTTAATGGGGGATAAGTTCACCAACAAACTCATAGGGAAAGCAATGGTTAATGATGGGGAACCAGGGGAACAGGGTTTTGACCCACTGCCATTTTTACTGATGGTTCATGATGGTTTGGACTAATCATGCACTCAAAATGATAGTTACCGATTTGAAAATGGTTCATGATCTATTGGCTCGTGATAGTTAATGGTTTGAACCGGTTCGTTTTGATTACCAAATGGTGATGGTTTGGACTAGTATTGGACTAAACATGATTCATAATGGACTGATTAGAAGGTTAATGATTACCGCCATGAATAGTGCTATGGCGATTAGTTTCCTATGGTTCATGATAGTTTTGTAAATGAGCTTATGATGGACTTACTTTACTCATGACCGGAAAATATGCAGAATTAATGATGAACTATCAAGATTGAAATTCTTTGTTGAATTATGGACTAATGATGGTTCATGATGGTTGACAATGGTTTATAATAGATGCGCCCAGACTCTAAGTTTTGGCAGGGGATTATGAGCGACCATTTTTGATTACTGATGGTTTGGTAGTGGTTTGTAATGGGTTTATAAGAATTGCAATCGTTGAATGCTTCAGGCACTTAAAAGATGGTTAAGAATGGTTTGGTTTAGCCAATTCATAGTGCCTTATGATGCCTGATGATTGCTAACGGCAGTAACTATGGTTGATGATGGTTAGTTATGATTAAGATTCAGATCAACAATAATTTATCATGGCTAGTAATGGATATGAAAAATGAATGAAGGTGAATATTTTGAACAACTGATCATCCACTACTTGACAGGTATTCCATGCTTAGTAATTGCCACCAAAAAGTATTCCCCTGACCAGCAGTTGGCAAACAATGCAAGATAGCTTCATTACCATGGTAGTTTGTCAAAATGAGTGTGCCCCCACTTGTCATCCTTCATATTAATCATTCATAGTAATAAATCAACCAGTTTGGAGATCCCCTATGGCTTGAGAAACAACGATGTGTGTGTGTGTGCTTCACCCACTCAGACATCAAAATGTGTTTTCATGGTAAGGAGCTCGTGATTGGTAAAGAACCATCACCACTTGAGCGTGGGTTGCTCTGGTGGTGGCACGCACAAAGCAATTTGGTGAACAACACACGCAACTATCGATGGGGGAACAACAGCACTTGGTGCAGAAGAACACTTGGTGGGAAACAAATTACAACTGTTTCTGAATGATATAGCTATTTATCAAAACAGGTGTTGAATGACACAACTGGGTGAGTACTGCGGCGCAGTCTTGGATGACCTCACTCGACCCACGACCTGCTTAACTCGTTAATGCCTGGCGAAGCGCTTTCCAGCGGATGGTCAGAGCGCTGGGAGGGTCATGGTTATACAAACGTTGGACACGACACGCTGTCCAAAGGTTAATCGACCGCAATGATTTGGCTATGGGTCAATATCAATCAGCAATACTTAATAGTGGATAATAACCAACAAAACTATAGGGAAAACAATGGTTAATGATGGGGAACCAGGGGTACGGGGTTGTGACCCACAGCCATTTCTGTCCTGTCTTTATCAAAAATCGACATACAAGCGGTTACCAGGAAGGTGTTAACTATCAAAATGTGGTCGATCAGTTTCAAGCTGTTTTTGACAGGACACGGGTAGTTGAAATCGTGCAAGCATTGGTCCACATATTGTTGAAACAGCTGGCGGGCATTGTTGAAACCTTTTTGCAAAACTGAACTGGTTGCATTTGAATGCAAAATCAGTTTAAGATGTAAGATATGGATAGATATGGTTCTTTGTGATGTACCTCTGGTTTGTCACGTAAATGATTACTGGAATAATTTGCCAATCAGTCATACTCACTGTTGAAGCCCACTTGGATCCAGTATGATATTATGCTATAGACTATATAGTTATATTTATCACTTGTTCAAGCTTTGTTCGAATGGTTTAAGTGGTAAAAGTAGTGTTAAACACCAAGCAACTGGCTTATGGTCATAACATATCCCATGTGTCATCAGTGACATTGCTGACAGCATGACTTCTGTTGAGGAGCCCATTCCCAGTTTTGGCAGCACGCCGTGATTCTGTGCAGGAAAGGGAGAGACGCAATTGTCGATGGACAGGAGCTTGTGGCGAAAGCAGTAGGCAGCCGTAGGCCCGGATCGCCCCCAAGCAGAGCTCGAAGACAAGTGGAGACACTAAGCTGCCATGATCACCAGACATCACTAGTACTAGATCACTAGATATCACTAGTACTTTCACCCAAATTCCAAGAGAGGCGTTGATGAATCGACCTTACAGGGTGGGCCTCCCTAGTTGTAACTTGGTTTATAAGGCCCATTTAGCTATAGTTATATCTACCATAACTTATAGTTGCCCTAGTTACAACCCAAATTGTAGCTGGTTAGGGGCCCACCTTGTAGGGATGCTTTTAACAAAAGTCGGTTGGCCCTTGGAAGCGTTTCGGATGAGCTGTAGCCAGGCTGGTTAGTGGCCGACCGGGGGAGGAATCTGGCCGGGAGTTACCGAAGATTTCGGCTGGGTCCAACTGGCTATGGGTCAATATTAATCAACCAACTAATGGGGGATAACCACCAGCAATACTAGGGAAAACAATGGTTAATGACAGGGAACCAGGGGTACAGGGTTTTGACCCACTGCCAACTGGGTTTTCATTGCAGGAAAGACTTGTCTTCATCGGAGCTAGAGAAGATCTTGGTTTCCAACTGTTTTTTCCTACATTGCCAGCCAAAATTCAAACTTTTCAACGGATCATTGTCGCTGTCATGAGCTGTCATGCTTAGATAGAACCATCGTGTATTTGCTCGCAGTCTTGCGTATAAAAGCATACAAAAGCCGGTTTATCGATCCATTTATTCTCGGGGGATCATTTACATTAGCTCAAATGATCGCAATCAGGTGGCAGACAATTCATGACACCAAGCACCTACTACCACCTACTATGCAGGCAATTCCATCTTGCAAATACGAACGCTATTCACTGAAATGCCCGCTAATTGATCCATAATCCCATTGGGACAACTTGCAAATACATTGACATGTTTATTTTCCCAATTATGGTTGGTCGGTTGACAAGCATATTTTTTTTATAGGGCTGGTTCAACCACCAACCTGTTTGGTCATGCGGGAGCCCATACGCTCAGCAACTAGTTGGTGTTGTGGCTGGTGTTGGCCCAATAGTTGGGATCTTGGTTGAGACGGGGTGTTGAAACCATCAACCCCAAAAAAGAAATATTCATGATTTGCTTGTGCTACGTGGCGTTTACACTGCAATTTTTGAAAGTATGTGATAGAATATACTCCAGCATCATTTGCGCTCAGACCTGAAAGATGCCCAAAATAAAGTCAACATGATTTCAGGTAATAGTATCCCCCGTTGCTTTTAAGGTAGGGTACATTGATGATCTTTTGGAATGAACCCATATTTTAGGTCACCCTTGGATGTGCTGTTGTAGGTTGGCACATCACAGTTAGTGATGGTTAATTATAGCTGATGGTTTGAAACACCAGAACATATGCAGTGTATCAGGATGAATCGTAGTACAGAGTATATCATGATTAATCACCACAATGCACATAGCATGTCATTAGTCATATATCATACAGCCATAGCTAGTAGATTAATTATCTAAGATATGACTGGTCATAACATGTCATAACCATCGCAAAAAAGACGAGTTTGCTCAAGGGATGTTCACCAGGGGCATAGGATATTGATCCACAGCCATCTAAGTATAGTTGACAATGATTGATAATCAATCACAATCTGGTTTGTCAACTATAGATCGTGCGTTCATAAGTTTATGTTTCTGGAGAGTTGTCAGCCTCAGGCATGACTGGCATGATGCCCCCAGGGGGGCCGGCTTGCCCTCACCAGGTCGACGTATTGTGTGCAATGAACTAGCAATTTGAACCATTTCGTGATGGTGAATCGTTCATGGTGAATTACATGTGGCAGTGGGTCAAAACGCCGTACTCCTGGTTCCCCTATCATTAACCATTGTTTTCCCTTATTATTGTTGGGGGAAATTCCTCATGAACGTTGGTTGGTTAAGTGCTTGACCCATAGCCATGTTACCACGAAACGGTCCAGTTTTCGATGAAACCACTGGTGACCGTGATGCTTCGTGGGAAGCTGAAGCCCTCAACAAATGCCCATGGTCTCCTTGTTATTGGGCTAACAACATTGTTTGGCATGATCGACCCTTGGCAAAAGCAGAAATCTGGTCGCAGGGCGGTGGAGGAATGTGCAAGGGTACTACGGGTACTAACCTGATTGAAACTGGTGATGCTGAAGAACCGGCTGTTGGTTGAGAGGGCGCGAGGCCAGGAGCCAGGGGTATCCCTATGACCCTCTGAAGGGGAGCTAAGTAGCACCAGAAGTGGCCTAACCAAATGGTAGAGAATCCATGCTCGCCTTCGGACCCGTGATCCATGGCTGACAAACACTCAGCCATCTCGCTGGGTGATTTTTTCGGTGCAACCATGGCCGTATCCGAGTAGCCTTTGATGCATAGTATAGCCTTTCCCAAGTGTATTAAAAATGAGCTTTGATTTATGGTTGAAAATGCTTGAAGAAGCCAGGAAGCGAAATTGATGGGTTTATACTGACCAAGAAATTTATCTAGTCCTTCAAAATCGAAGTAGTTGGCAGGTTTGTTACCAAAATTTTGGCTTATCATTTGCTTGTTGGTTGTTGCCCCCTTGTCAACAAGTTCATTGTAGTTGGCTCAAGCCATCAGTAACCTCAGCTTCTCAACAATTGAAAGGAGCAGTGGCCGAGAATCATCAACCTAAAAATCTTACCCACTCTATACCTGTCTACCTCGCAACACTTGAGGCAGTAAGAAAACCGGGTAACACAATTAATTAACCAGTTTGAACCTTAACATTGATTTATTCCTTATCGTCTTCAAACTGTTTTGACACTTAACTTCATAGAACAATAGAAATGGACAAGTGTCAATCAGCCTGAGGAATGCTGTATATCCAGATTAAACAACCACCCCAGCCGGATAATTTCCATAAAATATTGATGACTATGGGGATTTATCACAGCTGGATCTCCCATGAACCACTATAAAATCATCCAAATCTCAGCTGAGCTGTGTTTTGTTCATACATGCCACGTTTTCGCTGTGGTTACTCCTGCGGCAACTTCCTTTTGCTGCCACAGCAATCCGTATGGCTTGTCAATCAGAACTGATGATGTGCGATTGAGGGGCAACATTACCCAAGCGGCATTCAAAAGGTTTAATCTGCCTGGTTTCTGGGCCCGTGCCCAGCGGCAGAACTGGTTTTCTGTGGGGTTCTGCCCTTGGCTGATTTCACTTCGCCATGGGAGAGGAGAAGTTCACCCCTTATGACTGGTAGTTAGCTCAACCAGGTTTTGCAAATCAAGCGCAACAGCTAGGGCCCACATTGTACTAGGAGTCTTTTTGGGCTGTCTATCATACCCTGAGATGAACGGTCAATGGAGTAGGTGACCCACTTCCTCTCCTGGCGTTGGGCAATATATAAGGCCGCCCACAAGCTACGCAGCCGGCAATTTCTGCACTGCTTTGCCAAACAATCAGACGTTTTGCAGTGCCACGACACGATACATCGCTGCATGGCTGGTGTTCGCGTGGGCCGGGCCTAGCAGCGATCCCCGCCTGTCCAAGTTGAGTTCTTGGCGTGGGCTCATGTGGGTGCGTTCATGCGCCCCCCCGCAACGCAGTGGCCCACCAGGAGCCTGTTGAAAAAGCGCATTTCTGCCTGCACGAAGCAGTTGGAGGAGGCCCTGTTTCGTCAGTTGGTGGGACAGCGATCAACATTGTTGCTGCAAATGCCGCGTTGTTTTTGGAAAATTTTCAACGGACGTAAGAAACCGCATGGTTTACATCTTTTTGCTCTGGCCTCGGAGCAGAGAGTTTCAAAATCAGCAATCATAAGTTCACATCGAATCAGAGATTAAGTGGCCAATCTTTCAATGTTCGATGCTATGCGGCCGGCATTTTTTCATGTTTGTGTACTACCTTCGGTGTGAGGACTATTGGACTGAAATTGGCATCAGATGGGTTGAACAGGTTTCCTGATCGCAGGTGTGACGTGATTGGCCAGACAACCCATTGCTCACAACAAATCCCATGTATATTTTTCGTAAAGAAATGTGGGGAATTACCGGGCTGTAAAGTTTGCCATGGGAATTTATTGCAAATTTGCATCCAGGCTTCAAGCTGCAGAAGCTGGCGCGGTGTTATGTCCAGGGTGGTTGTAGTATGGTATTTAGAATTGGTTTACCGTTTATGCGTGCATTTGTTTCTCCGCGCGCAATTTGAAATATCCCACTGTTCAGTTAAAACTTTTTCCATACATAATGATACGAGGTGCCAAACATCGGGCGGGCCCACCACTAGTCAGATCCGTCCAGACATCAGTCGAACGTGGTGGTGGTGTCCAAATGATCATGATTGAGAAAAAAATCATAAACGTTTCGCCATGTCTACCACCTCTTGCACATTTGATGTCAGTTGCAGAATGTGGGTTCCACAAAATTGTTCGAAACGGCGGGTGTTTATGTCCTATTTTTTCTCTTATATGAAACCACAATTGCTCCCTGAATGTACATTTTCCCTTCAACCAAATTTCCCCAAAGAAAGAATCATCAATTGACCCTGAACATTTCCTCTCGTGATAAGGTCAACATTGCTGCGGGTTGCCTTACCTGTGGATTTTCATGGCAGTGATCATGGGATCATTGAGTTTCCAATGATATCTAATGAAAATCGGTGAAGGATGTCAGGCCAACGATGGCTGCGACCTAGTGAAGCCTACCGAAACCTATTGAAACAGATCACCTTCCGGGCATACGAAATGGTCACGGTGGTGTTGTGAGCGCCACCGAGTTGCCAGGTTCGAAGATTTCGAGCGAATCAGCGGGAACGTGAGCTGGCCGCAAAGGATGGTTTTTTGGTCAAAAGAACTTACTAGATGGCATGGTGAATTCCAGTTCAATAATCAGCTATAGATCAGCTAATCATGGTAGGAAACAGATGATGACTCAAGGGAACACTCCAGGTGAGTTTCAGGGATGGTGCAGGGACTAGGTTTGTGATGGTGAATGTTCAAGAATTGGATGGTGAATCATGGTGAATTGCAGGGTCCAAGCGCCAAAGATACACAATGATGATGATTAGTTGATGATGAGTACTGGGAAAAATGATGGTTCAATTAGCTCATAAATTGATGTTGATCATTGTGAATGATGGTGAAATATGGTGAAGAATGAGCCAACAGATTTACCGAATGGCGGTTACACTGATGGTTGATCAATGATCAATCGATCGTCAATTGGCGGTAAAACAACAGTCAATGAATGGATCCTGCTGCGTTGTTAGCATTGGGAAGAAATGTTTAAGCGTGATTAATTAGATTTGATGGTTCGATGCTTAGAATCATTGGTTGAAACAGTGCCCAATACTGATTAGACAATTGGTTATTAGACGCCATTAGTTGGTTATTATTCTCATGATAGTCGCTAAAACTGTCATTAGCTGTTCTTAAGTACAGAAAGTCATGAACCGATTGTATAAATGGGTATCGGGTATAGCCTGTTAATGTTATTAGCTTTCATTGGCTGTTAGATTACCAGCTAATTTGGTGACTTGAATGGTTGACGGTCGTTCGTGTTGGTGATTAAACGGGTGATTTTTTGACAAGATACACCACTAGGCTGGTCATGAACCCATGGTTGAAGAAACGGTGCTGTGCTTCGCAAGGTTTGCTTGGCATTTCTTAGTCTATTTTTAAGCACTGTTAATAGCTGGTCTGAACCGTTGTTGGTGTTATGCAATGTTGTTCTTAGATATTATTAAGCATTGTTAAGTCATCACCTTCTTCGAATGCGCATGAACCCCCGTATTTCCTAGTTTATTGGCTACAAACCATTTCTGCCATCCAGTATGAGTTAAGAATTCACCACCGGTCGCTGTTATTTCCTAGCTCTGAAGAACAGCAAAAATCACCATCTTGTCAGAACCATTGTATCACCATTATCCACCACCATTCAACCATTTCATGAAAAACCGCTCAACCATATCATGAACCACCACTCAATCATATCATGAACCACCACTCAACCATCTTAACCGCCATTCAACCGGCTGTGGGTCAAAACCCTTAGTACCCCTGGTTCCCCTATGATGAACCAGCTAGTTTGTTGGTTATTAACCACCATGAAATTGGTTGGTTAATATTGACCCATAGCCATATAGTTGGTATATATCCCCTATAATTGTTACTTATCATCCCCTATTGTTATGAATCATTAACCAACTATTATTGGTTGGTAAACCATCTTAACCACCATTCAACCACCTTAGCCGACCTTAACCACCATTCAACCACCATCTACCCACCAACCATTGACACAAGCGACCATTGAGTTGGCGCTGGCGGCAGGTCATCAAGGGCTGGGTTTGCCGATCGTGTCCCTGGCTGCTTGGATGGAAACGTCAACCTAGTTCGGTGGGATCCATCATCCAAGTGGTGGTTTCTCAAGTCATAGGGGACCCCCAGTTTTCATCCAGTTGACTAACCATTTTTAGTAATAAACCAGTCATTTTTGGGGCTGCCTATTTTGAGAAACACCCAAGCATCCTGATGGTTACGAGGGGTAGTCATCAACTAGGCACAATGAGTAACCTTTGGAGTTATTTTGAAGTTTGATTAACGGCTGACAATGGTCAATAAGAAGTAATGGTTACTAACAATGAGTTATAATTGTTGTTAACCAATCATTGGTTATGACGGGTTGTCCAGACGCCATGATGGTACCTACGAGCCATCCAATAAAGTCCGTTCTCAATGGTTGATAATGGTTAGTACTGGGGGATCATTACCAACTCCTAGGTGGTTCTTGTCATCAACTAAGTATCGTAATGGTTATATAGTAACTAATAGCTATAATTTAATTGTTATTGATAAACATAGTTATAGGTAGTTATTAGATGGTTAACAAGTGGTCAAGAATGGTTAGCAATGGTTTGCAATAGGGGATAGTAAACAACTATAATAGTTCAACTACTAGTTAGTGGGGTCCATCATAGCCATGGTGGTACCTACAATCACCATCCAAGTTTATAGTAATTATTCATGGGGAAACCAGCAGTTTTGGGGGTACGCCAATTTTGAACAAACCCTAATATCATTGGTTATAGACGGTTAATGGTTGCTTGGTTTTCATTGGCAATTGAAGTATTGGTGACAACTATTTGCATCATTGGTCATTGAACCATCAACTAATGATTGTTATGACTGATTGATAATCGGTGTGGTTGGTCTTGTTACCCATGAAATAACAAGCATATCAGCCACTGGTGGTTAAAGATGTCAATCCTTTGCCACGGTCTTCGGGTCAACAGTATTTATGGCTCGATTGATGCTGGCTCATGCTGGATCCATACTGAGATAAACCACCCATATTTAGGATAAATCACAAGCTGGTAAACCTGGGGTGCCTTATAAACAAATGGATATACAAGTAACTGGCTTCTTGTCCCCAACTACTCTGACAAACCTGGTTTCATGGAAACCCACACCATTTACTACTGCTTTATGTTGTAAAAACTGTTGCGATTTTTCACTTCCAAGGTAGGGACTACGAGAGTGAATGATGTTTGGTGATAGGTAGTGATGTTCAATGGTGGTTGTTTACCTAGCTACCAGCAGTTTTTGTTTGAGAATCACTAGCCACAGAAACACTATTCAGTTTTGGTTTTAGGGTACCAGTTAGCCATGTAAACTCACCAGGAATGGGGGCTGCGATGTGCCATGTAAGGGAAGCGTGTTGGGTGAAACACGCATTGGGAAGAACAATTGCACAACAAGGAGATCCATGCAGACCGAAATGAGCATCGGGACTCTTCTAAGCGCCAGAAACATGACACTTAAACTGTTGGAATGCAAGAGCCTACATGACATTTTTGAGGGTATAAAGGTAGATCGATAAACCACCCCTATTTGCCACAAGTAGCTGCTGATTTCCCAGCAAACATAGCACTTGTGGCCAGCATCATACTTCTTAATCCTGACGAATACCGTCAGGAAAGCATTCAACCTCGTCATTTCATCGGTTGCCACCGCGAGCGGCTTCACGTCTTTTTTTTTCGGTTTCCAATCTCTTCCGCCAGGGGACTTGTGAAGAGCTGGAGCTCCAACGGCTTGAAATAATATGCGCAAAAGGACAAGCAAAACCTACTGGCCTTAGCAAACAATGTGCCCCAAAATGAGCAGACCGTTCACAACTTGGGGAACAGCGGGTGTGTATACTAGGTGTTCGAGCGTTTCATGTTGGTTTTTGTTGTTTATATTGAGGTTGTCAATTATTGTTCAGGTAGCTTGTGGTAACATCCATGTTTTCAATGTGATGCTCCTGTTTGGTGGATAAATTCCCAAAAAGGGCCTGCAGATCGATAGCTTGTTTTAACGAATTCCTCAGTTGTTTTTTTACCCTGCTTAAATGGCGGTTTCTCAAGCCATAGGGAACCCCAAAGGTACGGTACTAGTAGCTTTATTGCTAAAAGAGATTGATAAGCTGGATGCTAACTGGGAGTACACCCAGCTATTCCGTGGCTGTTGATGGTTTGTCCATACGAGCTATGGCAGCTTTGGTCATGTTGACTATTGGGGCCTATGGAGATGGTCATCCGGCAAGTCAACCAACACACAAGAGACTCGGATGTGCGGCCCACGTAGCCGGTCACCATGGTTTTCACAGCCAAGGTTCGTTCGCCAAGCTTCAGCTAAGCAGCTCAGCATGGCTGCACCCACTGGGAATGGCTATGGTTTCCAAACTGATGGGCACGTCCACGCCTGAGGTTGGCTACACCAACGCTGGAAAGTCGTGGCCCAAAAGAACCGCCGGTTGGACGTGGTGGTTGATCAGGACCCAGGAGTACCCACCAACCAAACATAGACATAGCAAGCAACCAAGAAACTATTGTTAGATATTGTTAGCGGCTAGCGCAAATTATTGGAAACAATGATGGTACTAATGATGGTAGGATAGCAAGTATAAGATTCACATTGGTAGCACATTTCCATGCTACCAGCTAACCACTCAATCAACAAAGTCATCAAACATCCAACCAAGCGACCAAAAGATTTTGCGTTTGTGTGGAACATGTCAACAATTCGGCATTTTGCGTTTGTGTGGCAAATCTAAACCATTCACCACAAAAATTGACCTGTAATTCTGGCCTTGTTGCTACTTTCTTGGTGTTCTGGATCTACTTGGTGTTCGGTGGTTTTCCTCCATACCTGTTTCCATCAAAGTCGTCTTATCGGTTGCCCTACCCAGTGTCACCAATCTACCAAGGGCTAGCGCAATGTTTACGGCTATGGCTGTTGACCAATCAGCTTGACATGATGACACAACTCACTAACTGAGCTGGTGCTGGACAACTCGTCAAAGGGTCAATGATGGTGATGGTGAGCCTCCGACAACCAGTGTACCGCTGGGTTTACTCTATATATGAACCTTAAGACTTGATCAGTAATTAAGAGTGATTGGGAATGATGAATGGTTGACAATCGTAGCATAGCAAGGGAAGATCACACTGTTTTCATTGCTGTACAGCTGGTCTTCCTGCCAGTTCATCTAGAGTCGGTTTACGAAGCATTAGTCTCTTCTATTCGTCAGTGGAAATTACCCAAGTTCTGTTCACCAACTGAGCACTGAAAATCACTACTCTCACTGGATTCGTTGAAAGAATGGTTTGGAAAGCCTGGTGGGTTTCCAGCAGGGGTACCTGGAATCATCCTTTACGTTCAGTATTTATAGCAGTCAATCATCCATTATAGTTAGTATATCCCCCATCTGGGTTGATATCCCCTTGTCAATAACCATTCTGAACCAATTTTAAACATTCATAAACCAGTGATTTTTGGGTGTCCCAATGGCTTAAGAAACCACAGGATTGTGGAATCAACTTCTACACTCCGGTAAACAAACCTGGCAATGGAAAATCCATCATTTTGTTAGGAAAACCCTGGGAAATCAGCCATAAATGGTGGATTTTCCAGCCAGCCATGTTAGTTTACCAGAGGCTATCCACCATGAAGGCACCAATTCATGGGGCACCACCGTCGGGGACGAGGTCAACGTTGATGAACGCCTTAGCACAAAGCACAGAGGCGAGCCGATGGGACAAGACGACAGGGACTGGCAGTGGGTCGCAACTCGTTGGTGTAAGCGGTTCATAACAGGTTACCTATAAATAGATAATATTTAGTATGCCGTATACTAAATTTAGACAGATATATATATATATATATGTATGTACATGTAAAGCTTTTTAATGTTTTGAATTCATTTACTTATTTACCTATGTATCTATTCATTAATTGATTTGTTCTTTACACATATTTAGCCTATGTTAGTCCCAACTACCACTACCTAGTTGTCCAAAACAATTGGTTTTGAACGATTGTCAGCGTACAACTCACAACCATTTGTTCACCAGTTGGTATCTCCCATGACCAGGATTTGACTGGGAACCCGAGCAGGCTAAGCCGTCGTGGACGAATCATCGCAATGTTTGGGGGGAAACGGATAGACGGTGAAGCGACCAACAGCTACATTTAGATGCTGGTGTTTTGGCTACGCAACAACCTGAACCGGTGCTTGCCAAACAATCATATTTCAAGAGATCTTCCAAGCATGCAGTGGCCCTAACCCAATCATTTCAAGATTTCTTATAGATTTCAAACCACTCGAAACGTTTGCTAAGGCTTGTTCTACATTATCTCAGCACTCACATTTCTGTGAGCCGTCTCTGATGTGCCACAAGCTGCTGTTTGAGCCAGTGACTACAGAGCTGTCAGTCATTCCCAATCAATATCAAGCATCATCAATGACCATCAGCCATCATCATCAGTTATCTATCAGAGATCAGTGATCAATGACTATCAGCCATCAACAGTTGTCATGGTCCGTTGAGACTGTCATGTTTCTGCTTGCATCTCACCTGCCTCACCACCAGGTGAAGGCTAAGGAGAGACCGTGAGGGGCCAACTTGTGATGGGAACTCGTGAGGTGTCAATATCAACAACCCAAGACTGGTTGGTGGTTACAACCATCGAAAATGCTTAATAACAGATGATACCACCAACCAGTCTTGTTATTAAGCAGCAATAGAGATGACACAACTATTCTTGTAGCCACAACTAAATACTAAATGCTTAATAACAGTTGTTGCCATGATACTATTCTTGGCAACAATAGTGATTAAACAACTACTGCTTGATGGGAACAACCCAAGATGGATGACGAGTTCGCCAAAGTCTTGGAACATTTTCATCCATCTTGGGAACAGTGAAGGCTTGAAACATTTTCATCCATCTTGGGAACAGTGAAGGAGTGATGTGGGAACAGGTTCAGGGTATCCCCAATAAAGTTTTCTCCTTATCCAAGATGTGAAGGAGTTCATGTTTTGGGAACAGTTTCAGGGTACCCCCCATCCATTCGGAGCTTTCTGAAGCCATAGGGGTGCCCCCAAAATCATTCCGTTGATTAACCATTGATAGTCATAAACCAACCAATTTTTGAGCTCCCTATTTTGAGAAACCCCCTTCAGCAGTGTGACAGATCGATTTATCGTAGATATAACCAGCTCGGTGGAATATCCGACGAGTCCGAAACACACCTGGTACAATGCAAGCCACATGGAGCAGCTAGGCTCAAGACCTTACCATCGTCGAAGCAAGTCCGTGCCGGCTTTGAAGCTGTTAGGTATCAACGAAAATTGTGATTTTCTCAGCATCTTCAACTTTTTTCATGGGGGATTCTAGTGGTTAACCATGTTGCAATAGGGGATGATAACCAACACTGAACAACCACTGGTTGGTGGTTTGACTCACATTTTTTCCCAAATCTATTGCCAAATTGTTGGTTGGTTGATTGCAATTTCTCTGTGCCTGTCGAGTTGAGATCAGGCGGAAAAGTCCGAGGAAAAGTGGTTGGTTGATTGATATTTTTCGTGGGGTGGTCAAGCACCACCCACCAGTCTTTGTCACAGAATGATCCCACCACTTGCGTGGGACGCTGTCTAGGTTGAGGCTTCCCGACAAGGCAGCCTCAAAGCTCGAACCACCGCTAAGCCTGAGGAAGTTACTGAGAATTGTTGGCTCTGAACTGTTCGCACACTACCTGTGCGTTTTGGAGATCCAAACACGCAACACGTCGCGGAAACAAGAACTGGTTGGTGGCTTTAAAAAACATGTTTTCCCTAGTCATCATTCACAAATGGTTGCTTGACTGATACAGAGGTGGTTCAACCACCAACCAGATAGATATTCGGATGTTTTGATCACTGGGTTGCGCCTTATAACTCTCTTAGATCATCCCAGTCCTGAGTCCACCACTGATGATTGACGATGGCTCGGAGTCATTTATGGCCATGAACACTTGGCAGTGGTTGTCGACAGCGGATCTCCGCTATCAATATTCAACCAACAACAGCAACAACACCAACAGCCACCAACACCAAGAGCCAGCATAACAACCATGATAATGGATGATAATGGCTAGTAATAGTTAATCCTAGGATAAGAAGCAACAAACTCATGGTGTTCAACACCATGGCAAGCATGGCAACCAGCACGTGCCGCTAGTGGCAGCCATCGAATGCTTCGATGTCTCCAGGATCGTCTCTTCGAAACTTTGGACCCGACGAGACGGTCGGTGACTCTGCCAGGTCATGCGATTGCTGCGCTGGCTGCGCTGGCTCAGATGATGTCTAAACTCCATTTGTCTACTGTTTCTCAATGAAACTAATCTCAAGTAATGAACCACTTTGTCTACACTTGTCAAGCTGCTTATAAATGGGGGTGTTTCGAAAATAGGTTGTTTTTTTTCCAAATCATCCAGCCCCCATTGTGAGACAGTGAAAGAATATCATCCAACCAGGATTTGAACATGTTCCCGCCAACCTTAACGTTTGCCTTCATTCACATGAGGCTCTGACGGGCGGGGACAGACACCAGACGATCGGCCAGGTTGGGACATGGCCCAAGCAACCAGGGAGAACGGACTCCGCGACTGTGCATTCCCAGCTGCAAACATGTCTGCGTCCAAAGGATAGAGCGCCATGGGCCAGGAAACGTGCTCGAAAAGGATCTCAAATCATCCTTTTACTTCAGGATGCTAAGGATCATCAAAACATCGCCGCAAGACTATGTGTTTCTTACCTACTTGCTATGGGGGACTGCAAGGACAACCGCTATTTCGTCTTGATACAGATAACAAGATTTACGCCAAATACAAGCTATGCCTGGCCTGAAAGAATCACCGGGCAGCCGACACCACACGGACCCCAGGGGCTACAAATGTTGCTCCGCGAAGCAACGGTGCGCCGCCGGGTCAAAGCTCGGGGCTCGGCCAAAGCGGCTGGCTGAGCCATTCTGAGAGGCGTCCAGCAATGGGGAGGCTGTTCACTCAGCAAGTGTGGATGGTCCTGCCAGCTTTCTGGGCAAAGTGGCGAAGTAAAGCCATCAAAAGCCACTTCCGTTTGCCTTTGAGTTCAGCTACTGGGCCAGGCTTCCCACTCAGCCGGGCAAGGCTTCAAAGTCGCAAGGCAGTGGCTGCCGATGCTAGAAGGCCCTACTGGGCCGCGGGTGCCCCCGACAACGTCGTGCTGAGAGGCTGCCGCGAACTCCACGACTCGGTGGCTTCGCTGTCGACAGGATCGCAGCCAAGGGCGGCTTCGCCACGAAACGGTGCTTTGAGTTGCCGGCCTTGGCCTCGGATCATCGCCGCGAAAAATCTTGAGCTTCCCATGAGTATAGTTACAAGGTGGGCCCCCAACCACTTCGGTTAGTTGGTTTATACCTAACCCAACCATTAGGGTTAACTAGCAGTTATAGGGGGTTATAACCCAACTTATAACTACTGGGGGCCCACCTTGTATGAAAGGTGGTGATGTATGGTGAAACTTGATACTAACCGAAATATTACCTACTATGATTAAACATCTACTATGATTATACCATTATTGTGACAGCCAAATTGACAATTGAAGGTACATATCACCAGATTCACCCTTATTATTTGATCACCACTATTGTCGCCCACTATGACCGAAATGGTGATTTGAATTTTTTGTGACCATGTTCACACTGATCTATTTTCACAAAGATACATTCTCATTGATAATGAGACTGCTGGGCTGTCAATATATGCATCAACTATTACTAAGTATCATTACATACATGAAGATACAGTCACATACAATGTAGCAATCAACGATTATATTGTTTATCTCTTATATTGATACAATATATGAATATAGATATATGCATGATATATCATTGTTTAAAAATCAAAGACACTCAATATCATTGTTTTACAATCATATCCATCATTACAGCACTGATACAGTTTTATTGGTAGCAATCAGCTTCATGATAATTGCTACCAGCCAGTACAGTACTGATCATACAATGTGTCAATCATCAACTATTGACACTCAATGTCATAGAATTAGATATTGATACAATCTTAGCCACCATGTTAATCAGCCATTCTTCACCACCATTAGAAACCATCGGCTATTAACCACCATTCCAATGCTGGGCCGTCGGCTTCCGGTGCCAGGTGGCCGCACGGTGATGCTGGCAGATACGGTGCCTCGGACCGACCCACGTGGCAGTTGGATGTGGCGTGGCTTTGCGCACCGCCACGTGACACGCTGTTGTGGTTTTCTGCTGCCAAGTGGATGACCAAGACCAGTTCAATGTTCTGAGCGCTTCTCAGAAGATGGTTTGGTCATTTGGCGGTTGCTCAGAATAAGGGGTACCCCCAAAATGGCTGGTTTACTACTACTAAATGATTATTAATGGATGATTTAGGGGTACCCCTATTTTGAGAAACCACCATTTAGGCAGTCACTGGTGCCAGCCTGGTTTGGCGATGGCCAGCACTCAGTAGCAAGTACTGGTTCATCACGTTTTAATGTTGCTTACTCGTGGCCGATGGAGGTGAATAATTGTTGACAGTGGCTGATAGCTGCTTATGATTTGAAACTATGGATCACGATGCTTGCTAGGGGCTGAGGAAGGTTTAGAATCGTTTTTTGCAGCTGCTGGTGGGTTCTAATGCCTCTAGCTGCTCATAGGGATTGACTACAGCGAGTCGTGGTTCATCGCAACATAACCTTATTGCTTTGTAACAAAACTTCACTAGTCTATCAACTTTCATTAATCATTTTGGATTGCCATCCATTTTTGATATGGCTCTGGGTCAAAACCCTGTACCCCTGGCTCCCCCCTATTAACCATTGTTTTCCCTTATTATTGTTGGTTAATATTGACCCATAGCCATATGATTATGCGAATATGTTTGAATAGACTGGCACTAAGGATCGTTGGTTTCTTATCCATCCACTCCAGCCTCAGGTTGGTTTCATTCAAAGGCACCTGGTGTTGCGGCGGCGGTTGGACCAAAAGCAACAGCGACGACTACCCTCTGGCCAACTAACCTGGAAGCTGAAAATCACCATTATTGTAGACAAAACCACCATAGATACTTGATTTTCCACTTCCAGATTAGTTTGCTGGAGTGTAACCATTGTTGGCCAAGTATTCCGTATTGCAATTGGGTGAGCGATTGGTTTTACTAACTTAGTGGAAGATAGCAATTCCCAAGCTGTTGGTGCAACTACCGCGTTACAACTGCAGCAACCAACAGTTGATCATTGAAAATGGCTGCTGATGGATAGTGGCTTTGAATGGTACAAGTTGTTGGTCGGGAGGGGGTAACGATATATCCCTTTACAGGGGGGAGCGATTTGGAGCTACCACAAGTGTTGCAACCAAATGGTTGAATACGAATTAGTCAATGATGTCTAATACTGGGGTCGGGGTCATGAGTGACCCACTGGAATGGTCGATACTGGTGCGTGATGGCTAACTCTGATTTGTCATGGCTGACAATGGTTTAGACTTTCGGGGCGGTCAATTGTCCATGGTGAATCATGGCAAACGATGATAGCTGACAGTCGATAGCTGTTCTTACCCCACAGCAACCAACGATAAGCCAGCTTAGATTGTTAAATAGTGCTGTGATTTGGGTGTATCTGAAAATAGAGGTGAATTCTCGATCGAGAAAGCCGTGGCCACGGTAGCCACAACGCATTGGCTACGTGCATCAGACACACATATTTGTGTCTTTAAACATTTGCTTTTTTGCAGTGTTCATCATTCGACATGTGTCATGTGTCCTTGATGTATGTATGTACATATGCACGATCAAAAGCAACACTATGTAGTTTTTACACACATGTATGAATCATATACCTACGGAAACCTGTAGACATACGTGGAGTTGCATACGTATATCAAATGCATTTGTTTACCTGTATATGTATATGTAAATCCAGCACACCCTGCTTGAATCATCCATATCCGAGCGCGTTGCGTGACATGTCTCTGCAGGCTACCGGAACAGCTGGTGGCCGGATTTCGAGCCACATTGGAAGAAGTGGTGGAGGTGCCCTGGTAGGATAGGTTGTGGGTCAGCAACTGACATTCCAGGAAAAACTGGTGGTTCATCATGGTTCATGCTGGAGAATGATGTTTAAATGATGTTTGATAGATACAATGATTACCAATGATGGCCAGTAGATTGTTGGTTGAAAGCTGTTTCAAGGATTATTGTTGACTGATGTTTGTTTTCATGAACGTGAATATGGCTCATACCTGCTTCAATGATTGGGAAGGATGGCTAGCAGCTGTTAATAGTTGTTGATGATGATTAAGAGTTGTCAATGTTTAGTAATGGCGGCGGTCTAACCAGGGCCGATTGAAACAAAGCTGTGGTACCCTTTGTTGGTGAAAAGCACAGGTGGTTGCAGTTGGTTTCTCTTAGCTGTTGACCAAGCGATGGTTTGTTTCAGCATGATGCACTCTTCTCCAATAGTTTGTGTTCCCCATCTATTTCCATGAATTTTAAGTGTTAAGCGGCGTTGCAACCAATGTTCAAGCAATAATCATCTAGGTGGCGGTGTTTATTAGTTTTTATTTTCTCCAATATATAGTCTGGATGGTTGATTGATTGACCAGTTTTTTTGGGCTGGCTTATAACCACCAAGCACTTATTGAGATATTTAGCAAAGGTGACCAAGAGCCATGTGCATCCCACCAGTACTGCTATGGTGGTTTTGAATCCATGATTTTTTCTCCAGTTTCCCTATCTAAAAACATCCGCGGTGAGTTGTTTTGGGTCGTTTTTACTTTGGGTTCAGCATATTGATGTGGGTTGAACCATGATTTTTTGCAACCCACATCCGAAACGAACCCAGGTAGGGGCGATTTCCGGGCCCGCTTGGCCTGCCAGACCAACTTGATCCTCCACGTTGTGGATGTAGCTTCTCCCACTGCAGCTCAACAGGCGCCCCGTCAGCAGGTTGAGTGAGGTGCCCAACCTTGATCATCATGCGGGAGCCAACATTATTCAGCAACTGGTTGGTGGTTATACCATCTATAATGGTTAATAATAGGGGATAATAACCATCAATACTATGGTTTAACTACTGGTTGGTGGTTGGATTCATATTTGTTGTTTTCTATAGCAATCATTAACAAATGGTTGGTGGACTAATATTTTTCATAGGGGTGGTTCAACCACCAACCAGTATTTATTGCAGCCAGATTGATACAATTCCAACGATCCGACACTATCCATGGTATGTGGTTTAAATAGTCTTGCGACTTGTTGCAGCCAGATGGACTATATCATGGTATATCAATGGGCCCAAAAAAATATCCCAAACAACCATCCCAAAAATTTCACAAAATTACCCTTTGAGTACGGAAGCGATCAGCTTTTGGGTATGGACAGCCCAATACTTCGGATCAGCTGAAATGGTGGTTTCTCATGTCATAGGTGTCCCCAAGTTATCACCCAACATGAACAAATTCTGCTGATAGGAGTAGGGTGAACACCCAACATTTGGGTGTTTCTCAAGTCATAGGGGTACCCCCAAATCACCAAATCGTAAGCATTTACAGTGTTTACAATAATAAACCATTATTTCGAGAACTAAACAATCAATAAACCACTATTGTTGATTAACCATTATTAATGTAATACACCAACCCTGGTTAAGCATTAATGAACCAACCATTTTTGGGGTTCCCCATGGCTTGAGAGCCCCCAAATGAGGGCTGCACGACTGGCCGGCAGATCTCCAGTGTGTTGAAGACCTTGCGACGACTGCCGCATTTCAAACCGCCTGGGGGCCCGGCCATGTTGGCGCCCTGCGTTCGGCGTGGTTACAAGATGGGTCAATGCTCCTGGGGGTTTCTCAAGATGTTGGGAACCCAAAAAATGGTTGGTTTGGTATACTACTAATGGTTAATAAAGGATGGTTTAGGGGTACCCTCATTTCAAAAAACCAGCAAATGATGGTCATATAAGCGAAAAATCAAATGATAATGAAATGATAGTAGATCAGCTTGATAGTAACATTGGTCAACGAGGATTAGGCATTGGTTTAATGATGTTTCACAATGGTAGATGTTCGTTCACGGTATTTACTGATTATTTAAAGATAGCTTAGATCAAATGATTGTAGACACATCATTGATGGCCACTTTCTGACCTACATCAATTCTCGGATAGAACCAACTACATTTGATGCAACACGTCTTATTGCAAGGCAATATTTGTATCATAACATGAAATAATCTACAATCTATTTGCATGTAATGTAATTATTTATAAATATGACTCTGACACTACATAGATATTACATTCCTTTGCCTGTGTATTTAAACAAATCTGCCTTTTCTTTACAGTCAGTTGCTGCCATTGTTGGCTTTTGCTCAAACAGCTGGACAAGCCCCGGGTTTCTCCGAGTTGTAAGACAATCATGGTCATTCTACTGGACTGCTTACAACTGGTTAGCTATGAAACTATCTTAACGGCTTCATAGTGGTTAAACCTATTCATGGTCAAACTACATGCTCGTTTATAGCTTTACGACACCATGGGTAGTTCCGGGTTAGTTCAGTGACCTTGTAGTGTTACTTACTATGGTGAGCTATCCCAATGAACCAGAGATTAAACATGACTCTCAACCATTCTGAAGCATTATGAACTCTATGGTGTCATAAGTGTGACTTTACCATCAACTCATCAAACATTTACCATGAAAGCTGCTATTTGGCAGTGGGTCAAAACCCTGTACCCCTGGTTCCCCTATCATTCACCATTGTTTTTCCTATAGTTTTGTTGGGCATTATCCCCCATTATTGGCTGGTTAATATTGACCCATAGCCATTTTTTGAACCTTTGACACCTTTAAGCCCGCCTCCAGGAGCACACCTCAAATCATGGTCTACAACAAGATCGACAAGTTGGAAGGCGAGGTCGCGCGGTGATGTCAAGCGAGGACGCCAGGTTGGATCAGTCATGATCAGTCAATGGATGAGTTTTTTCTGGGAAAATCTTCGTTGGGAAACACTTGTGGTCACCAACATCCACCTAGTATAACGGTTCTCAAGGTAGATTTCCCAGCCAACCCAGTGAATCAGCGCATCTCTAGAACCTTGTGAACGGGGTCGGTTGTTCAGAGTAGATGAATTGTAGTTTGAATCATAGGTGTCTTGGTGCGTTCACTGGATTTTTTTCCTTGACATGGACGTCACCCAACGATCTCTACAGCCGGATTGGCATAGTAGACTCGGTCACCGCGCTTACGCAAAGTGGATTGCAGAGACTGCACAGTCGGGGACTCCACAGTCGGATTGTCCGCGTAAGAGACTCCATGAGAGTTACGTAGCGATGACACATATGGTGGTGTTTTAAAATAGAGGTACCCCCAAATCAAGCAAATGTAATCATTTTCAGTCATAAACCATCCATATTTGGATTTCCAAATTGTGGAAAGCCTTCATATTGAGCTGCACATTGCAGTTCATCAGACTTCACAGATCATGTTTCGCAGAACACCACGGGTGATCAAGAGGAAACATGAATGGCATCGAGCAGCGATTTCCTTGAGTTTCATGAGTCAGCTGCTCGCTGCCACTCGCCGCTCGCGAAGGGAAATTGCGGGAGGAACCAGTCAGGTTGACCGGAAACGACGGAAACGGTTGGCACCCAGTCGTCAGTTGGTACCCCAACTGCTGAAGCGCACTTTTCATCGTGCCAGGCAACTCAACCTGGTCATCTCCGTTGTTGCAACGGACCAAGCTACAGAAGTTGGTGTTGGTCAGCAAGATATGGCGAGCTGGGTCAATATTAATCAACCTTTTACTGGGGGATAACCACCAATGATAGGGAAAATAATAATAATAATGGATAATGATGGGGAACCAGGGGTACGGGGTTTTGGCCCACAGCCATATGTTGGTATTTAGTACCTTGATAATTGGCAATCTTTGGTCTCTAGCTAAAGGGTTGTTGTATAACAATTCTCAGTGATTCATGGTACGGATAGTTGGATATTTGTTTGTAATGATTACGGTTACTGTAAAACCATTACTATCCAACTATCTGTACTTAAAGTTACTATAGTTCCTTGAGTCGTAGTTCTGGATGGTTGGAAACCAATGCAGTGTACCGTAATTATTCCTTAACAACTTGTTGGTTAAAATGTAGTGTACCCAGAATTATTCCTTACCTAAAAAAACTTCAACGTCCATGACCAGCAGCTTTTCGCCATTGCTTCATCCAGCCCAGCCATCGTTCCCGCTGTTGCAGGTGGAAAATCCGAAGAGCTGGAGAGAAGTTCCCCTGGTTCAACGAGCCGAGCTGTTGGGGGAGCTGCCGGGGTGGTGACGTGACCGAGCTTCGCACAGCGACTCCTGTCGTTGGGGGGGAGGAGTTTTGACCCTGGACCTGCTAGGAGTTGCTACTGTTATTGAGCAATGAATGACCATGAGTGAGAATGACAAGCCACGTTCTGGCTGGGTAACTCATAAGTTTACTGTTCTTTTTTCCAATGCGAAGAGGTTATTTCTATTGACAGATACCATGGGAGGAACGGAGAGTTACTAGTTGATGGCTTCAAGCATCAATCATTTGTATGTCCCCCCATATTTAGGCATGATTGGTTGATAAACTAATATTGTTGCAGAGTTAAAACTACCAACTAGGGGAGCGGTTGGATATGGTGAGTGCTTGGAGAATGGATCGATGGACAATGGTCAATGGTACTTAATAGTGTCGTGGGGGAGAATGGTGGTTACTACTTTTGAGTGAATATAATTTTGATACTGGTTTAGAACAGGCATCATGGTGCCTAATAAGAGTTGATAGGGGCAATGATGGTTATAGACCGATGATGTTATGATGTCCGCCCAGTGATTGTTTTGGATGTTTGGCAAAACCATAGTTTGTGGCTGTCAATAAGCCGCTTAATATTCCTAATATTGGCCTGTCAGAGGAGAAACTGCAAATGAACAGTATCCAAAGCCAGGGCGTAACCTATGGTTCATGAACATCCAAGTTTGGTAAAGCAGATAGCCAGGTTATGCTTTTTTGTTGAGCTCAACACTGGTGAAAAACCGACTTATTCAGATTTTTCCCTTCTAAGAAGGTTTTCCTTGCAAATCTGAAATAGTAGAGGTCAACAAAACCGACTTCAGCTTTTTCCAAAACCGCTCCTTGGTGGTCTCAACGATCAGACGATCCTCTCCCGATTTGGCCCGCGGAGGGTGTCCCCGACCTGGTGGTGGCAACTATGTGCCTCCAACTTTTGGATCCGAGATATCTACAAAGTGGGCCCCGGGCCCCCAACCACTTATAAGTTGGTTTATAACTCATCTAACTAGGATTAACTACCACTTGTAGGGGTTATAAGCCAACTTATAAGTGGTTGGGGGCCCACCTTGTAACATGCAAGAGCTTTGCCCTGTCATGAAAACAGTCCGATATGAGTAGCAATGTTGCTACTCCGCACCTGTGAATTGATATACCAAACAGCTTAAGGACCTAGGACCTCGGCATATCCACCATAAAACATGTAATCTCATAGCACATAAGCTGGTTGAAACATAGCCATCGTTTCACCGTGAGTCTGTTTGGTATCTCAGTGATATACACGTACGTACGTGTACGTACGTACGTACATACATACATACATTCATTCATACATTCATACATTCATACATTCATACATTCATACATTCATACATTCATACATTCATACATTCACACATTCATACATTCATACATTCATACATTCATCCATTCATACATTCATACATACATACATACATACACACAATATTACTGTAGACATGACTATATATTTGGCATGTGCCGGAATAATGGTACCTCTAGAACTCAGGGTTTCCATTCGTAAAATGACTTTCTCTCTTTGGGGCCCATTGGTTGCCCGTCATGGCTTGGCACATAGCCATATGCTTGTACATTTCTGTGAATAGGTGTTTCTCAAAATGAGGGACCCCCCCGGCTATTGTTCAGTTTATTTACCATGTATGACAATAAACTAACCGCAGCTTGGGGATTCCAATTTCCAAGAACCCCCCCATATGGCATGACATAATATTTTGAACCATTTATAATGTTTGAAACCACCAATGACCATAGCATTAACTAATTTGATCTATTCTGGATTTATTTTGCATATCTAACCGTTGATAATAGCAAACTAACCATTTTGGAGGGGGGGGCCTATTGCAAGAAACCGCCAGATGACAGACTTGCGGGACCCTTGGGTTGCCATTCTGCAGACCCAGGTTTGAGCTATCCTTATCCTGGTATTGTTGGACACGTGCAGGTTGGGATCGTGGTGTTTTCGCGGCTTCAAACTTGCCTAAAAAGGGGGATTCTCAAGCCAGGTCGCGGAAAAAACCCAAGCTACGCTTGCTTTATTAATGGTTAACCAGGGATGGTTTATTACCATTCATAATGGTTAATCATAGGGGATGATAACCAACAAAAATGGTCTATTAATGGCTTAGTAAACAAAATGATTTAGGAACCCATTCTTATTCAACCATTATTTCATAATTTTAGCATTGGTTCAATAAAGAATGATTTAGGGGTACCCCAATCACTTGAGAAACAGCCACGTGAAACTACTGAGCAACAGCAGGGTCCCAATAATGGGGTTGATCAAAAATGGTAATACCAACTCAACGACAAGAGCCATTCTTACATGGGAAACTACCAATGACTTGGGGGTACACCATTTTTGGACAAACCCAGCAGCTATTTGTGCATTAATCAACCAGTGATCACCAACATTGCTGTCCTCTTAATCCGTGATCGATATGATCAACCACTACTGTACTATAAGCCACCAACATCACTCCGCATGGTGGCTTCAATCTTTTTCAGCCAATCCCCGGGATGGTTTCTCATTGACAAACATATTCTTGGGATTGGGGGACCAGCCACCAACTAGATATCACACAACTATTTTGAACTACATTCGATTACCAACCGCCACACTTATGAATAGCAACATAAAACAAGCCTTATACTTATAGCTATTGGTGTAATTAAGAAGGCTATCAATAACTATCAATAACAAGGCTATCAATTGACCAAGCCTATACATTGATCAATAACTATCAACAGCTGCTTGGTGTAATGGAAATTAAGCTCATCTTATTCCATATCAACTTCCCACAATTCCTGATCAGTTTGAAGGGCACCAGCTGGACCTCTGGGCCCGGTTGATCTACTGCGCAATGAACAGACGATGAATTGCCTTCATTGTGGTAGTAAGAACGGGTGCAAAGGTGGTAGTGATAACAGCTTTGGGGTAATTACTGTGGTGCGTATAGTAGTGACTATGGTAAAATTAGTTTGGGGGTAGTTGAGGTGACTCTTGGGGGTAGTTGATGTGCGGAGATCCATGCCCAAAAACATATGTAGGCAAAGTTGAGGTGACTTTATGCGTTGTCAGTATGGTAGTAACCAGTACACTTGTCAATTCATTAAGACGCCAGTGCTTAGATCAACAAATGTATTGCTGTACTTCTCCTTTGGCAAAAACAGGTAATCGATCAAGTAACAACATCACCATTCATTTTCTATTAAGCAATTAAAAATCAAACAGCAACCAATAGTTGACCATTTATTGACCATTCTCGTGCATGTATTGACCATTCCCATCCATTTCTTGAGCATTCTCACCATTCTCATCCATTTGGGTGTTTCTCAAAAGAGGGGACCCCCCAATTCATCCTTTATTAACCAATTATTAGCAATAAACCAACCATTTTGAGGTCTCCTATGGCTTGAGAACCCCCCATTTCACCGCCAGAACAACGGCTCAGCCTTGCGGATCTCCAGGTGTCGGCTCTCAAGGGGATTGGTTTCAATGCCTTGGCCGAGGCGGCGTGGTCCACCGGCCAGTGGGAGGTTAGCATGCTGGAGGTACCCAAGCACATAGGAAACTTAGTAATGAGTAGTAATTAGTGGTTCATGATGATCAATGCATGGCATAAGTCGAGGGCTGCAGTCCCTGCAACATACATTTGTGCACATGGTGGTTTCTCAAGATGTTGGGAGCCCCCAAAGCTATGGTTGGAGTTTGGTTAATCAACCGGATGATTTGGTGGGTCCCCTATTTTGAGAAACACCCACATAGGAAACTTAGTAGTGAGTGGTAGTGGTTAATAATGGATAATGGAAGTTATAGTGAACATTGTTAATTATACTCATTAGTCAATGAGTAATCCCTATTCATTATTAATCCCCTAGGAAACATAGTGGTTCATGATGATCAATGATGGTTAATTAATAATGAATAGGAATACTAGTTATTGTATTGTGGTGAAAAATTGCTTAGCTAAGTTAGGTCACAACTTAGGGTATCTACCATTTTTGGTTACGTGGATAGTTGGAGGAAAAAAAAACAAGTTTGGAGGAGCGTGGGAGGGAGACAAATACAACCCGCTCCAAACCACAAGACAGGAATAACCATAGGAAACAATTCTATGGCCAGGTGTTCTTGTTGTTCCTGTCAATGATTCCTATTGCTTGGTAAGATAGGTGAACAAGAAACACCTTTAAGCGAATCCTCGACTCAACGTCCTTGTGTTGCTGTCACTCCAACTCCGGGGGTTCGATGGGGTCAGGCGATCGAAGATACCTTGATCAAACACACAGACTTCGGAGCCAATCAATTGAAGCTTCTGGCTCCTTGGCACCGGCGCACCACATGTGGGGCCATACTGATCAAACTCATTGGCTGAGCGGGAAGGCAATCCACAAAATTTCCCACGTGACGTTCGATGAGGGGAGATGAAATTTCTTTCAGATGCTGTGTTGATAATATCCAGATAGGGGGGGGAAGCCGTGGATTGCTGGAAAGGAGTCGTTGAATGTACAATCACAAATTTTCTGAATTTGATTGCCGCCCTACAGTCAATATTAATATATGTACATATGTATATGTGTATATATATATATATATATTCACTAACTGGCGGTCTAGTTATGCTCACCAACTTAGCCAACCGGGAAGCAGTAGCTGTGACCTAATGGCGATCATGACCATCATGATGCCCAGCATAGCGAAGATGAAACGCAACTGGGAGCATGGTCAGTCCCAGCCATCGCCCATTTGGCATTTTTTTCACATGGAAATTCAAACTAGCATGGAACACTAGCCGTGGAAATTGATGTATTTTTTGTGTTGGTTTTGGGACAAAATCAATCGCGATATGTCAATAAAGCACAAGTATAAATGTCATGGCTTAGAAAGAAACATGGTGTAGTAGCACGACCACATGGTACAAATAGTCACTCTTGTTAGACTCTTATTGGTCCACTCCGTTGGGATGCGTGTCTATGGGGTAGATCGTTTTTGTTGATGCCCAACCCAAAAATGGTTCAGATTCCAAATGTTTGCTAGGGTTACTTGTGACAACAACCCTTGATTGAATGTGACTGGTAACTCTGTAAACTCTCGTTTTAGCATGTGCACCCCCCTAATCAACCATCATTGGCACACAGCCATTCACCAACAATACATCCTTGACCATCCTTAGCTGTCCCTGCTAATCAGCATGTTTGTGGCTTTGTGATGGTTTCCAATGATGGCTAGTGATTGAAGGTGAATTAGCTGGTCAATGATGGGTATCGGTTGTTAGTGGATAACATACAGGTTTTCATGGACAATACTGATTCATTGATAAGCTGGCCATGATCAGAATTTCAGAAATCATTGAACACTTTTTCCCGAGCTAACATTGAATGGCCAACTTATGGTTCGCATTTGCTTGGTTAAGATAGCCAGGATCATTGATGCTGGTGAGTATTTCTCAGTAAACAACAACCGTTCACCTTCTTGGGCTCAACGCCCAGATACCCTACACCGACTCGGCCATCTACGCGAAGATGTGTCCTGGCTGGTTCTTCCGCTGCGTTTTTTGAACCTGGCAAGCGAAAAGACAAGCTACTGCGACACATGGATAGTGACTGGTTCGTGATTTTTTGCCATGTTTCATACGGGATTATAGTGGTTAACAATAGGGGATACTAACCAACAATAATGGTTCAACAACCACTGGTTAAAGCCACCAGCCAGATGCTGATTAATGAGAACAATGATAATGGTCAATAGCGGTGAAGAGTGATACTGAATTCCAGTTTAGTAAGGTAACAGCCCAATGTTAGCCCAATGTTTAGGTTTCATCAAGGTGACAGCCCCATGTTAGCCTACACGGCATTCACCTATTTCAGCTGGGCTCGCCCCCATGAAAGAAGTAGGTCACCGTTCCAACTATGGGAGTTCTACCCCACCAAAAAATCAGGCTTCGGATCACAATGGTAAATGATGCTTAATGACAATGTTGATTAGTCAATCAAAATAGATAGTCACAAGTGATGGTAGTCAGCTACTGTTGTTTTTATTGCTTGATGGTTATAATGTTTGATTTCGGAAAACAATGGCAAGTAGTATGAGTAGCAAAACAATAAGCAATGAAAAATAAGCAACAAACTATACTTAGATTGCTATTGTTATTTCGCTTAGTCAATCAAAATAAGCAACCAACTATACTCGATCATCAAACTATACTAGACCATCAGTACTCCTGGTTGGCGGGGACTCGTAAGCCTAAACGTGGCTGGCTTCTACAGCCCAGATTGAACGAACGGGGCATGACCACAATGGCGGCACCTGGTGTCAATGCTCCGCAAAATCGAAGTAGTGCTAGTACCACTGCTGAATAATGATGACATATGAAGCAATGATAATTATGATGACAATAAGAAAAGTGATAGTAATTAAGCATGATGATGACAAGACTTCATTTCCACAAGTAGATAATAATGATGACAATAGGAATAATGATAATAGTGATTAATCATGATGATGACAAGACTCCACTTCCATAAGTGGCTGTGGGGCAGTTCACCCGGCTAGTCACCCTGGTTCCCCTATCATGAACCATTGTTTTCCCTATGAAATTGTTGGTTATTAACCCCCATGAAATGGGTTGGTTAAGTGCTTGACCCATAGCTACAGACACGTTTTCTGCTCTACGTGTCTGTAACAACATCTTGTTTGATGATCAATGAGGTGATCGAACAAAATCATATGCTTTTGGTGTCTCTAGGAGGACCCCATGAGATGAATGCCGTCTTGATGAACAACATTTTTGAGGATGTTACCCTCTGAGGTTCCCTAAGATAGCAATGGAAAATCCACGAATTGATGGTGGTTTCCCCGGCTTAAGATAGACAATAGTGATTTTTATTTCCAGGTTGGTTTACCCTTGGGTATTTGCAAGGTTTGCTCATTTACCAATAGATTCCACTAGATTAGAGGCTACGAAAGTTCGTGGGGGGTCAACTATGAACGTGGTCTAATGTTGTAATCTTTACCGGCGTCCTATTCAACCAAAAAACCTTGTTTGTACCCGGTGAACTAACCTGGTTGCATGGAAAATCTACCTTTTATATTTGCTTGGAGGAATGGTTCTCTCCAAAGATTGCGAACAAGGCAGCAAGTCCCTGGATGATGCATCCCCACCAGAAGTTGATGATCGAACTGGGATCAGTTGGATCAGTTCGTTTGGGCTCTACAAGGTGGGCAACACCTTAACTGGCTGGTGGTTTGGAGGGAGCTAAGGAGCCAGGGGTATCCCTATGGCCCTTTAAAGGAGGAGCTAAGGAGCTACAAGAAGTGGTGAAACCAGATGGTAGTAAGTACAGTGATATACCTTATATCCACCATAAAATGGAAGTTATATGTCCCTAGTTCTTCATCAATTTATATGGTGGTTTCTGAAAATAGGGCTACCCCTAAATCATCCAGTTTATCAACTACTTATAGTCATCAACCAATCATAACTTGGGGGTCCCGAGACTGGCTTGAGAAACCACCAGATGGTAGTTGTCAAACCATCATTGTTGGTTATTATCCCTTATTCTTCTTGGAAAACCCTCTAATAACCATAATTAACCCTAGAAAATCCCATGCTTTTCCCTATTCTTAACAGCTAGGGGTGTGTCCACGAACCCTGCAACGCTCCAGGAAGAATGGCGACCAGCAAGTGAAAATCAACTCAGAGGCCAAGCGCAGCGGTTTTTCTGGTCCGTTTCGGTGGGTGCGGCGAACCTGGGTTTGGTCGGCTGCGGCTCGGTGGGAAACGATGGTTCTTGTGGATGATTTGTTGGTTAAGCATTCATGATCAATGCCGGGCTTGATAGGGGGTGAACATGTTTGATCATGATCTTGGTTGATTCATGACGGTTAACCCTGGTCAAACATACTTCCAAAGGCTTTTGATGGTGGCAAACGATGGTTGGTTTGAGCCACACTTTATGGGCTCTCCGGGACTGTTGCACGCCATGATGTTCTTCATTGGCAGAACAGGTGGGGTTGTGGCGTTTCTTCCCAAGCAATGCTCAGCACCAAGAAATTGGTGTGTTTGAAGATGATGCATCACCAATATTCTGCATTATACCTGTGTTACGATGACTCCTTAAGCATCGTGAAGCATCATGAAGTGCATCCAGAAAGCATCATCAACCATTGTCATAGGGCTGTGGGTCAAAACCCTGTACCCCTGGTTCCCCACCATTAGCCATTGTTTTCCCTTATTATTGTTGGTAAATCCTCCGTTAGTTGGTTGGTTAATATTGACCCATAGCCATAAAGCATCATCAACCATCGTCATAGCTAGCTTCTCAATGAATCAGTATTGTTTATCCGGGTCCGGAACCTGCTACGTCAACCACCACTGACCATCGCTGGCAATCGTTAAACCACAATTCAACTACCATGAAACCACCATTAAACCACCACAATCCACGAAATTAACCGCCATTAAACAGCCACGAAACCACCATTAAACTACCATAAACCGCCAAATGAACTGCCATAAACCACCGTTCAACCACTATTAAACCACCAGTTTTCTCCAAACCTCGGTGTTCAGGAGCACACCGCGGACGGCTACTTGATGGAAGTTACAGCATCCCCCACCGCCGCGCGCATCCTGAAGGATTTCGAGGTGCGGGCCTTGTGGGTGGTGCGAGGAGGGTTGAGAAGCAACGCGGTTGTAGTCAGACTGTTTGTTGTTTTAAGCATCAAAATGGGGTGATATTTAACCATCAAAATAGTTGGCTAATGGTCAATGATAATGAAATAATGCAAACCCCGGATTAATAAACCCCCCCCCTATAGGTCAACAAGGTCAACAAGGTCTGACCATACCCTCCCAAAAGTGACCACCCCTAAATAATAACCCCCTAGAGATATGAGAGATGAGAGATGGATAAGAGTATAGTTAATGAAAACCATGGGGATTGAGGATCAGGATCCAGCTCCAGCATGAGGGTGGTGAGAATGATGAGTGCTCCAGCAGCCATAAGATCAGCATCAGATAGTGAATGAGTTTCACATAAGCCATGGCCCTCTTTGACATGAGCTTCCTCATCAGCCTGGCCATTTGTGGCATGAGCCTAATCATTGCCATGCTTCTGCATGAGCTGGTGGTCATCATGAGGGACATGAAGCACTAAAAAAAACTAATCTAAAACTAATTTTAAAAAAACAAAAAAAACAAAAAAAATTAAGGGATCCAGGGGTGGTTGATTAACTAGGGGGTGTTTCTGGGTGAACTTATCTTATTAGGAGGTGAAATCAGAGCCTAATTAACTTTAGTAAGGACCAGGGTCTGGGGATGAGGAGGTGGTTGATTAACTAGGAGGGGTTTATTAATCCTACCTTTGCATTAAGGGTGATGCTAAGCAATGGCCAAGTCATTGTGTTAAATAGTTGCGATACTAGTCAATGGTTAAAGATGGCGAGGCTAAATGGTTATCTGCCCACTATTGACCGTCCATGGCTCAGAAGCAGTGATGGTCAATGATTATGTTGATGCTTATTATCTAACCATTTTTGACCATGATTGACCAATAATATTAGGCTGGTTGAGATGCGGGTTAAGCTGGGTTTGTGGTGAAGGATGGTGATTAAAAATGATGCATAATCAATGGTAAACAGTGGTGGATGATGGTCAATGATGATGATTAATGATGATAGTCTTGATAGTTCATGATAATGGTTAATTAATGATGATTGTCAATAATGATGTTTAATGATGATGGTTATTGATGATGGTTAATGATGATAATTAATGATGATGCTTAATGACGATGGGTAATGCTGGTCAATGATGGCTAAGAAGCTGCTTACTTGAACAACAATGGTGGTATCGATTGTTAATAAAGGTTAACAATGATGTGAACCAGCTGGTCAATAGCGGCTAGTACTGACGAACGCCTCAGGCTATGATCATCAGAAATCCAACGAAAAGGAAATGCAAACTGCGGCATAAGTCGAGGGCTGCAGTCACAGCAGCAGAAATTATTGCAAATGGGTTGGCAGACTCTTGAAACGCTTGTCCCTGTGCCAAGGTTCCTGTCAGGAGCACGAGTATATACACATCGATGGGTTCAGAGGTCAATGGTATCGACAGACTACCCAGGTTGTCCCCTATTGCAGATGGTGCCGTTTGATGATCGTTGGGAAGGATCCTATTGGTTGAACATGAACTGTTGCTTAGACGGCTCGAGCAATACCATTTCAGAGAGAAACATTATGAGGCAGGAGTCACAGATATGAACAACAAAACATTGAGTCAAAGTTACCAACAACCACTTGAGCCATTTTTTTTCCGCTGCCACCCGTCCAGCTGAGCTGCAGAGTGTCGCGCTAGGTCAGTGAAGAAGACTTTGAGCTGATCCGAGCCATGTGATTTGGCATTCTGAGCTGGTGATTTCGTCATGTTGTGATGCTCATTGATGCTCTATGACCCTTAAGCAGTTGGTGAAAGATGGTGAGTCATGGCCATTCTCCCGAAGCACAGGCGATTTCTCCAACTCTTCACTGCTTCAGAAGCGCCATACAGACAGTCCGATGAAGTGCCCAAAGTGGCACCAAAGACCATCCGTTGATAAAGATGGCCCAGATGTAGCTGGGGTCGTGAGGCAACCATGACTATGGGGTAAACGCTTGGATTTCCATGTTCTTTTCCGGTGAACTTTCTGGTAGACTACTTGCTAGTCTAGGGATGATCACTTTGAATCTTTGGTACTGATCATTGGGTTGAGCAGTTGATGGCGTGACTTTGAAAAGTTGGTTTATTACTGAGAATCTCATCCAGCTACTGCCTCAAAACACAAATAACAGGGGAGTCCCGACCCACCCTCGAAACCTGAGTGACTCGCCACAGACTTGCCACGAGGGTGTCAGGAATGATGACCTACAACGGGTCGTCCTACGGATGGTGTTGTAAGTTCCTGGACGCATCAGCGGGCTATTCATCCAGGTTCGTGTCAATGTCACCTAGCCAGTCGTGTTGCCCAGTAGCCGTTGTCTCAGGTCTGTTTTTGCGAGTCGAAAAATCTGGTTGGATTGGTGTGCATTTTACAGCATTGTACAGATTTGGTTCGATTACTTGGCCTTTTGTTAAACCCATGAGCGGGAATACTTGCTCACTAAGCAGTATTACTCCGTGGCCTTTTTGTAAGATGATCTTGGTCCACTAATGGACCTGCAAGTACGGTGGCTCTGGGATAGCAGACTAGTGCGGGGATATCCATAGCAATTCCACAGATTGTCGCTGGGGTATGGGCGTATCTCGCGTCAAGAATTTGCAAATGATGGATTCGCCCTGGAGCCTACCTTGCCTGTCAAGTGAGTACGTTGCACGTTGCAGACTTGCGTTGTAGGCATTCCCGTGATCACGTGGCGACAGTACAGCCAACTTTGTCACTCGCATGCTTTGTTATGAGTAGAAATCACCATCAACCGGCATCAACCGCCATCAACCATCAGTAGCCATCAGTAACCATCAGCCATCAGTTCGAAATAGTCACCAACAGCAACAGTCCAGCATGAGTCAAGCACCAGTCAACGATGATGTAACCATCAGTCGACCATCGTCAAGTAACAACAACATTTTGTAACCATAGCCATCCTTCACCAATCATTTGCGACTATTAACCACCAGCTGATTGATAATTAATTAACCATCATCAACCATCATTAACCATCAGTTCTCAACAGCTCCAGCTGCTCCTTTCGCTCACTCGCTACGTCAATGGGTCCGACCTCCAACGAGACGACCGCCAGGTGCCAAAGCGGTGGCTGGTGGCTTGACCAAGGGGCATCCCATAGCCATGTGACAGGTTCCATCGGGTTCCTGTTCGTACAATCACCGCGGCCTGTGTGTTGTAACCCCTAAGGCATCACTAAATGGGGGTGCAATGGAGTGCACATCCTGGTGCACCTTTGCAAGAGTGGATGTGATTTGTTTACGAGCTTTTGGCACTCCCAAAAACCATCCCAAAGCCAGCATTTCATTTCTTCGACGCGCTCAGCGAGAGCCGTTACTGGATGACGATGTGTTGGCTGAGACAGCTGCTACGATTGCTACATGTTGCTACCAATGCTGCGCTTCTACTCTTGCTACTGTAGATATCCGTAAATACCTATACCCAACTAGACATACGGCTGCTGCAAATACTACCGGTAGGATCATGAAACAGTCAGAGAGCGTCTCCTGTCCAGTAGTTTCACCAATCAATAGCTACGATCATCAACAGCTGGCAACCTGGTAGGACAATCAATCCACCAACTGGCAGTGGGTCAAAACCCCCTACCCCCCCCCCATCATTAACCATGGTTTCCTTGTTATTGTTGGTCATTATCCCTAATTATTGGTTGGTTAACTGCTTGACCCATATCCATATATAGCTGATATATCCACTATTGTTGCTCATTATCCCCTATTATTAACCATTGACCAGCTAGTTAACCCTTGGTTGGTTGGTTAACTGCTTGACCCAGCTCGCCAACTGATTCTTCTCATCCGATGAAACGTGGCGGGGCCCCGCAGGCAGAAGATCCTTCGACATTTGCATCAGTGGGAAGCTGGGAACTTGGTTGCGGGAGGGACTTGGCTATGGGTCAATATTAATCAACCAACTAATAGGGGATAACCACCAACAATAGTAGGGAAAACAATGGTTAATGATGGGGGAACCAGGGGTACGGGATTTTGACCCACTGCCACTTGGAAGAACTGCGAACTGCTAAACCGCTTGATGGCTGGTGAAGGTTCAAGGACAGTATTTTGTAAAAGTTGTTTGCACACAAAAGTTATCTTTCCAGCTAGCTTGCCACCTACCTATATATCTATTTGTTTGTCTATCTATCTCTCTGTCTGTCTATCTGTCTGTCTATCTGTCTGTCTATCTGTCTGTCCATCTATCTGTCTGTCTATCTATCTGTCTATCTATCTATCTGTCTATCTATCTATCTATCTATCTATCTATCTATCTATTGGTTCTCTATCTATTTGTTCTCTATCTATTTCTCTGTCTATCTATCTATCTATTTCTCTGTCTGCCTGTCTATCTATTTGTCTGTCTGTCTGTCTGTCTGTCTATCTGTCTGTCTATCTATCTATCTATCTATCTATCTGTCTGTCTGTCTGTCTGTCTGTCTGTCTGTCTGTCTGTCTATACTTCTGTCTATCTGTCTATCTGAATCTGTCTGTCTGTCTAGCTAGCTCTCCAGTGCATGATGTGCATCTTAAATTTGAGTATCTACATATCCATGCATAGACCAGGATGAGTCTGGTCAACACTTTCGATGGTTCAGAGGTTTGTGCCTTCACTTGAGGGACGAATTGATGGACCTTCGATAAAATGTGTGCTGATGCACTCGTGGATGTAGCTGAATTAGATATAGCTATCTGTTATGAGCAAACTTCGAACTGATGTGTGGTCCATGCAACTATGGCTGTATGACTCTTGACTGCATGGCTGGGTTGTTCATTGAACCTAGAAGTGGCCACGAGCTTTGCTGGATGTCATTGGCAGCTGAATCCAAGTTGATTTACAGCCCACTTACTCATCCTAGTCATTTGCTCATCGTGAACCTCGTCATCGACCATCATTTATTCACATTGATGGTTGAAATCATCCAACATCTTGATTGTCACCATCATACCGGTTTAACTGCTACCTGTCATTTGCCACTAGTACCACTACTCAACCATCCCCATGATCACCATCATTGCAACCAACATTGTCCATAAAATGCTATCGTTGAAAATCATCAATTGGTTTGTTGAACAGCATTGCTGGCCATTCATAACGATTATCTATTGAACATTAGCAGCTGTTCTAAAACTGAAATGGTCAATACAAAACCATTCTTGGCAAGATCAACCCCCAATTCACTATGTGATTCATGATGATGAACCATATAGTAACCACTTCATATAGTTATCCAACTTATTAAGCACCAAGAAACCACCCGAAACCACCCCCGTTGCTACAATCTCAACCTGCTTTGATTTCCTTCGGAGAGCGGAACCCAGGCCGCAGATAAGTTGGCCTCCAGAGCACTCCAACAAGCCATCGACAGCATGACGTCCGGCCGGCTCAGCGATGTTTGCCACGGGACCTTTGGGGGGGCAATGACCAGCCATCATGGGTTGGTTCATAAGCTGTTGATATTGCTTAATTAACAATGGTTAAAAGTGGTTGATTTATAGGGAACACATTTCATATTGTTAATAGTGGTTGACTATGGCTTATGGGGTGACTGGTTAGTAGCTGTCAACCATCAGGGCTCATCCGGGCCTGTTAAATAAGCTGATTAATCATGGTTTTGAACGAAGCCAGTCCGACCACAACGAGTTTGCTTGACCTCGAGCTGTTTATGATGATGGTTATGGTTGATGCTTATGGATGGTTTGGATTGAATGATGGTTATGCAATGATTAACGATGGTTGACTGTACGCTGATGAACGATGGCTGTGGTGCAATGAACCCACAAGGTCATGAATGGTTTGTCTGGATTAATGATGGTTGCGAGTGCTTCGAATGCCTGAATAACTAGCTGGTGATTCTCAGGGAGCTGAGGAGCCAGGGGTATCACTAAATCCCTTTTAAGGGGGAGCTAGAGAGCTACAGGGAGTTGTGAAACCAGATGGTAGATAGTCAGCAACCGTATCAGTGATGTATTAACCATGTAGTTTCACTGTGTTGCACTTCTGACTTTGGAAAACGTTCTTCCAACCTACCATCGGTTTCATGCGACTGCATGTTTAGAAACCGCTCATTCATGGTAAGTTCTGATGATTAAGTAACTCCCTGACTGCACCAGTGATCAATGTGCGAAAATTCGAGCCAATGAGGAATCAACCAACCACTGCCAATGACGACAAGGAGAAGCAGGAAGGAGTCCATATCTTCAGATGAAGGAGTTGAGCAACACCAAGCCGAGTCAGACACTTTCTGTTTGATATCAGGCGCGAGGTGCGAAGATGCAGCAGACTTGAGGCAGTCACAATCGCACGTACAGGAGGCAGAGCCGCAGGGCTCCATCCTCATGGAAGAGCAACAAGCAAAAAGAGATAGCCCGGCTCGATGCCAAGGTGGCAAAGAAAAAGAAAGCGCGACGCCAGCAGCGCAAACCGAAGGAGGACGTTGACAAGTTGGTCCCTCGCGAGCGGCCAAGAAAGGGCTGTGGAGCCTTTAGAGTGTGGCGCCGCCTTCTGCAGACGAGAGCTTCACAGGCTTTCGGCTTTCGAGCCCTCGATGCTTCTTCCACCCCTTTGTGAACGCCTTGAGCTCCCACTCCAATTTCATTTCGGCCGCTCCAACCAAGACCCGACACGACGACAGCTCCAGAGTCTGGCTGATGTGTCTTTTTTTCCAGTTTCCAGTGACCGGCTCTTTGGCTCCTTCCTAATGGGCAGCCTCTGTGCCAACGCACATTTGGTTTTTGGGCCACGTTGTTTCCTCCAAGAGGATTTTTTCTTTCTGTGCTCCCTCTGTGCAGCTCCGGAGTGCGCCATCCATGGTGATCACCATCATGTTGATGCTTGTTTTTCCTTTTTTCCCATTGCCCAACACGGGTATTAGTACTTACTCACCTCAAACGATCTTTAACCACTGTTTGTAACGATGATTTAATTCCGGTCACCAGCCATGTATGGCCATGCAATGGGCTACAGCTACAGCTGTCATCAGTGACCATCAGCTCAGCCTTAGCGGTTAAGGCTGGTGTCTCATCCTTCAAACTTCTAGACCTAGCATATTCTGAGGGACAATCCTGGCAACTGAGCCAGTGTTTTACTGGGAACCCTGAGTGGTGGATTATGCTATAATGGTTGCTAAGCTGGTTGGTATTGAACCACAGATGTTAACCATATTATTTGGTTGGTGGTTTTTAGTTTTTAACATTATTTATTTTCCCCAGTCATCACAAACAAATGGTTGGTTGGCAATCATTTTTCATACGGGTTGAAACCACCAATCAGTTTTGTAGTTGATAAAGTTTAAGCCAAATTTCCTGGGAAGTCTTTCTCTCGTAAATCAGGATTGAAGCTCGCGATGATTCAGAAGATATGACGATGAGAACGGATCATGGCTGACCATTCGTGGATTCCCTGGTTATTATTGCTGGCAGCTGGTCCATGTCACCTAAGATCAACTTCAATCGCCATTAATCGCTGGATGATATCAACCCCAGATACCTGCACTGAATTGTTCATACCACCATTAGTCTCACGGGTAAGACAGTGTTGACTGCGGTATCATAGAGGATCCTCCAAGCATTCGAAATCAGTTTTTGCAAGAACAGCAAATTGTACACAATCGTTGACGTGGGGAGTTTGCTGTTACGTTTGGTGGAAATGGTCACCATGACGTAGTGAACTTCAGCTTATTGCGCAATGATTTCGTTGTTCTCAACCATGGTGTGTATGTACTGTATATGATAACTAGCAGTCATTACTTATTAACTATATGCTTGAAACCAAGAAACTTAGCCAACGACCACTGAGTGACTGTGAAATTTGTGAGCGATTATTTTTGGGGGAACCAGCACGGGAGTGGAACATCCACCCTTCATGTACTAGTTTTACCCATAAAACAATGGTGATCAACTTAGTGCAACCAGGTTAGTTTACCAAAGTCAATCCTCACGCCAGAAGCCAACAATTCCCTAACACTGGCGCAACACCGCGCAGGCGTTCTGATTATTTGTCCCCAGAGAATGTGGGCTGGTGCGGGTCCCCAGGTCCTGCGCCAGGTGAATCCGCAGGTCCTACCGAGCTCGGCGCAATTTTTGGTTCCCAAAAATGTGTTGGGTGTTTCTCAAGCCATAGGGAATCCCTAAAATTGGTTGGCTTTCGACTTAATTAACAATGGATGATTTCGGGGTCCCTGATGACTTGAGAAATTATCACGTGAGTGCCTTTAAGCCTTGGTTTGAGAATATACTTCTGTATGTGGATGTGTATGTTTATATGTTTATATGTTTATATGCTTAGCTTATATGTATATATATATATGTTTATATAAATCGAAACTGATGTAATAGCACTTCCACGCATAACCCCCCGTGCATCTATTTGCAGATGGTGTCAGATAGGACCATGTACATAAAATATAGTCGCCAAAACGGTTCCCGCGAAATTCGATCAAACATCCTATTTGGAACCAGGTGTAAATGGTCATATCAGCCATTTGTCAGACCAAAAATCACTAAGAAGAATCCATGGCCGGGGGAAGAAATGGTACGAGGGAGTTTTGCTCAGCAACTGAAGTGGTACCAATGTGAGGTAACAGTTCAAGCAGGCCAGAACTGAATCACTTTGTACCAGGGAATACTTCCAATGTTGAGCACCCCAGGCGTGTTTACCGTCAAGAAAAATGAGTTTTGAGAGTTTAAGTCAGGGACCTTGAATCCATGTAGGGCATCCAATGATCAACCACTTTGATTTGTCCTTCCCGAATCAACCATTAACTGATGCGGAAAGTAAAGTGATGAGTTTGATCACGTCACACATGTTTAGCCATAGTAGTGTTTCAGCATTTTCTCCAATTAATTGATGACTGTACCACAATCACACTTGTTTGGGTAGGCTGTTTCTCATGCATCATCCCTGTTGTGATATGACTTTGGTGAACCCTGCACTTGAAACCAGTGCACTTTAGAAGTGAGGAACGCTTACCCCACCATGGTGGAACAATTGAAACCAGTGGACATGGTGGAACAATTGGGAGCCGTCCGCAAATGCAAACAACAGATTCATGAATTGATGTGTTTACTCTGTTCTGCGCGATTGCCAAAAACTGCATCGCGATAGGCCGAGCGATTGTTTGGCGATTGGTATTGCGAGATCAGCTTATAAATCCTGTAATCATGATCTTTGGTTGTGCCAGCAGTTGAAAGACGTAACATGTGACATGTGGACCTTGGAGAAATTAATTTTCCAAAAACCGCTAGGCAAATCCGCGAGTGTTGAGCGATTGCAAACAGTCCTTATGTGATCCGTTGCCCAGGCTTAGCCATATCGCTTCCACAATTTTTCCAAAGATGGACCCCAGAAGGTCAACCACAAGTTCCAGCCTGCAAAAAACACTGGCTGCCCTGCAAAGATGTAAATGTAATACATGATTATTTCTTTTGTGTGATCCTTGGAACAAACAAACACAAACCTTCCGCGATTGCTACCTGTGGCACTGCGGTTGCCGCGCGGTTGGCTGAGCGATTGGTGTGTGCCCAGGAAAAAAATGGACAACCTCCAAATGATGTGCCCCGCCATCACTGGCCCAACGGTATCGATGCGTCCCTTTGCCCATACTTTGTTTGACCCATCGTTTGCCAACCAAGTGAAGTTTGGACGTTCACTGGTGGCCAAATCAAATCTGTCAGCTCGGTTGATCTCGATGGACGGTTGAAGGAAACATAACGGACAGCTGATCACTTAGGTGTTTCTCAAAATAGGGGACCCCCTCAATCATCCATCAATAATCATCTTTACTAATAGACCAACCATTTTGGGATACCCCTATTTTGAGAAACCACCACTTATCAGGGAACATCACGGGCAGCAACCATATGCAACCACCGCTATCCAGCCGCCCTCGCGCCTCGTTCGAGGTTGGGCACAGCAGCGTGGAACACAGAGGTGGGGCACCGCAATTTCGTGGTACTAGTAGTGAACGAGCTTGGTGAATTATGTGAGTGACTAGTGAAGTATGTTGGGGAAATATTTTAGTAAACTATATTAGTGAACTATATTAGTGAACTATGTTGGTGAATTATATAAGAGACCTATCTTACATAGTGAACTATGTTGGTGAATTATATATTAGTGAACTCGATCAGTGAACTATCTTGGTGAATTCTTTTGGTAAATTGTATCCGTGAAATGTATTACTGAACTATGTTGGTTTACTATGTCAGTGAACTATTTTGGTGCAAAATTTGAGTGAACTATGCTAGTGAACAAAGTTAGTGAACTATGTTTGAGTATTACATTAGTGAACTATAATAGTGTATATTAGTGAACTGTGTTTTTGAATTGTGTTAGTGAACTATGTTAGTGAACTACATTACTGAACTATATGCGTGAAAATTATTACTGAACTATGTTGATTAACTGTGTCAGTAAACTATTTTGATGCAACATATGAGTGAACTATGTTAGTGAACAAAATTAGTGAACTATGTCAATGAACAGAATTAGTGAACCATGTTACTGAACTATATTTGAGTACTACATTAGTGAACTATATTAGTGAACTCTACTAGTGAACTGTGTAGATGAAATATATTAGTGAACCAGATTTGTGAACTATTTTCGTGAAATGTATTACTGCACCATTTCGGGGCAAAATATGAGTGAACTATGTTACTGAACAGTTAGTGAACTATGTTAGTCAACTATGTTTGTGAACCATGTTAGTGAACTATGTTATTGAACTATGTGTAAGTACTACATGAGTGAACTATTTTTGTGAACTCTATTGGTGAACTGTGGAGGTGAACTATGTTAGTGAACTATATATTTCTCAATTTTACAACACTGACCAGCAAGCAGAAACCGCGTAACCCGCGTGACGACAGGCTCTTCGTTTGGCGCGGAGTCAACTCGAGAGGCCAGTGCTGCGGCGCTGTTCAGCTTGTGGCGTGGGGAAAACCCGGGAGGATTTGAGAGGTTACAAGGCGGGCACCCAACCATTTGAGGTTGTGTAAAAACCCCCGTCAATTAGATTTAGTAAGGACATGCTTCACTTTTCCAAGCCGGCTTCCATTCACTGTAAAACGATAAGGAATAAAAAAAAACGATAACAATCACAACATGGTTGAATTATGCCAGCAGCTTTTCAGATTTTTGTAAAAAAAATTGATTGGGAGAAATTTTATTGGTTATTGACTTAACTAGCAGAAATTCTACTAGTTATAGGAGGAACCCAACTTGTAATCACTGGGGGCCCACTTTGCACCAGTTTTTCCGGGGGTTATGGCCCAACTTGTAATGACTGGGGGCCCACTTTGCCATGGTAAGGGCTTATCAACGGGTAAATCATATGATTAATGACCAGGAGTATATTTTTTGATGTTTACGAACCATGGTTTTTAGTGGTTTATGATCATGACAAAGGTGAATGGTGGATTAGCCAATCATAATCCAGCATCAACCACGAATGTTTGTAGGTTATAACAGGTTTTGCCTTTTACGAAATATTTATACGACGTTCTAAGTTACAACAGGTCTTATCCTTTTCTCATGGTTTTCGGACGAATTTATCCCAGGACGCGCCCTCCATAACACCAATGAACTACACATTGAAGCCCTTTGACAGAACAACTTCTCGGCACGACAAGAGTTGGTGTTTAGATGCTGCTTAGATGATCTACTGCCAAATCCAAGTAATAAGGATAAAAACTGAGTGCCCAAGCATCAGCAACGAACAGCAGAAGTGGTCAACCATCAGCGGAGGTCAATGGTTAAGAACCATTAATGGTTTGCGCAACAACCAACTGCACTGCGGTAAACTGACCTAGTTGAGTGGAACATCCACCAGCAATACCTGATTTACCTGAAAAACGTGGTGTTTTTTTGGTTGCAGGTCCGTTTACCTGAGGGTAGATGGTGAATAAGCACCCATGATGGTTCACCATCATGGACTACTCTGGAACTGGAGATCTAAGACAATTTGAATCTGGATGTTCCCTAGAAAGCTGGTGGTTGTTACAGTGGTTGTTTGTTGTGGAATTCAACCATGTATAGATTTCCTATGCTTCCGATTGGAGTTGTAGTGGTGGATAATAACATGTGATTTCCGAATATGCGCCAACACTACTAACCACTCAAGAATTCTTCACCATTAATTCTTTGCTGCGGCGTTTGTTCAGCATAAAACGTCATGATCTACCGAACATGATTGGTTCATCATCATTGGTAGCATTTGAAGGTAAATGAATCATCATTGATGATCAAGCATTTGACAGTTTGTTTGCGAGATTTTGGCATCCCAACATTCACACCATCTACTGGCTTGATCAACCATCTTCGGTCAACCACAGATGGCTGTTTCTCACAATAGGGTTCCCCCAAATGATCCATTATTAACCATTTGTAGTTCATAGTAATGAAACAGCCACTTTGGGGGGTCCCCTGTGTTGAGAAACAACCACGTAGTAGTTGTTTAACCACTATTGCTGGTGATGATCCCCGATTATAAACTATTATTAAGCATAGTAAACCTTAGTTAACCATACAAGATACCATGGGAATCATCGTTGATAATCGATTCACTAAGGTTCACTATGGTTAACAAAGGTATTATCCCATGCGAATGTGTGTTTATGGTTAACTAAGGTTCACTATGGTATGAAAGAATGGATTCATACCATACATCTTGATGGCTGTTCATTGTCCTGTAATCCCCTACTATCCCCACCATTGCTCATTTTTCCCTTGTTCATAACCATTCTTAACCGTTGTAAACCATAGAAATCACCGTAGAAAATCCAATGGTTATCAGACTGAAGCCCATCATTGACACTCATTAACCAATTGAACCGGCGAATCTCAAATAAGGTGGTTCTCAAATAGGTTCTTGGGGCTGCCTGCGGAACTCCACGATGGAACTCCCCGCCTTGCTACCGCAGGGAATACGCATCCGCATACGAGGAGCTGACAAAGATGCAGGAGAGCAGCATGACGAGCGCCACATGGAAGGGGATCAACATGTGCCATGTGAGAACAGCTCCATTTCAATGGTGAATTCCATAGTTTGTAATGGGTAATCATATATGATCAGCAACAACAGTGGTGAAACCTCTACTATATGGAGGTTTCTCAAATCATACCCCCAGTTGTCATCCTTGAAATTAGCCATTGTATAGTAATAGACCATCCATCTTGGGGGTCCTCCATTTGAAGGACCCGCCAAATTTGCTGGGGGGTCAGCAAGAGCGTGTGGCGGTCTCAAGTATTTTTGATTTTTCAACTTACCTGCGGATGATTCTCAAATCGTTGAGCAGGCTAATCCAAAAAACTATCAGCAGATATTGTTCCAAATATCACAACAGCATTCAATGGAAATCCCACAGGGCAAAAAGTAGGAGACCCAAGCGTTAAGAATGTATCCGAAAAGAGATTGAGGAGACTCCAGTCTCCAACCCGATCACAATTTGCACGCGGAAATCAGAATGATTTTCACTTCATTATACTGGTTGGTTATTTCAAACATTTTTTATTTTCCCTAGTAATCATTAAGCAATGGTTGGTTGACAAATATGTTTCATAGGGGTGCAAACCACCAACCAGTAACTATTGTTTCTTATTTCCAAGTTGGCAGTGGGTCAAAACCCTTTACCCTGGTTCCCCTATCATTAACCATTGTTTTCCCTGTAGCTTTGTTGGTGGAAATCCCCAATTAGTTGGTTAGTTAATATTGACCCATAGCAAGTTTTTTCTTGATGCACCGCCATCAGATAGCGAGGCCCTTGGGTCTCTATAGTAAGCCGGTGCCTACAACCTGTGGCAATGTCCATGCAAGAAAGATGTTTCTTAGCATCAACCGGTAGGATATACGGCTCACCTTACATGGTGGGCCATGTTCATCACTAAGTCACATGCTTACCATCATTGAACCAACCACTGCCACTCACCAATGAGAATCATTGCCACCGTTGAGCCTTTAGCCATTGTCTAGCCATCGTTTTCTCATATCCAGCAATATGCAATTCTTCACCATCATCTACTATCACTGATTAGTTCCCTATCACCATCTATGATACTTTTGTAACCAACTATTAACCATTAACCAACTATTAACCATTAACCAACCATGAACCATTAAGTCATCTATGATACTTCATGAGCCAACCATTGAGCAACTAATACAATCATCTAATAAACCACGTAGCACGGTTTCCGCACGGGTCACCTCTCGCGTCATTGAGCGCTCTCGGGTCACCAGGCCGAGATGCGGAGTGCCATGGAGTTTCTCGAGGAGCGGCGCATTTTGGGGCATGAAGATCGTCCGTCGAAACCGGTGATGGTCAAGGGGTGGAGGGTTGGTTTTAGTTGGGCCAATGTCAATAGTAAGTCAATTAATGGTGCTAAGAATTTAGTGATGGTTAATTTCCAAGTATATAAGTCAATATCAATATTTAGTGATGGGTAATTCATGATTGAATGATGGTTAGGAAATAATGGTTAAATGAGAGTTGAATGATGGTTGATTATAGTTGTTTGATGTGTGTATAGTTTTTTATTTGGCTGATGATTCTTGATGGGTAATGATAGTGGCTGTGCTGGGTAAGGATCTAATGATTCATGATGGTTGTACAGTGGTTGTTTCATGGTTATGATGGTCAACAATTTGCGTTGATTATTCTACTAGGTTAACTAGTTGTGCTCAACCATGGCTAGGCGTTTGTGGTCCATAAACCACCATCACGGAGAATTCTGATGCTAACATTCACAGGTCAATAGTAAGGGCCAGTGTCTATGCTTACATGATGGTTAGTAATTAACCGTTATATCATGGTTAGTCACATGGCTATGGGTCAAGACCCTGTACCCCTGGCTGTTCACATCCCCCCAAAAAATCCAAATAACCAATCACTAGTCTTTCCTGGGACGTTCACCAACCCTATTGGTTGGTTGGTAAATGTTGACTCATACCCAGTTGCAAGAATCGATTTCCCACAACAAGATGGTCAACCTGTTTGTCAATGTGGCTGTGGGTCAACGACCTGGTTCTTCTGGCTGTTTATATCTGTGTGATGAGACTAGACAACGGCTCTTGGGATGTGAACCCCATTTTTTTACCATGGATGTAGCCATAATACTACCATGCCATTTACTACCATGGATGGTGAAAGAATTGACCATTTATTATGGCTACATCCATGTGAACCATGGCGAAAAAGTCAACTCATTGCCATTTACTACCATGGATGTAGCCATGATACATAACCTTACAATGTAGCTGAACGAACCCACCTTGCAGGCACAGCATTTGGAGGTGGGGTGGGTTTCAGGCGATAAGTTAAGGCACTCGTCCCTTCTCAGCAGCTTCGGCCGCGCAGCGCATGAACCATTTTACGGCCCATGATGAGACGCGTGGTTATGAGGAGTGCTAACCATGATTAGTTCACACTGGTTAGTTCTTAGCCATAGTTTAAGTTGAACTAAGTATTCCTCATAACCATACTCAGGTTGAACTTGGATAAGCATAGTCTTACCTGGGTAAATCTATTAGTTCACACTGCTAGGCCGCTGGATCAGCGTAGTGGTGCCACAACAGTTGGTCTTGGGTTGTTGGAGGGCAGAATTGGAATGACACCGCCCATGCCCACATGATGCCTCACATGGTGTGCGTGGCTGGAGATACAATGTCCTACATACTGCAGCCCAGCTTCGAAGTTCGAGAAAGCCCCTACAAAGGTCAGATCTCTGTGGACAGCCTGTTAGATGATGAAGGTCATCCAGCTTGGCGCACATGTTTGCTCAAGCAGAAGTACTATTCATCATGCTCATTCTTCAGAAGTATGAACTCTCCATGATTTATCTACATATCTAAAACTATCTTTGAAAACGAACTCGCCATGATTTATCTTCATCAATCCTCCAGCCGCACAGGAGGTGGACATTGAAGTGAAGAAATGTCACAAGGAGCCGCGCGCTTATAGGATCACTGGTGACCCTGGTGGTGCTTGTCATCACTTTGAGCATGCCAACCCCATGAAGAGTGGATATTGGTTAATCAATCGTGGTGAATGCAGGTTAGTACCATCAGTGGTTAGTGATGGTTTGCTAAAAGTCGCTGATGGTGGTTTAATAGTGGTGTATACAGCTTCTTAGTCGTTGATGGTATAAATGAATGGTATGGTTAACTACTGTTGACAACTCCAAGGCTTGGTCATGGTTAAAAATGTTTTGACCCACAGCCATGTGGGAGCCATCACCAAAGCCTTAACCATCAGCCAAGCTGTCCTTGAACACCTTGATCGCCCAACTTGGATTGGCTATCAGCTGTAGTTGACTGTTGCTGGTAGTCACTATTCACCATCAGTATTTGAGTATGCTTATGAAACGTCATCCCGTATCCCTTAGTCAATGAGAACCCATCATCAAACCACTAATTTGCCAGAATTCACCGTCATCAATGCATTAAGGTGTTTAATCATTCATCATCGTTAACCCATTAGCCATTATTGTTGATCATTATCTATCCCATCATGATTACCTAATCTTTGTGGACCATACTTGCAAACCATCATGCCGCATTGAACGCCATTTGACCCTTGCTAATGAAAGGTATTTTACCATCTGGCAATTGATATCTAAGCATCATCAAGCAGTTTAATTATCCTTAATGAACTGGACCATTCAACCTTGATTTAGCCACAATTGAACCATTGTTTAACCCCTTTCAACCCATCATTCAACCACCGTTCAACCACAGCTTACGGGCTTCGCTGTTGGCGTCGAGAGGATTTGTGGGGCGAAGCACTGCCATTGCTGCGTCGCTCGATCTGTAGACGTTCTTCGGGTGATCGGTCGGGTGGTCAGTTGTATGGCTACTACTGTACCTTGCTTTTTAGGTTTTTTCTTATATGATTGATTCACCATTTAACCACTAAAAGTTAGACTTTTAGCAAGGGATCTAAAAGCCACTAAGCTTAATGAAAGGTGAGCGGTTAATCAATGGGTTGGTCATTCCAATAGTAAAGTGATGGTTAGGTGATGGTTGGATCAATTGATTGATTATTGATAAGGTCATTCGAATGGTAAATCCGGTTTTTAGATTGGTGAATCAATGGTAAGGTGATGGTTAGTGAAGATTAGAAATGTTATAACACTTTCTGGATGACAGTGCAATGGGTCAGATCATTTCACTAATTGATCAATGGTAAGGTAAGATTTTGGTAGCAGTGGTATTATGGCGGTTAATGACCAGCTAATATTCAGCTAGTACTGTAATGGTTAGATGGTGCTGGTGGATAGATAATTAATGGTTATATGATGATTACATGATAGTGGATTAGCCATCGATTATTGTCAAAATTGATAGTCTCATTGTTCATGATTAGTGGTGATTTGTTTGTAATAGCGAATGGTCGAAGTCTGATGGTTAACAATTGTTCATTGATCACAAAAGTTATATAATGATAAATGAGACCATCAAATGCTGGTGGAGCTATCTTCCATCCAGGTTAAGTAGCGGTTCAAAAGCTGGTTGATTAAAGAATGGTTATAAGCTGCTTAAGTAATGGTTAGGTAGAATTAGTGATACTGAATGCCACTTACGGTACATCATAATTAATCTTCAATGATGGTGTTTGCAATGGTCATCGGCGAAAAACATGCCAATCAGGTGGTCGATGTGTACAACAATGACTGATGCTGGTAGGGTTGATCATTTGGTAAGCAAGCTGCTAAACGACCGTTCATACTGAAATTGAAATAGACGTTACTGGCCACAGCTGTTCCATTTCATGGTTTGTCAAGGGAATCATTGAGAATAGACCTGCTGTTCGGTTGGTTGGCGAATTACACCCAGCAAAACTGTAGCTGGTAAGCTGTGCAGGTGAATCAGTTTCTTTTTGGGGAAGCACGTTTGACCGATTTCATGTTTGTCCATACCGCATGTTTCCCCATTCCCTGAACCAATATAAAGCATCGAATGGTTGAAACAGTCTATAGGGTTCGTCAACGTTTCCTAGTTTGAAAGGTCAATGTCAGCCATTCTTCAATTTGCCTTCGTCTGACAAGAAGCTGCTTGATCAACTGGCTGTCCTGATTTGAAAGAACAGGCTTAAATAATAGTTGAGAATCAGTTGGTAGTTATAAATAGATTTATAGCATTATCTCTAGTTCATCTATGAACATCAAGTGATTACCCAATTATATCTAGTTCATCTATTTATTTATATCAACTAGAATAATGTTGGTAATTGGTGGCTTGCTATGGTTTATATCACCTGTCCTAAGCTATCCATCGCCACCACCCTTGAGCACCCCTGCGCAACCTTGCGCGCATGCTGAGGAGCCGAGCTGGCTCTGCCGGATCATCCCAGTGGGTCAGCAGTCGCGATGCACGGTGAATGAGGGGTTGATGATGGTGGATAGCATAATGGAGAAGAAATGGTTAATAGTGGTGCATAATGATTAGTTGATGCTTCATGATGGTTAGTAATGATTAAAAATGATTAATTGATCATTGATGATGGTTATAATGGTAAAGAATGATTGATTGATGATTAATGATGGTTAATCATGGGGAATAGTGGTTCATCTGTATATGATAGTTGATGGAAGTCGATAACGGAAGTTGACAATGATTCATAGTGGAGAACGGCTCTGAACCATGGTGAAATATGGCAATGATGGAGAATTGGTTCATGAAGAAATGGTTCATGTACAGTTCGAAGCAATGATGGGTTGATATCATACCAATACCTTCATTCCTTGGTTGAACTCTGATTCATCATAGATGACATGAAATGGCTATGTGCAAAGCAATAACGGCACCCCCAAACCAATGCTTTCGTCGTAAAATGATGATTTATTCGTGGGGGCCATTGGTTGCCCTATGGATTGGCACATACCCAAAGAATGGATTCATACCATACATCTTGATGGGTGTTCATTATCATGCCAAATGAAGCCAAACACCTGGTTGATGGAAATCGCACGGGGTATCCACCAAGTTTGCCAACGGGTTTCCCATGAAAAAAGGTACCTCCTACGGAATCCAGGGGTTATTTTCATTTCCTAATAGCGTGCCTATCAAAATGGTAACCCCTATGAAAATTGATAAACTAGGCCTATGGAATTGTTTAGTCCGGGGTTAACACTGAAACCATGACGGCCGACAATGGGTTAATAGCAGTTAATAGCTATGATGGTGTTGAAAAAAAACACCATGGTTGATAGTCCATCATGGTTTATCGTCACTTGATAGCCAAGCAGGCTCTGTGATGCGTCGTCAACAAGCATGTGATAATTGCAACTACATTCATATTATTCATGTACATAGCGAATGGTGTGAAGCCATGAATCGACAATTAATTTGTCGTTTTGTTGGGTTGTGTATCAGGACTTCCCTTTGGTAAACTAACATGGCAATGGAAAATCCACCATAATCAATGGTTTTCATAGGGGTTTCCCATGAAATGGATGGTTTTTCCATTGCCACGTTAGCTTACCACAGGGTAACTACGATTGAGCTCAAAGGCTTGAGCAAGGTTTGCCGCTTGTCACCATGAGACATGTGAACCTGGGGGCGCTTTTGGCCATTGCCATTTGCCAACCATCACTGAAAAAGCCACAAACCCTCAATCCATTGTCCATTATTCAGTTTGGCAAATGGATGTAAATGGCCATATTGATTCAATCACAGTACTTGATGGCTAGTAATGGACAATGGATATTGATATGTTTGATATTCAAGCACCATTGTCTATCATTAGCCATGAAGTAACCATCATGAACGATCAGCAGCAGGCCTTTTTGTCACCATTTGCCATCAAACAACCATCATGTGCTATCAATTTTCTACACCATACTGCATCATTTGCTGCTGAAGTAACCTTCAAATGAGGTTAACCATCAATTAACCATACCAATTGAATAACAATGATCCATTCAACAGCATTGCTTGTCAATTTATCATCACTTTCCCATCCTTGACCATCAACGAACAATACCATGCTATAACCATCACTGGTTGGTGGTTCCAAACATTGCTTATTTTCCTTAGTAATTATTAAACAAATGGTTGGCTGACAAATATTTTTCATAGGGGTGGTTCAACCACCAACCAGATCATGATCAGTATCAACCATTATAACCATATATGACCATTATTAACCATATATCAACCACTAGTTAACCATGGGTGGTTCAAGCACCAACCAGATCAGCTCACCTTCATCACCTTATGACCCGTTGAGCCAAGGCGCGAATCTCTCCTGGATTTAGTGCCCTCCATGCAACGAGCTTCGGACGAGGAGCGAGACGATGAGATTATCGTCTATAGGTCTTGAACTGGCGAGCTGGGTCAAGCACTTAACCAACCAACCAATGGGTTAACTAGCTGGTTAATGGTTAATAATAGGGGATAATAAGCAACAAATGGGTGAATATTAACCAACCAACCAATGGTTTATGGGTAATAATTGGAGATAACAAGCAACAATATCCAACAATAGTAGGGGATAACACCAGCTATACATGGCTGTGCGGCATGGCTTTAACCAAGCAATTTCATGGGGGACAAGTTCACCAACAAATTCGTAGGGAAAACAATGGTTAGTGATGGGGGAACCAGGGCGACTAAGGGTTTTGACCCTCTCCGTTTCCAAAGTTTGTTTGGTGTTTGGTATCCAATTTTTGGGGGAGAAGAAGCAAATGGGCCAATGGATGTGTCCAGCATGTGTTACACAGCCTATTACAAAAATATCGTACAGTACCATGGGTTGATGTGAAAACTATTGTTTGACCGGCATTTGTTGTTCACTTGTTCATCATCCCAACAATGAAGAAGATACAATCTAGTCGGGATGCTAGTCCGTACTGATATGGCAATTGTCAAGTATTATTCACGCATCTAGAAATGAAACATCGTGGAACGTTGAGGGATTTATTCCTATCACAGCAATCATCTAATGGCCCTTATTGACCCACACATGATTCAAAGGTTAGATGGTGATTCCCATCAATGATGGGCGAATCTACTTCCAGGATCCTCCAGGAAATGCCCCTATGATTAATGGAGAATTCACCAGGGTTTCCAACGTTGATTGCCCATCAACAAATCCAGTGAATGGTGGTGGCGATGATGTGTTGTTCTTGATAATTATGACTCTTCTTCACCACTATGAATAGTCATGATTGAAATAAAGAGTGATGGTCTCATTTACGAAAGTCAATCATTAGCCACTATTGTGGTTATTTGATGCTTAATGATAAGTAACTGTAACAGTCAACCATTAGTTATTGACATCATGCAGTGATTACTATTGTAACCAAAAAGTTGATTATGATTGATAATAGTCAACCATAATAATCTCAACTATCTCAATTATAATGTCAGCCACAATAGTCAACCACAATAGTCAACCATAATAATCTCAACTACAATAATCTCAGTTGTAATAATAGTCAACCAAATGGGTGTTTCTCAAAATAGGGGTACCCTTAAATCATCCATTACTAATCATTTATAGTAATAAACCAACCATTTCTTGGGGTTCCCGATTTTGAGAAACCTCCAAATAGTAACTGATCATTTGAAGAGCATGTCTTGGGTAGCACTGGACGCCTGGATTTTTGTTGGGAAGCTCAGCGGGCCAGCTCCAGGAGCGTCGAAGGTTGTGGCTGCTGTGGACGGAACGCTGCTGGTGCGGAGGCAACGAAGAGGCCATAGACAGCGCAGCGGCGTGGCCGTGGCGTGGCGGGGTCCAGGGGAAGCTGGTTGTGGGTCAGCTGAGGCAGGTGGGAATGGTAGATTTGGGTTGGCAACTGGAGATGGGTCAAGCAGTTAATCAACCAATAATAGGGGATGATAACCAACAATTTCATAGGGAAACAGCCTGGTTAATGATGGGGAACCAGGGGGACTAAGGGTTTCGACCCACTGCCAACTATCTATGATTCTTAAGGATTCAGTTTGATAAGCTGGGATAGATTAGCCTTTGGGAAAGTGACCTGGCATGGAAAATCCACCATGTCAATGGATGTTTTCCAGGGGTTTTCCTAACAGAATGGTGGATTTTGGTTACCTTTTTTGGGGGAAGGATTTATTCCGGTTGATTATACTCATTGTAGATACCAAATGGTATGCCAAATTGTAGTTAGCATGTATTTAAGGATTCGCATTTGGGATACCATTTGGTTTGCATGTACAAATGGTACCCTTTAGGGTATATTTTGGTTAGCATGTTTTTTCCGTTCGCATTATGGGTAGATTTCGCCAGAAAGAACCTATATTGAATTCTGGGCTTAGCCCCTATGATAAGGATTCATGCTGCTTACCACTGGTTGATCTGCTTCATTGGATCATCTTTGATGGTAAGGATTGATAACATGATTGATATCATAAACAACCACTGTTCATGGCAAGATGCTCACCAGTATTGATGCGCTTTTCAACCTCCCCGCAGTGGTAGATTATGCTGAGCTCATCGTGCGAACCAGCGTTGCAATCATTGCATGGTAATGACGATGCTAACGATAGTGATGGTTGCGTCATGACCGGAACATCATCACTCACCAGCAATCATGTCGATAAAAGCAGAAGCCAAAATTCTTGACGCTAAAAGCTGCAATGGCAACTTGTTGAGGCACAGCGAACGAGGTGCATCACGTGCCCAAATTGTTCAGAATTGATTGGTGATTTGATGGCTAATAGTGGTTGATGAAGAATTGCAATGGTTGAATCAAGAAAGAGCAATCGGCAGAACCTGAAATGATGCTGGAGGCAGTATAAGACAAACATGTACAAACCATACTTGCTATTGGTACTGGTTAATGATCTCAATATGATCAGGAATGGGTTGTATAGTGATGCATCGTCAATGATTATAGATCTGCCAGTGATCTGGGATCGCTCACATCACTGAGCAGTTGAACCAAAGGCCTTACCAGTGCGATCCACTTGCGCCGCCGGAGGTTTTTCTTTAAGATGCGCTTATTCGTATGTGGGGATCATCACCTTCATGTCCTGAAATCTTGGATCATACCATGATAGGCCATGAATGTTTGCTATCAACCCTTGTTAATAACCATTAACTATAGTAAAAACAATTATCAAACACTATTATCAACAGCGCTTTGGAGTTGATGTTTTGAACATGGAAAACATTGTGCGTTTAGTGAGAGAACTTTACTTGGGATAAAACATGATAAAGCTGTGCGAAGAAAACGATTTTATTTGTTTAGTGCTATCTGCGTGACTTGGCGGGTCAAATCCTATTTGGGATAGCACTCATTCGACATGTCACATAATTTGCATTGCTGTACCATGTTTCATATGGTGGTTTCTCACGATTTTGGTACCCTTAAATCACCCAATATCGACCGTTTCAAGTAATCAACAAACAATATTGAGGGTACCCCTGTTTTGAGAAATACGCATTTGGATTGTTGTACCATAGCTTCATGTTGTGGAATGTTATTTACATCAGGTGCACTAGCCGGCTGGCTGTTGAAGTAATGGCTTGTCCATGCCACAGGGTTGATGGTTGGTCAGTGAGCTGATTGGCAACGGTGAATGACTAAGAGCAAATTGGGGTACAAGCCTAGGTATGGGTCGCATGTTCGGTGGTGATGGAATGGCCCAAAGCCAAGTGATAAGTTGCAGGTGCGGCCGTTTGACTATTTAGGTGATTGACCATCGGCCACACAACACATATGTATATATATATGTACTGTATATTTATATTTGGATATACATACACATGTACACATGTTCATTCACATACAAATATAGTCATATTCATTTGTTTAATCTGCTATATTCAGCGAACATACATCACACATCATTGTATGTATATGTTTAAAATTTTGCAAATATGCACATGCACATACATACAGACATACATCTGTGTTATGTGCCAACAGCTGGTTATGAAACCTGCGTCGGTTCAACCACGCTTGACCCATGTCAACCTCCCTGCACGTCCGACAGGGTGACCTCCTGGCCAGACTCTGTGACACGTTGAGAGTCCAAGGGGAGAAAAACCGGCGGCGTGAGCCCGGGCAAGCTCGGTTGGTTGGTTGCGTGGTTGGTTGTGTGGTTGGTTGGTTCTGTTCAGTTGGTTGCTGCTGTTCGGTTCGTTGGTTCTGTTCGGTTGGTTGGTTCTGTTCAGTTGGCTGGTTCTGTTGGGTTCGTTGGTTCTGTTCGGTTGGTTCCTTGGTCCTTGGTTCGAAGGTTCGTTGGTTGGGGAATAGCGGGCGAGAATGGCTGTATTGTGGGCATGTCATGATGATTGAGAGGTAAACTGCTGGGTGGTTTTCAAGTTTGACCAACTGACTGACAAGAAAGTTGGTTCACTAATCCTAGAATGGATTTGTGAATGGTGACACCCACGCACAAAACAGGATGTGCAGCTGGGGAATATGATTGGGATAGTGCATCATGGGTAGAACTGGGTGAAAGGAATAATTGCTGGAAAGCCATGGGAAACCACATACCTCTTGTCCTCCAAGGGATCGAACGGAATCAACCCATCAAGGGGGGACCCTCCAAAACCCCCTTTCCAAGGCAAGCCGTGGTCATCTCGAACGGTTTTTCAAGCCAATGATTTGTTTAACAATGCTTGATCATAAATTTTTATCTACGATCGAACCGATAAATTGCGTAACAATGCTTAGCTTTATCATATCTTATCTATCATTGGTTTGCGGTTGCTGTTGCTTCAGAAGAGCCAAGGACGAACACTCTGGTGCTTCATCATGATTGATTTATGGTTGGTTGTGGTTCAAGCTATGGTTGATGGTAGTGGTGAATAGTGATGAATGGAGGTTGGCAGTGATGAATAGTGGTTGAACACTGTGGTCAATAGTGATGAATAGTGGTTGATCATGGTAAACTGTCGACCAATTTCTCTTGGTACATCAGGGCCGACAGCCCCAACCGTTGTGGTGGTGGAATCCAGGGCTGTGTGTTGTTTGTTTATTTGCAAAGGCAGAACCAGGCCTACCTGGTGAAGAATCATAGGTCAATTTTGGTCAATGTGAAATTCACCAGCTTCAGCACTGATTTATGTGGCATCGATGATCTATTTAAGAAAGATAGTTTAAAAACATGCATCAAGTTCACGTAGTTTAATATTCTTGCCGCATTTATTTTGTTGTTTCAACCTCTACCAAGTGTGGTTGTTGATCCCTGCATGCTTTGCACGGCGGATGCGTTTTGATGCGTTGCTGGATCCAGATGCGCAAGTCCGAAGTGAGATTCGAATCCCAGACGGAATCCCCAAACCTTGGGTCTATGCTACCTGGCCTTTGCTTTACAGAAATGAAACGCTTCGCCAGTGCTGGGGTTCCAACAAGAGATGGTGTGGAAAAGTGACTTGGGGTTGTCAAAAATCACATCAAAAACCTGGTTGGAAGAGGAAGAAGCGACAAAGTGAGCCCCAATTTTCTTCTTTGTACTAATCTATCATAATCTATGTTTACATATATTTGGTTGAGACACATTCAATGATTAATATATGTATGTTCCGTAATTTCTCAAGAAACTTAAGGTGGTGCCCAAAACACGATTGAGTCTTGCACCCGCAATCATCGACGGGAACCGACGCGGCAAAACAAGCTGCATGTTTGTTGATTAATAGGAGCAACGAAGCAACTATATATATATATATATATTCCATGGAGTAACTATTCACTAACTGTTCAACCATGTTTACAATGGATATCGTAACAGTAATGCTTGTACATAATCCGCTATAGTCAGTGAACTATTAGCAACCGCCATGTGTAACTACAGTGATACCAGAACTGGTCTGTTGGTAGTGTGTGATAGGATAACTAGTTGTTGAAGGCTCATCATGATTCAGGAACGACGCATGCAACCATCCACAACGGTGCAGATTTCCAAGCGGTGCTGCTGTGACTGCATTTGGCTCAAGAGTTTTTTTGAAAATCGTCAGGGTGATCTGTATTATTAATAACCCGCCTATATTTGATGGCAAATCACCACCTGTATATGGTTATATTGATGGTGGTGGATTGATGTGGATCTACTGGATCTCCCACCATTCATGCTTGTTCAGCACATATTAGGCTGCACCGTTCTCTAATAGTCCGCCATATTCACCAATCCATATCCACCAGTTTATCGACCAGTATCAGCCAATCTGGGCCATCAGCCGCATTGTATGCCATCAATGGCGCTTGTGAACCAGCTTGTCGATGTGTTCACGAAGAATGCTGAGGAAGTTGTTGTTTATGACTGCAGCCAGTGTTGCAAGCAAATGGTGACCGAATTGTTGTCATTTTGTTGTCCGCTACTATCCGTTATTCAACCAAGATTGTCAGCCTTAGTCTGCCATCATGATTCACCAGTCAATCATCGTTGTAACCAATACTACAGCCAGCACTATCATCATCATCATCATCATCATGTGAGTTCTAGAACAGAATTCATGTCTAATCGAAAGTGTGCCGTTTGCATGTCAGCTTGCAGCATGGGTGAACCACGATTTGAAGGTGAACCGCCGCTGACATGCACCATTGCTCAAGTCTGATGCAGGGCAATCCGATTGTGTCGCATGCCGTGGCGGCTGGGTTTGGAATCGCGGTGAGCCTTTGGTTGAAAGGTGGCTCCAGTGAGCCCACCTGTCCCGCGTGTGCTCTTAGCTGCGGATCCATATCCTGCCCTCAGGTGGTGTGCACGACTGGCCACATAGAGTTGTCAGCGGTTCTCCTCCTGGTTTTGATTGGTATCATACTGTTTGTCATCATCTGGAATTGGTGGTGTCGTGGCCGAGAAGCAGATCATCAACCCCCAGTGAAACCAGCTGTTGATGTCAGGCGCCCCGCCCTTGGGGCATCATCAACCTACCGACCAGCTCAAGGGTAAGTTTATCTTTGTGCAATACGATATACCTGGTGAAGATCTATGGCATCAAAGACTGGTTCTTTCCCACGTTCATGGTGGGGAATGGGTGATTTTGACGCCCCAGGGCGACATTTATGCAGAAGATTTAGGCCTCAGCAGTCAAGACATTGCCGCCTGGAGACTTGCAGAGCCAGTTGGAACCATCCCATATGGAGTCGACCCAAATCGCACTCATTGTTTCAATCCTCCCCCCGATCCAGCCGCT
>VSDK01005541.1:251097-273008 GCA_009767595.1 Symbiodinium kawagutii | reverse complement strand
GCACCACCTGGAGTCGTGCCAGACATGGACCAATTGGATCTTCGTGGGGCCCCCTTAGGACCAATCATTATATCTTTGGTATCCCTGGCTTGTGTTCGAAAGATCGACAGAAAATCCAATTGGGTAACCAGACCATGCGTTTTACTGCCAAAGTCATCCAGCTGTGCAATAAGTTTGGGATCCCATGCTGTTTTGAAAATCCTGCTGGTTCCATGATTTGGAAAGTTCCTATCATTCACCGTGTTTGTTCTTTGCATTCTTCTCGCTGTTGTGTTACGGATTTTTGCCAGCATGGTGCCAGATGGCGCAAAAGAACTCGTGTGCAAATGTGGCACTGCCCCGAATCTGTGGCATTGCAGCAGTGTTGCACCGGTCGACATGGCCGCTGCAGCCGCACGGGTCGATTTCACATTGTCCTTAAAGGACAAGATCCCGTTTCAAAGCAGCTGTGGACTCAATTGGCACAACCATATCCACGAGCCTTCTGCCATGAAGGTGCAAAGCTTCTCATTGAAGCTGCTGAAAACATGTCTAATTGGCACTCTTCCCACTATTTCTTTTAATGGTTTTTGGTTGGTTGGTTTGCTGTGCTTCTTTTGTTTCTTGGTTTTGTTTCTTGTCGGCGTGTCGCCAGTTAATCCTGTTGGAGGTTCATCAGGCCATATGGTGGTCGAGGGCAGCTGTGGCATTTTCCGTTCGTATGCTGCTGCAGCTTTTGTCCGACCGACGCCTGCCTGGTGCCTCTCTCGCAAAACAGGCTGGCACATGGGAGGTGGGACATGATCATCATCATCATCATCATCATCATCATCATCATCATTGAGCATCATCACTGAGCATCATCACTAAGCATCATTTAACCAGCCAGCCAGCCAACCAACCAACCAAGTAAACCAAACAAGTAAACCAACCAGCAAACAAATTCACCAGGTAACCGCCATTGCCAGCATCAATCTCTTCAGTCTTCCTGTGGCCGCCATTGGGTGCCGCTGTAGTGATCCTATCCGCCATGGCGGAGCCGGATGAAGGCGCGACATGTTTAACTTATAGTGATGGTTGTTGATGGTTAGTGAACGGTTAGTGATCATTAGTTTGATAATATGTGATAGTTAATGGATGAGACAAGATAGTTGTAATGATCGTTGGAATGATCTTTGGAATGATCGTTGGAATGACAATTGATGATGGGTTTTGGCTAAATGATGAGTTGATCATTTGTTGTGAGCCTGTTTGGGAGTGTCCATGTTCTTTTCCCTTGGATCTACTGAACCATACCCTTGATTTTAACCCTAGTCATTTTGAAGGTACCAGCATGAAATAGGACTCCAAATGACCAACCATCATTGGCCCAGCATCACTCACTACCACCTTTCGATCCACCGAAGGATGCCACCAGCACCAACCCCTTGAGGCGTCGGTGAACCACTTGGAGTGGATCCTAGCGTCGAGGCTGCCTCCCAACCTGCTTCGGAAGTCCGTGCGATTCTGAGAGATGGCGGGGGAAAGAGTTGAGGAGGGATGGCTTGGGGCTGTTGGCTTGGTTACTTCATCGTGGTTGATGAGTCCTTGGGTAAGTAACCAATGATTTATAGCGGTTACTATTAAGTAACGACACTCGGAAGGAAGATGGTTACTTTATGGAAGCATCATGGCTTTGATGAAATCTGATGAATTCTGATCATGATGATGGTTATCAATGGGTCATGACCGTTGTAGTTGGACATTTTTGCAGAGCTGCACTTTGCAACACGTTTGCGTCGTCTCCGAGGCCACACAGTGGTTGAGCCGCAGCAAAGTGCCGTGGAGCTCGGCTCTTCACTTCTTGCGTCGTTTGGACGAGAGTTCCTGGGCAGCCGAAGCAACGCGCTTCGCGCGAAGACCAGCAGTTCAAGCTCAGGTCAAGTCATTACATGGCTATGGGTCAATATTAACCAACCAACTAATGGGTGATTTCCACCAACAATAATAGGGAAAACAATGGTTAATGATAGGGGAACCAGGGGGACTAAGGGTTTTGACCCACAGCCAAATGAAGTTTCCAAAGCGGTCTAATTACTTATCATCATTTACTTGACGTGGTTGCTATGATGGTGATATCTTTTAGCTAATAATCATATGATTGTTATATATATATATATTTTTTTTATTTATTTATTTGTTTATATATTCAAGTATGATACGAACCACTTAACTAATGATTGAGTAACTATATCATATATCTTAATATGAACCACTCATTAGATCGTCACTCAATCATTCTCAGCCACACAGGTGATCCCTCTGCCGAGGTGTGGCGCCGGATCTCATCTGCTTCGGTGCCGCGCAAGATGTCTTAGCCCGGCGCAAAGCGTGGCAACATGCCGTGGCCCTGCTGGTGGAGGTGCGAGTCTGATGGGAAACTCTGCGGTACGATGAATATCTGGAGGTTATAAAAGGGTGATAATAATGGTTAATCGTGATTTTATAGCATGATATGGTTAATGATGATATCACCATCAATAATGATATGGTTGATGATGATATGGTGATGCTTAGTGGTTAAGAATACTGTGGTTGATGATAATGGGTGATAATGGTGAATGATACTATCTTTGATGGAACTCTGAAGGTTGATGCCCTGATGGGCGATGATGAGTAAGTAGCTGTGATTCGGGTGTTTTTCAAGTCAACTTGGGGTAATCCCCAGGCCAATAATCCAGTTTATCAACCATTTATGGTAATAAACCAACCACATCTTTGAGGCTCCCGAATTTACAAAACCACCATATATGGGTTTGTCCATGTACATGGTGGTACCCCTGAACCACCCATGATTGATTATTCAGGAAACTACCAGTTTTGGGGTACACATTTTTTGGACGGCAAATCCACATAGCAGATACCACTGTGGCAAGAGGACTGGCTACGGCTGCAATGTAGCCATTCATTGTGGTATAGCAATGTGCTGAGCCATCATCATGGATGGCTGATTACTATAGTGTTATTCATCGCCAGGTTGTACTTTCTCGGAGTGCATTTCCAACTCAGCTGGGTTAAAAACGATTTACCAGGTCATCCAATATGGTTCATCATGATGGATCCCCTTAAAGTCGTGTAGTTTTGCATCAGTGCATCAAGCACCATGCGAAAACACACCATGGAGATAGCGGAATCGGATGCGTTCCAGAGGTGGGTTTGGTAATTGCGGTGTCCCTCCGTTACCAAGTTGGCCACCTGTGTGAGGCGTCCCAAGACTTACATCTTGGGCGGATTTACAATCATTGGTAAGTTTAAATTGAAAACATCATTGGATTGCTGATGCAATCATCGTGCACCACGCGTTGGGTTATAGGATCTAAGCGGGTATACAGAGGCCACCGAATTCCACCTGGCAAACACTTCAGTGTATGCGAACAGAATGCGAAGAATAGCAGCTGCAACGCGGCCGAAGCATTCAACATCAGTTCTGACTGGAAAGAGCCCTTTGCACTTCCTGTACGAGCTAGTCAAACTGGTGAAAAGTTCTACGCTCACAGATGGATGGAGATTTCCCCGATGATTCGGATGAGGTGCTTCTGACACACCGCCTGAGTCTTAGATCACACTTGTGCTCGCTGCCAGTGCCGGGAGTTGTGTGAAGCATCGATTTATGGGCGGCGTCATACAGGCGGTCCAGACAAATCTTATCGGCGCGGACCAATGCACTGCTTGCCATTTCGTTCAACCTTGGTGATTAACTAGCCATATCAGTCATTCACCACTGTAAGCAGCTTATATCAACCAATTAGTTATTTGTCATGGTTGGTGACTGGCTGAGCCACTATTGAATGTGGTGAACAACCACTGCCATCAACCATCATCAACCACTAGCATCCATTTTGTTTAGCCACTGCAAGTCATGTTGAAGAACCATACTTGGATGTGCTGTCTGAGATACAACCATGTGGATGAAATACCGTTTACAATCATGGTGAACGTAACCAGTTGCAAGCACTGGGGATGCACAGCCGAGCAATTATCACATCCAACAACCATATGTGATCGATTAATTTGTTTTGCAACCATTGTATTGCCATCGTACACCGTATAACCATTATTGACCATCATTTCCCAGGGATTCACAATTTCAACAGTTGAAAACATTCACTATGAACCATCGATTAGCTTAAGCCTTCACTAACCCCTCTTCACTAACCCCTCTTCACTCAACATAAAGACCGGTCACCAGAATGGCTAACCCATTCTTGATAACCCTATTAATCAATGATATAATGCTTATTAATCTTGAGTTAAGAAGCATATTATATCATTACTTAATGCTTCTTAACTCAACATGAATCATGGTCAACAGCCATTTTTGAGGCACCCGCCAGGCAAGCCACAACGGGCAACCCCCCTTGCGAGGTGCAGCATCGGCGGCTCTTGGCGGATGCTGCGCTCTGGTCCGCTGCCATCCACGCGTGTCGTGACCGTTGGAGGGAGGCGTGGTGCCCAACGGGGCTCGGGAAGGGCCTGGTGGTTGGTAGTTGGCGAGCTGGGTCAGGCCACTAATCAACCAACTGGCTAATAGTTAATGATAGGGGATAACAACTAGCCACTAGAGGGGATATGCCAACTATAAGGCTATGGGTCAAGCAGTTAATCAACCAACTAATGGGGGATAAGAACCACTAACAATAGCAAAAACAATGGTGAAGAATAGGGAACCAGGGGTACAGAGTTTTGACCCATAGCCATTTGTTGGGGTGATTACGTGATTGTTGAGGATGGTTGAATTCTAAATGAAGTTTAAGGACGGGGTTGGTGAAATGAGGATTCATAGGGGTTGATTCATGATCAACAAAGGTTTGCTAGGAGCGATTCCGAACCCTTATGGGGGTGCCGAGGCTAAACCCCCGCAAATCGAGTTATGAACCATGGAATCGCAACTTGGATTACCAATGATCAAGAATTATTGACCAATGTGCAGTCATGAAATTGGCATACCAGCTTTGAATCGACGCTACATCCAGGGCACTCAGTGCCAACTGTTTGTTTAAAGTAATGAGGGGTTGTTATTAATAAATCACTGCACCAATCACTGCCCCTTTTTTAATCACACCCCCTCATTCGACATATTGGTAAAGGCCCATTTGCTGATCAAGCACCTTCAAGTCACGATCAACCAGCCACAGTTTGTATTGCTCGAATTGCCGTGCGAACTGCTCGACTGTTGGTTTCATTGTTCAAGATCCCCTGGGTGTCCGCGACCTTCGACCGCCGTTGCCGGGGTGCTGTATACAAATGGTTCATTGACCATAAGATGGTGCTGCCCGCTTCTGAAATCCTTATCACCTGAAGTGTTTTCAATCCACAATGGCCATAAATAAGACATTATGCCAAAAGCTTACCAGAATCATGGATAAGTGCTAAACTTTGCGTTTTGGTAAACTTCTTTACCCATGAATAATTACATGAATACAACACTATACCTTTTGGTGTGTTTTGTTCATTGATAAGTATGTGTGGGACGGTGACAGCCTCTGATGCTCATTCCCGGTTCACGCTTTGACAGGTTGATTTTCAAGACACATGAGGGTGGTTCCGCCAACCACGGTCAACAATGGCTGCAGCACTGATGCTAACACGATAGCCGACCACAACCATGCCGACAATAACCATGATAAACTCAATCATTAGTGACCGAAGAATGACTCCTGATGGTTCATATCAAACTCAGTAACAATTTAGAGGATGAAAACCGGCAAGAAGCCACGTCTATGGTCATGAGTCCTCATGAGTTGAGCTATCCAAAATGCCCAGCATTTGTGGACGTCTCAAGGAGTGGAGGAAACCCGGGTGGAATGAGTGGTTGGCAGCGCTAGGCATCCTTGTTGCTGGCAGATGCGACCAGGCGTGGTGGTGAACCAACAGTAAACCCTCGGTTGGTAGATTGATATCATGGAACTAGTTGATGAAATGGTGAACGGACCATCATAGTTTATATTCAAATGTTGAAGTAGTTGATGATATTTGGCCAACAGGCAATGATTATGTCATCTAATTTATATTATGATTCAATTACGGCCATAACTACAGCAGTCGATCACTGTTATACACGCCATTGACCATGGCCGCAGATTTCCCATAACTTACTCCGGTTGTAAACTCACCTCGAAGTTGGAAAATCCAGCATTTGTGGTGTTGTTTCTTCCAAGACAATGTGTTCTTTAGCTTCCAGCTGAGTTTTGTTGTTTCAAAACTCACCATTTATAGCTGCTTTATTCTTAAAAATGGTCATATTCTACTTCCAGGTGAGTTACCCATCATCAATCATGATATTCCCTCTCTGGCGCACGTCCAACAGGATGAGACTGACACCTGTTGAATCTCGCTCCCGTGTGAGAGACTGGAACATCTCCACGTTCGCTTTCGTTGCCCGTGATATTCCCTGCAACTGTTGCGGTTGCTTGTGATATCCTATGATAATCAACTATTGCTGCTTAGTTGATCACCAGGTCCTACCTGCTGTATCATTGTTACTGCTAGTATCATAGCCATGATATTCCCTACTGTTGCTGCTTGTTAAACCAGTGGTTGTTATACCCCACAATCAACCACTTGTTTTACTGGTAAATCTATCATTGTTAGCCCCTCTGAACCCGTATTCACCCTGGCATCAACCACTGGTTGAACCATCATTAGACATGACATTGAGTTCACCAGCATTGTTAATCGCTACTATTGTTGGTTGTTAGACCCCATAGTCAAGGAACTATCAATAATTTAACAACATCATACTCCATCTCAGTTCTTGATTTGCAGTTAAGAACTCAGATTAATTAAGATTCGGAATTATTTGCAGTTAATGTTTACCATGTGATTTGTTTGCCATAAACTACGCTCATAATGGTTAATGGCTAATAGTAGGAGATAACAACCAACAATGATAGTGGATATACCAGCTATATTTTTTTATAATCAGATATATATATATATATATACACACATATGGCAGCTATATAGTTCACCAGAGATCAACCATCACAGCCTCTCCCGGGTCACCCGGGTGCGCAGGCAGAACCTGTCGAGCCATGCAGCCCGCAGCAGCTGCATCTTGGCGCTGCGCGGGGCGGACGTTTCGTGGCGACGGAGCTTGGTGTCCCGACGGCAGCGGTGGCTGTGGCTGGAGGCCATGGAACAATCGGAGGGTTAGCTGCTTGGGGGAAAATTGGTTGATTAATTGATGGTTGGTTGATGGAAAATTGGTTGGTTGATGGAAAATTGCTTGGAACATCTGATAGTTGGTGAAAAAGCTGCTTGATAGTTGGTTGATGTGAATCAGTATGGCTAATGATGGTTGTTAATGGTTGTGAATAGTACTGGTATGGTTTTTTGATGGTTACGGTATCAACTACTGGTTGGTGAACAAGCTTGCCTGCCGTATTCCTGGTTGGTTGATGAGCTGGTTAATGGTTGATGATAAGGATTGATGAGGGATAATGAGGGATAATGCCGAGCCAAGTCGTTTGATTGTCGGTTGATGCTCAGAAAATCTGATAGTTAATTCAAGTGATTAGGAAGCCAAAAATCAATCTTAAATGATGGTTGATTTGTACTATTAATGATGGTCAATGCGTGGATCATAAATGGTTTCTGGTTGTGCTACTGGTAGTTATCAATGGATAGTTGGTACTTAGCTAATGGCTGGTTAGTGATGGTTAAATGATAGCTTCATAATTCTTCATGATGGTGAATGATGAATCTGATACTTAACTGGCTGGCAAGCCAGCTGGAAGTATGAACCAGATTCGCATGGAACAAGTGACTGACCTGGCTGGAACAACATCCTCAATGGGTTGGTTATTATTTGATAGTCGGTGATGATTGGATGATTCTAGCACGTATAGCGGTTGCTTGTTTCAAATATGCTTCTTCAACCATACCTGGGGATGAATGATTCTAATTGACAATTTTTGGGACGGGGCAACCTAGCACCAACGACTGAATGATGGTTGATAGCGCATGGTTTATCACTGCTAATCATACTTAGCAGTGGTTGATAATGTTCAATTTTCATAGTAGATTGAGGTTCACAATGGAACAGTGGGTAAGAAAGGTGAATGATTGATTGGCAGGAAGTTTTATGGTTAGCAGGTGATTCATTGAGCAATAAGAATGCTTAGTAGCTTATAACTTGTTTTGTTGATTTACTTGTTTTTACTCTGTATCCACGATGGCTGATACACTGGTTCACAATGGTTTGTAATGGCAACTCATGTCTATAATGCTGCCTGGTTTTTGTCGACCAGAGTTGTTAATACATGGTAAATCATGGTCCATGATGGTTGATAGATGCTTATATAGGAATCTATGTAATGATGATTTGCTGTATGTCCTGGTGAAGAGTCAATCGTTCGTACTATCAATGTCAGTCAACAATGGTTATTGACGGTCTTCCAAATGGTTCGTTGTGGTACAGTTGGTCGGGCAGGCTTTTAAGACCGCTTGAAACGTTTGCCATGCATGTTTGGATAGTTGGGAACCAGCTAAGAATCGCATGTAGTTCAAGATGCACTGAGGGCTGGACTGTTTGCATGCACGGTCGGTCGGATGCTACCTTTGACATGCCTGCTTCTTGCCCATCGTCTCCAGCCAGTGTGTCCGCTGAAACGGACTGCAGATATGGCAGCTCGTGCTGAGGTGTTTCAAGGACATGTACTGTAAGTGAAAGACGTCAATCCAAAGATTGATCTTCACATCCGCGGCTGGCGATGGCGATGGGAAAACATCGCACGTGCCAACTTGCGCAAAACTGAAATTGCTCTGGCGCTGGGGTTTCTTGCAAAACAGCCTCAAAAAAGACCAACAACCGCAACCCGTAAAAGAGTCTTCGGAGACACACAAAACATTGAGAGGGCTGTCACTCTTGCGTGATGATTTGCACGACTACACGTGCGATTCCACACCCGGCGGGTAGTTTATGCCAGGTATCTAGTGGTATTGGCAATGATAACAGATAATAATCACACACAGCTCACTGCCCTTTGTTGATTGCTAATTGCTAGCTGTTGTTGGTTGTTATTGGATGTTGTTCATGATCAATGATTCCCGTTGGATGTGTTTAACCAGTCTGCCTGGCTGTTTGCATTGCTGACCATTAGGTACCGATCATCATCAAGATGTTCCAAAACACTGATACAAAGCACGTTTAGACCGCGATCTACCAGTGCTGGCAGCCGTACAAATCAGGCATCATTAATCCATTACCAAGCTGTCCCTTATGAGCCCAGAATTTCCCAGTTGCAGTAGCTCATGGTTTCTCAGCAACACTGGCCTTACCATCCATCATTTTATAGTAGGTCCATGATATGGTAAGCCACTTGGAACTTTACCAGTTCAATAGCCAGTGATTCACGATACGATGGCTCTTCCAAGAATTCGACCATTATTGTTTTACTCATGAATCATTCACCATCAAGAACGATCAACATCAACCATTAACCAAACACCATGTCACGCCAATGAAAGTCATGTGTCACAGTCTCCATTTGGTATCATTGATACCATCCCGAATACTACCAATAGCAACCATCATGAATACCATCCTGAATACCATGTGGTTAACACCATGAATAGCATCAATAAGCATCACGAATACCTAAGATGATCAATGCCACCATCCTGAAAAACATCAATATCAAGCATGCTTATTGTCAACCATTTTAGCACCACTATTGTCGACCATCATTGTTAATCATACCATCATCACCATCATCAACCATCAGATATTAACCATCAACCAGCAATAATCCATCAATATCATCATGAATATCAATAACCACTAATCAACCACAAGTCAATAAACCATCAGCTAAGCATGTTCCAGCATCACAATTGGCAGTGGGTCAAAACTCTGTACCCCTGCTTCCCCATCATTATCCATGGTTTTCCCTATAAAATGGCTGGTTAGCTTCCTCCATTCTTGTTGGTTAACTGCTTGACCCACAGCCATATATAGCTGGTATATCCACTAATGTTGCTTATTATCCCCTATTATTAACCATTAACCAGCTAGTTAACCATCGGTTGGTTGGTTAATATTGACCGATAGCCAATTGACCACAAGGCTTAGCCAATATCGAGCACCAAGGCCGTGCTCTTTGACGCTTCCAGCACATCTCTGGCGACCTTGAGCTCGGTGCGCCGTGGGTGAGATGCTTCCTATGGTTGAAGTGGTTCGAAAGGGTTGGATATGGCTGATGGATCTTGGGTTAACTATGGTTACTAGTGGTTCTATTAAGGAGATTATAGTGGTAATAGTTGGGAGATTCACCAACTAGAGTGGTTCAACAACGACTATATAGGTGGTTTCTCAAGCCAGTTTGGGAACCCCATATCTGGTTCACCAGAAAAACAAATCATGCAGATATGTAGCAGTATGTAGCCAACAACATTGGCTACGGCTCAGTTCGCCAAGAGCTACAGGTTGTATGGATCACAAGAGTCGGCATTTCCTTCGTGGAATACATGGAACCATGTGATTTTTTGGAGTGAAGATTTTGAACCAATACCATTTCCTTGGTATTAGCGACTGTTGAGAATTACTAAAAACCAACAATCAACAACACTAATGATGCTTAGTTAGATTTGACCCTCTCTAAATAAATGATATCATGTTGGTGAACTTGGCAAAATGACGTGCTATCCACTGCCGATGAATTCCACAAGTGCCAGGTACTATGATGTATCTCTACCCCACCGGGCAGCACCACTTGGCACCCGCTGTTAGGCGATCTCCGCCATGGAAAAAGCCACGCAGTGGCAACGTGCGCTGGAGATTCTTCGTTTCGCTGTGGATGCGCAGGCGCGCCGTTGGAGAAGCCTTGTTGGGCAGCGGCTGCATCCCCAAGACGGAGCTCGCCCGGGTACCAGTGGGGAACTGGAACAGCCTTTCAAGGCAGATCTACCCAGCAACCAACCAAGTATACTTCAGCAAACCAAGTGTTAAGCCAGCAAAAGTTGTTGATGTAGGCGATCTTGTGGGCATAGTTGCCGTGGGAAACTTCATGTCGTTAGTGGTCCATTTGTTCCATGTCGTTAGTGGGGCATCACCGTGAGCCATTTCTGACGGATTCATATGGCGAGCTGGGTCAGAACATCCAAGTTGGGCATGGGTGAAGATCCGACATGTTGGGCAGGGCTCTACGAAGCCTGTGCCCAAACGCTACAGTCAATGGCTGGGGAGGACATCATGGACAAGCGATGTTTGTCAACCATAAGTTCAGCGTTCGTTTAATCATGATGAACCACCAGTACCATTGATAATCATTATCAACCAGCAGTCTTAAGCATTTATTAAGCATGCTTAGATTAGTAGCCATTGAGCCATTGTTAGCCAAGACTTAATGATCACAAACCAAATTTAACCATTGTTGCCATTTAACAATTATGAACCAGTGCCTCGGGGGTTGCAAGCCAATTTTCAACCATTATTACAAGACATTAGAACTACATTGAGCATAATAAATTCGTAGAACCGTTATTGACAAATAATTTGACTATCACCTTAGCCTACAGGTACAATAAAATCCGTATTGAAGCATCATTGTAAACGCGAGCCTTGCGAAAAAACAATATGAAACAGATATCGATATACAACCACCTTGGGTTAGATAGAATTTCCCCAAGGTTTGATGTCCAAACCATTCTATCTATTCCAAGATGGTTATACCCTTTGGCAGTCCCTAACCTGGAAGCTGAAAATCACCTGTTTTGATATGTAAAACCATTGTAAAGAGTGCATTTTCCACGTCCAGGTTGGTTTGCCAGAGAGTATCCATGCTTTGGGAATTAATCGTCCCTGGAAGAGCCTCGACAAATTTAAGTTCTCTGGCTGTTCTGGGAGGTCTCTCCGGATATGGTGCTGTTGTCTGCTGGCATCAGTGCCACTGAAGCGGCAGGACACGCTGATGGAATGGGCACTGTAAAGGGGTGCAAACGCAGATGATGTCACAGCTTGAATGCTGGCTTGGTGGCTTGATTGACATCATCAATTTTCTTCCATATTTGCAAATGGTTTGTTGGTTGACCAATACTTTTTTATAGGGGCAGCTCAACCACCAACCAGATGATATATAGGTTTTGTATTCTGGGGGGAATTTCACTACCAATTATGGGGGTGTGACTTCTTGGATCTCCGACTAGTGGTCTATAACGATGGTTACCAGCTACTTACCTACCACCTTTTATGCAATGGATGGATCGCATCAAGTACCCAGCAATGATATCAATATGAGTTGACGCTTTCATGGCGTACCTCCAAGTCATTGCTGACACCACTTGAGTTTGCTCATGAGTAGCCCAGGTGGAAAATGTCTACCGCTAAAATGATGGCCTTCCAACTTCAAGCCAGTGGGAGCCCACCTGGTAGCATTTTTCTTTGGGCAGTGACCAGCAATTGTAAGTTGGTTGGGAAGCATTTCAACCTACACACCAGAAGCTTTGGCTTGCTACGAGATTTCACTGGAGATAAATTTATCGCGGGTGCCACCTGAATATAGTACCCTCGATTATCATCATTGGTTAATGCTATGCCCATTTATTTGCTTCCAACAATCAAATTCTATGGTTTGAGCTGACAGGATACCTATCCTTCAAGAGAATAGCTGGCTCGTTATCAACCATTTCAATCCTTCAAGATCTCAAACACCAACCGCTTGACCATTCCTAAAGCAAAATTAGCAATTTTAAACCACCAAGTAACCGCCAAGTAACCACCAGGTAACCACCAAGTAACCACCACGCCACCACCAGCCCCAACCACCAACCACTATCCCCAAGCCCTGGATGCTTGCGCAGGAGGCAGATGGCAGCACGCTTTGCAGATCTTGGAAGATGCGCGACACTGGCAGCTGCAGGTCAGGGTGGCTGCAGTGGAGTCCGTGGGGAAAGCGATGGTAAATCATGGCGAAACTGATGGTAGCTCGTGATGGTAGCTTAGAATGGTTGATAGATTTAATAGGAGGCCATGCACGCTTGATATTCGTCCAAAACGGTTAACATGGATAAGAACAGTGAATAGTGGTTGATAGTTGATATTCGTTTTTGATGCTCAACAGGCTGGTTATTGCTGTAAGAGCCAGCAATGGCATTGATGCGTAAGGGAAAACGAATGAAAACGTGTGCCACGGCGTGGAGCCAGCGCCACATCAGGCGACATATCGGATTGCTGTGGTTGGTTGTTGTCCCCTGTTGAAGTCATCATTCACCACTACTGGGTACTTGCGTTAAGTCGCCCGAGCTTGTCTAAAGTCAGGCGGAAACCTTGTGCCCTTTAAGCTTTGCATGCCAGTGGATGTTTCTCAAGTATCCATTATTAGGCATCGTGAAACAGTGTAAGTAATCAATCATAATATCACCACTAGAAAAACACTGGATGAAACATTACGAAGCACAGCATTGCACTGTAAACCGTTCTAGCGGTTACAACCCCTATTGAACCACTATGACCCCCAGAAAATCCCATGGTCTCCCTACAAAAGATGATGGTTACTTAATATGGCTATGGGTCAAGACCCTTAGTCCCCCTGGTTCCCCATCATCAACCATTAGTTTCCCTATACTTTGGTGGGTTATTATCTCCCGTTATTGTTGCTAAACTGCTTGATCCACAGCCATATTATATGCTGTCTCATGAATCACAGACCCCCATCGTTCCCGTTGCCACGCCACGGTCGCCGAAAAAAATTGGCAGGTCAATGTGGTGATGGTCTCGGCGGCGGCGAGTTCATTGGCTTCATGGCCAGCAGCTGTTGATTGGTTGATTGGTTGGTTGGTTGGTTAGTTGGCTGGTTGGCTGGTTGGTTGGTTGGTGGTTTGGAGGGAGCTAAGGAGCCAGGGGTATCCCTATGGCCCTTTAAAGGAGGAGCTAAGGAGCTACCAGAAGTGGTGAAACCAGATGGTAGTTGATGATGCTCAAGAATGGTGAATGGTGCTCAATTATTTGATTGTGAATTATTGATGGTTAATTGCTGCTTAATTCATGGTTAATTGATGGTCAATGATGGTTACCAGGCTGATGATGATGAAGAAGATGATGAGGAAGATGAGCTGGCTGACCGTTGCTGGTCAAAACTTGCTGGCTCACAGTTGCTGATTAAAAGAAAAACTGATGGAAGATAGCAAAATGCTAGTGTTACTGGTTTACGAGACATGGCCAAGTTGATAATGGCTGAGAATGATTGACAAATATGAGCTGTTGATGATGGTGCACCGCTTGTATTTTGTACACTGACGAACAATCACTTACAATGGACTTTGGAAGATCAAGACTTGGACCGCAGGGTAAAGTTGCCAGATGTATCCTGAGTGTTAGGTCCAAGGACAACATGTTCTAAGCGTATGCACTTAGAAAAGCAAACAAGCAGACACTTGGAACATCAAGTATAGACACTCTGATATGTTTGTGTTTGTCGGCTCAGGGTTTATCTTGGTAAGATATCTTCAGGGTTTGCTTGTTAGTCTCTTCGGATTGACGAGTCCAGAAGTGTGTTATGAGTTTGGGTTCAAAGGGCGATTGATGGGGCTTCCGGAGTGTTGCGCTTTACCCTGGTTTCAGTGGGTGCTTAGCTGTGGTCAACATATCTCGAGGGGTTGTCCTTCACTACAGTTAGATGTAAACGAGAATATGTCCTGGCTTTGTCATTATGATAAGGATGGGAGCTGATAGTCCTGAACAACTTCATAATGTTGAGAACGGTGTGACCACTGGCGACAGAATGATATATGACAGTAGTCGATGATCATAAGGATTCAAACGGTAGTAAGGCATGAATTCAATGGTGGATAATTAAGCGGTTGGTGGCTGACAACTTGTGAATGAGTTTGGTTTAATACACAATCAAGGAATCATGGTGGTTAAACTGCTGGTTCAAGCTAATTGATGGTGAAACTTGTGAGTGAGGTGGTTGATGATGGTTCAACTTGTCTTTCAGATGATTGAGAAGCTGATTGATCGTAGCAATCACCACTTCGCTTCGTAGAAGAGGGTCATCCACGCTGATGGAAGCTTTCTGCACAAATCAACGTTCCTGAGTTGCAAGCTGTGGTTAATGCAGTGCAGTGGCGATTTCGGAAAACCAGCGGCAGTCGACTGGCAGTCAACGAATCCTGCACCTGAATGACTCTCAAGTGGTGGCCAAAGGCAGGACGACTCGCAGTGCTGGGCTATTTCCTGCCATGGCTAAGCTCAATTTCCTGTGTTTTCTTGCAGGGATCTACTTGACCATTGGCTGCTTTGACACCCATCCCTCAGATGTGCCGTCTCGAGGGGGGAAACTTGAAACTCGTCACGAAATCGCCGGTGGGCCAAGGCCCAAGGCTCAGGGTTGTTTCAAAAGCAAGCTGCCAACAGCAAGCTGGCTGACAACGGTAGAATCGTTGCAGCCTTTTGGTTTTTACAGCCGATCCTGCGTCAACATGTGGGCCAGGCACCTGGCAGTGATGGTGGATTCTCGTAGGTTGCAGCTGTTCAGGAGGGGTAGTACCCAAGTCTGTGCGCACTGCATCTTGGGCACCAATGAACGTCAGCGTCGCGAGGAAAGCCCAACGAAAAGGCCCAACTTCGAGAGACGATGTGCAGACCGAGCCGTTGTAGTGGTGGTGTTTGTTTTTGACACTTGGCTATGGGTCAAGCACTTAACCAACCAACTAATGGAGGATTTACCAACAATAATAGGGGAAAACAATGGTTAATGATGGGGAACCAGGAGTACGGGGTTTTGACCCATAGCCAATTGTTCGCTTGTTAAATCGTTTTTTTGGGTTGCTTGCTATCCAACAGTTGCACTAGTGGTCATTATTTAAACTGCCATGAATTTGCTGGTTACCCTTCTCTCAAACCAGCTTTGTTGATTGTGACCATCATCCCCTTTCAACCGGCTTAGCAACCATACCATTCACCACTAGTGAATCAACATCCAGCATTACCAACCTTCAGAATAGAAGCACCATGAAGTAAGCATCCAATCAGATCCAATCAGTAGCAATAACCTACGATTGGCTGTGTGTCAAAACCCTGCACCCCTGGTTCCCATCATTAACCTTTGTTTTCCACTATGATTTGGTTGGTTACTATCAGCCATCATTGACCGTTCATGATCATAGGAGAGCTGTACATATGACGAATCATCATAACCAATGATTATCATATGGTTAATAATTAAGCCACTATTGATAGTTAATAACCATAATTTTCTATGGTAAATCAATGTAAATCATAGTTTCTATCATATTTTTCCATGGTAAATCATAGTTTTTTCTATGACCCATAGCCAATTTTGGAGAGCCGTACATTGGATCCATGGGACCACGTGGTTAACATCGCCCAAGGAGAAAGGCAGCCAGTGGGACTCGGCCGTGCATCTGCTGGCGAGCTTCGGCGGACGTTCGGATGCCATCGCGAGTACCTGGGACGAGGGAGGCGCTGCCGGTTTCTGTAGCGTTGCTTCGTAGCGGGGAAGATTTATAGAAGATAGAAACCAATAAGTTATCTATAGATTAACAAGGGGTATATCTAACTAATAGATTATCTATGCGGGGAATATCTATAGCAGGTAGCGGGGAATATCTATAGATTGGCAAGGGGTAACCAGTAAAATGATTAATCTATAGTTGATTGACAGGTAATATAGGTGATTATCTATAGAAGAAGGAGACATGGTTGATTAGCAATGGTTTACAATGGTTCGTAGCAATAGATTAATGGTGGTAAATAGTGCTTAATCAAGGCTGATGGGTAGTAGTGATTAATCATCTTTCGCAACGAATAAGGATACTCAAGCATGGGTAATGGCAAGCCATGATTGTTAAGATTAAGCACAGGTAAGATGATCGCCAAGGTTCATTGGTACCTTCGCCCCCAGACTTTACCGTCGGACCGGCTCCCGTGGGGTCACAACAGTGGTCGGCTGATGAGCGCCATGAATTCACTGGGGCAGAGCTTTGCACCTCAACGGCTTGTCACGGTTGGTGAGCGAGGCCGCCGGCCACGGGGTAGCCACTGACCCGGCTTCAGGGGGAGCGAGGTGAGGCCAGGAGCAGCCCCTCGCATTGCCCGTTCACCCAATGGTAGGATTACAGAAATGGATAAGTAGCCATGTTGGTGACGACCACCTTAGTTCGCGATCACTAGATCTGATCGTAGTGGCCATGATCCATCACTTTAAAGTGATCCATCATCAAATCAACCATCGATATTGACCATCTCGTGATCAACATCTGGAACAATGTTTATCCCATCCTTAAACTATCGTTAACCAGCATGATTAACCATTGTTCTCCAGTATTAGCCATTCTTGGCCATCAATAGCCTTCACTTTCGAATGTTGTTGGTCCTTCGAAGGTGGTTCAGATCAATTCGGTTAGTTTCCCGCTGGGCAACTACCAATTACAGTATGGGACATGTACCAATCACTTGTGGAATGGCGAATCTTGAGCATTGAAGGCTGTGTGTCCCTTGTATCAAGCATTGACTCCACCACCAGAAAAAAACACCATTGAACTTGGTTTTCTTATCATTATGCCCCGCCTTTTGGAGGCAAATTAAGTTCACCAATGGTTTGTAACTTAACTGGTTAATAATGATAATTAACTTGGCTAACCACTTTTCGAATAGTTTCCTAAGCAAACTACTGCTGGCACGGTTTGGCAAGTGCTTGCAATGGAGACCACCCGTGGAACAGCCAGGCAATGCGGCAATCAAGGCGTGCAAGCAGGGCCTTGCGTGGGAACTTGCCTTGTACCTGGTCTGCCTACGGGTGGTTGTTGTGGTTGACGCTGTCGTTGTGGACTGCCGTTCTGATTGATGTGGATCTTGTGGCTGTTGCTGGGCACAACCCAGGCCAGGAGTCCCAACAACACATTGATGCTGATGGCAAGGTGAGTTTCCTGACGCGGGTGTTGCGCGAAGATTGCATGGTGTACCCAGTGGTGATGAGTAGCCGAGAATTCGATACAACCATAGCCAGTAAGCATGATCATTTTTGAGGGATGGCAAGGGGGTCCCCTCTGTTGTACATCATACCCATGTTTCAACAAAATCCAACGCCATCACTCTTATTTTTAGGTTGTTGATGGCTCACTGGTGATGATTGTGTCTTGCATTTCGGAGACTGAAGTGGCAATCTTGAGAAAGTGTTTTTCATGGGCACAGGATGGCACACATGGGTCTTTCTCAAAATAGGGGTACCCCCAAATCATCCATTACTAATCATTTATGGTAATCAACCAACCATTTTTGGGGCTCCCTATTTTGAGAAACCACCACATAAAAGATCGAGAAATACCATGAAGACCACCACCACGATGGTGTTTCCACCCCAATCCTTTCGTGCCAAGACCCAGCGGTTGAGCCGGTTGGGCGTGTTCATTTTAGGCATTCGCAGCAGGGGTGGCCGGCTAAGGGATTGGCGTTTTCACTGCAACCTGCATTAACCAGCGTGAAAATCATCATTGACTTTTGCCGGCCAGTGTTAAGCGTGGCTTCGTGATTGGTGGTCATTGTTACTTAAACACCATAGCCATCAAGATCCATTATCAAACATGATTTGCACACGATAAGAATATCCGTCGTCAACCACCATGGTGAGTTTGCCGTCAAGATTCTCGATTCAATCGAACCTGAAATAAGCTGTATTTTCCATGATGAGCCACCAGTCACAACCATTGCCAACCAAGAACAACCACAACCGAACATGTTTCCGGTCACTTGATTTTTATATAAATATTCTCAACAATAATGTATGAATCTATTATCGATAATCATTAGATTACTGATTCACTCATTGACTATTTAAACTGATTGCAGTAATCATTAATTCATCACCACTTTCAGCCTTTTGTAGCTTTAACCATCATTTACATATCCAATGTATATATCCATCGCTGGTGATATGGCTCTATATGGCTTTAATCATTGATTCACTCATTGATTATATATCTTAGGCATTGATTCACCATCCTTCATTGCTTTTATATCGATGACTACTTAGGGCTATAAGTTGTTCTTACATATCTAAATCAAATAGATATGTAAAAATTTATCCATCATAGCTGTATCCATCACTACTTAGGGCAGCTAACTTATAGGTTCACCACTACTAGCCGGGCAGCCAACTTATAGGGTCACCATGGTGGTAACCTCAGCCGCACACATCCATCACTCGGCCACCACCGCCCCAGCCCAGCGAGTCGTTGTGCCGCCAAGGCACCTCAGTGGGTCCTGTGGACACCAGGGCCGCAACGCTGCGGTGCATTGCTTGGCGTCGTGTCTCTTGTGGCAGCGGTGCCGTGGCACGTCGTGGCACGTCGTGGCACCGGGGGGAACCCCGGGGTCCAGGTTTCTTCAACGCTGGAGAATGACGGTATGGCTATCCATCACTGATGGCTATGATGATTTATGAAGGATGAAATCATGTCGATAGATTTATGAATCACTAATGATGGATGGATTTATACAAGTACCTAGTGATTTATTAGTACCATGAACTTCATAAAACTATACCTGTCATAAATGTAGAATGATTTCACTAATGATTGATTAAGTTTATGGCGGAATCTCCTGGAACATGGTATTTTGCTAGTCGTGGTGCTTCTTGTCATAAACGTGGGTAGATTATTGCCATTTACTAGCCACTTGGTACGTGAATGTACTACGATCGGATGATCTGATCAATAATCACGCTTCATATCTGGCTGGAAGTGCCCCATTCCCAGTCTGGTACACCATCTGAAGAAATGATGCAGCCAGCTGTGTAATTTGATCGTCCCAATGCTTAGCATGGCTTATATTGGATCAGAATTGTATGCAGTAGTGATGATTGCCATGTATTTATGGGGTTTGAAAGGTTTTGTAGTGATCGATTTTCAACAATCATATGATCATTATAAACAGGTTACGGTTTGCAGGTGATTTCAGTGATTCATGGCAAGGTATCATATCCAACAATAGTAGTTGAAGAATGGCAACAAACTATTTAGTAATGGTTGATAATAGAGGCAGGTACGCGCAGGTACAATTTGGGTCCCTAGTTGAATTGAAACTAACACAGGTCGGACTAGGTACTTATGGATCATGTTTTCATATGCATCTACACGGTTCATAAGTCACTGTGCACAACAGAAGGCTTGCAAACATATATCGTGCACATGAGAGCTATGCAGATGCAAAAAATGATGATCGTCGTATCAGGATTATACGACCAGAAATGGGCAAGTGCACCTTCCAGCAAGCCAGGTCTCATCAGAAAAGGCTTGGGAGTTGGTACCCACAGTTTGACTGATAAAACATTTTTTGGGAAGATGATCATCAACCATAGTTTATGATCGCCGGATCAAGAACACTAAAATCAATGATATTGAGCATTTAACGGATACACAATGTATTTTGTTGCATGTGTGAGGCCTTGCCAACGCAAAGGCACAGAGAGAGTGGAACCGTTCGCGAAGACGGATCGATGACAGGCGGATGATGAAGCGAAGACATCGATGAACACAAGGTGGCCATGAAGCTGAAGGAAGTCAGCCATGTGGCCCTGAGGTTTTCGCAACGCGACGGCGCGGGCTTTTGCACAGCCAAGCATGGCAGCGCCGTAAGCCATAGCAGAAACGGCCGTATTTTGCCTGATATTGATATGATTTTTGCTGGACAAATGAGCCAGAATTTTCTTCTATTAAGTTTCCGGCCACTGTTTGTTGCTTTTTTTGGCTTCTTTGCCATAGGCATTGTTGTGTTCCGTGCTGTCGGGTGCTTGCGTGCCACGTACAGTTTGGCCCACTTGCCCATCAGCTTGCTTGTTACTACTTATACCTCCCGGTATTTTCCATTTTTTCCAGCCCGTGAGGATTTTGCCATTGCATCGGGCCCACCAAATCCTTTGGCACACGAACCGGGTTGTGCCTAAGTTTTTGGGTTCAATCCTTTTTGCAATTCTGGGGCACGACGACGCGCGTGCATGAGCCACGCGTGTTCGTTTTGTAAAGTATGTCGAACAAACGATAGATGCTTCGATAGATGCTTTTAGGACCAGATAGAACATCCCCATATTCGATTTTGGGCCATTAGTTTTAGTGGAAAACCGAAATGACCCAGTTCCTTCCGGATCATCCTCTGGATTTGGCGACGAGAAAATTGCCAGGAAATTGGTGATTTGCCATGATTTTTCATAGGTTGCTGCTTTTTTCGCGTAAACCAATTGGTTGATCATGGACATCATGACACATTTGAAGCATCCAAAACTGATTAAAACCCTTAAAATCCGAAATCTTGGATCATAAAACCCTTAAAATCGTAAATCTTGATCCAATTTCTCATGGATATCCCTTGAGTTCCTCAGTGAAATTCGTGGACCACATCCCGGTGCCCTTCCACTGAGGTGCCTCCAGCTGCTGCATGGCCCCGATGTGGTCACCGAAACCTCGGTGCTCACCGCGTTTCAGGCGGGGAGCCGAGCCGCAAGCGGGTGGCGGCTAAGCAGAGGCAGCGGCCATGGGTTGGTGAGGACGAACCAAGGGATCCGGATCCAGGACACCAAGCAGCACTAGGGATCACTGGGGTAAGTATACTAGAGTAAGTACAGGGTATACTGTATAAGTATGGTGCTTTCGCATAGTTTTGCACTCCCAAAGACATGATTCTTTTGACCATGTGTAATGATAAACCAACCAAGGCTTTGGGGTACCCATTTCTGGAGAAATCACCGTGTAACGAAGATAAAGAGGGAGATCAAGGAGGGCAACCAGGCCGAACGAGATTTCTTTAGGGGTACCTGAGAACCTAACCGGATTTGGGGGTCCTCTTGGCTTGTGGCTGGTTGAAAAAAAACCTTGGAGTTTATGCATGCAAAGCCCAGGCCATTTTGTTGATGCTTTACCTTCGTATGCAGTCAGGAATG
>VSDK01005541.1:220514-251087 GCA_009767595.1 Symbiodinium kawagutii | reverse complement strand
CAGTTTACCAAAGGGTGGTAAACAACCTAAGATCAACGACCCGTGATGGTTGCCATATCGATCCATATCGATGATAGTAACATGACCACTAGTTAAGTTAAGCTGGTTCAGTAGTTGGTTCAAGTTGAGACACTGTACTAGCTACCTGGGTAGCAATGGTTGAAATGTCAAGATGATCTGGCAGAGTTGCCTGTGTAGTTGATAGCTGTTGCTGGGGAGTTGTCTTTTGTTGAAAAACATTTTTCATGGCTGGTAATGATGATGGATCGCCAGAATTAGTAAGTGAGACTAGGACTAAATGTGGCAATCAATAATCATCACATCATGAAGATATACTTAGCCTTGATCTTTATACTTCTTTGTACTAGGCTTTCTGATCACTTAAGGACTTAGATGATGGGAGCCCTGGTGATCCCCAGCCAACCAAGGATCTCCAAGGATCAATGGCACCGATGAGTTTTGCTTCTGTGATTTGTAAATGCAGGCATGTGGTGGTTTCTCAAGCCATTGACTGAGGTCCCCCGAAGTTATAGTTGGTATACTACTCGTACTCGTACTATAAATACTTGGTGAATAGATGTCCAGCGTGCCGTTGTATTTGATGTTGAGCAGTGGGGAATTGAAACCATTCCAGTGATCCTTTGCATTCTTAAGATGTGCCTGCACGCCAAGCAGATGATCAAGAAGCAGCTGAAGTAGCAACCGCAGATACACTCCGGTAAACTAACCTGGCAATGGAAAATCCACCATTTTGTTGGGAAAACCCCAGGAAAACATCCATTGACATGGTGAATTGTCCAGCCTGGGCATGGATTTGCAGGTGCCTGCAGTCGCTTGCCGCCACCGTCATGCTGCCTCACAACCTCCACCTGTGCAAACACTCCCGCCACAACACCACAACTATACGTCTATATACATCAGCATGGACATATGAGAATACATGCAGTACCCTCCAAATCATCCTTTCTTAGCCACTTGCGGTAGTAAACCAACCATAACTTGGGGGTCCCGGAACTGGCTTGATCAACCCGCAGCGTGCATAGCTCACTCCGCAGGCAGCCCATCGACTGCAGCCTTTCCGGAGCGCGCAGAGCGCGCAGAGCACGCAGCCGTGACCTGGTCAAGCTGTGGAAGAGCAACGTTCGATTGGTTCCATGGGTGAATTTTCTGTGGTTGACTGTGCTTAATAATGATTAACACTGGTGATTTGATTCATGGCGTTTATAGTGGTGAGAGTGGTAAAATAGTGGTTTTGACTATGGTGGTGCAGTCTAGGCCACAATGGCTATAATCAGCAAGGAATGGTTAATTATGATGCTCAATGAAGATTAATGGTGGTGAAATGGTAGTGATAAGTGATTCATGATAGTTAAGCAAGGACATTTAATCTAACGATTATGAACCATGGTGGATAATGAAAGTCACATTTCACGAAGGTCAATGATGGTTGAATGGTAGCCAAATGATGAGTTTTTGATGGTTCAATGATGGTAAAATGTGCATTTAATGTTGAACTAATGGTGGTTAAATGATGCTTCAATGATGGATAAATTGTGGCTAATGATGGTCAACCATGGTAGCTAACTGGGAAAGAATCCTCGGGAAGCTGAAAATCACCATTGCTCATAGATTCATAGGTACGGTAAACTATTTCGTTTGCCAGAGGGTAAGGATGGATTTGATGTTGAATGAAGGTTCATGATGCTAGTCAATCATAATCGAGAACGATGATTGGTGATGCTTACTGATGATTCATCATGGCTGATACAGTAGCAGTCGATAGTGCTTACCGGCAATACCGGCAAAAACATCAACACCGCCAGTAGCAACAAGAAACAACCGCAGGGGGCGTGACCAGCCAACAGCAAAGGCATACTGGGCGTACCAGAAACAAACAGCTACTGAGTGGTGTTTTACCACAGGAGCTGCACTGCTTCTCCTTTGACCATTCTTGCTTACCATTATTACTAACAATATGAGCAATTACTATATATTCATCGTAACCATCATCGTGAATCAACTAACCATCAACCATCAACCATCAACTAACGATCATTATGAGTCATGACTATATCATAACTTACCATGGTCAATCATTGACTTCCATCAACCATCCACTAGCCTTTTGTACACGGTGAAGACCGGTGGACAAACCAGTTGAACCAAGCGGTCGCTGGTTGGCACGTCATGGGTTGGAACCGTTCGCCCCCGAAATGAATGAACGGACGTCCCTTTCTAGGCACCTGATGGTACCTGTGATGTTTTGGAACAGTACGAGCTGAAAGATGTGGTAAGATATGGTTGTTGCTAAAGTCAGTTTGGGGACACACAAAGTTATGGTTGGTTTATTACTAACAATCGTTAATAAACCAGACGACAACTGGGGTACCCTGTGACTTGACAAACCACCAAATAGTAAGATATGATGAGGTAGTTATGATAGGAGATAATGAGATGTAAAAGTGTGGTCAGCTGCCCGGATGAAGCAACAGCAAACAGCCAGCAAGAATCAGCAGACATTGGTGTCTATTGTTCTTCACCGTGCGGAATTTCCCTAACCCTATTGAATCTTGATGAACCGTGAGCATGCGAGCTGCCATCATCGCCATGACGATGTTTAAGCATGTTTAATCAGCCCACTAATGACAGTTCACCATGTTTAAGCATCATTCGCCAACAAAACCTGCACTCCACCAGCCTTGAGTCCGGGTCCAGACGCAAGGCTGGAAGTGATGGCCAGAGTGGCTATCGAGGAGCTGTAGCTGAGCTGTCCTCCAGGGTAGCCATCAGACCGTCAGATAACCATCACTCACCACCATGAACCCCACGCAAACCATCAACCATGGCTACAAATCATCAAAGGTTACATGAAGCATCAGATACAAATCAGATCTTTTAGCATGTTTTGATCGCATCCTGCTTATATACGGCCAGGGGGAGTCAATATTCAATGTTTCTGAACAACGGTTCAAACGTAGTGAATGATGTTTAGTTAATCATAATCAGGGTTAAACATGGTTGTTGATGGTCAAAAGTTGTTGATGGTGAACCAAATCATCATTCCGGGGCAACCTGGCTTCATAACCTTGGAATTCCATAGGTCCACAGACTTTTCACCATTTGAACGGTGGCAACTGACCAAGTAGACTATGACACATACAAGATGATTGATCATGTCCATTACTGTCGGATATAAGCTGATTAACATTAATTGATTAGCTTGGCAAAAGTTCATCCCTAATAGCTTTGTGAAAAGTTGATCCCTCACACTCTGCTGGTGAATCGCTGGTTCTCGATTCATTCGGCGGCATTCGTCAAGACCAGGTTCAACACATTTGTATACCAGGTGACCTAGAAAAAATGTTCAACAGACTGACTGACTAACTAACCAACTAGAACAGTTCTGTTTCTACGTTGCTGTTAGGTAGTGAGCTTTTGAAGAACTACGAAAACTCAGAACAACTAACTGACTAACCAACTAACTAGCCAACTGACTGACTAACTAACCAACTAGAACAAGAACTAAAAAAACAAAAGCTGACTCAAGAACTTGGCTTGACTGCAAGGACGGCGTTGCTACGACCCATCGCTGTCCAGGAGTCTGTTGCCAATCCAGTCCCTGAAGCGCTGCTGCGACGGCTCTTTCGCAATCAACGGAGCCAGGTGGGAGTTGTGGTGCCTGGGATGTGCCTGGGATGTTGCGAGGTGGTGAAGAAAGGTTGGGTACAAGAGACGCCCCTTGCGCTGTTAGCTGAGTTGGTGAACATGACGAGGGCTGCCAGCGGTGGGCCCCACTCAAGAGGTTGGTTGATGGCTGCCCCCATGTTGCTATGTGTACATATGTGTACCTTTTGATACCCGAATGTGAACTTACCTAAGTTAACGAACTGTGAGGTACCTAAGTATAGTTGCTTCAAGTGATGGTGATTCACATGTCCCATGTTTTGCTTTGAAACCCTCAGAAGCCCTCAGCTTTCTGAACGATGCAAAGGAGTCTAGACCAAACAGAAACCAGGGGCTTTATCTCAATCACATCCGAAAATCGAATGGACATGCCCTGGTTGGCAACCACTGTTTGAAGAGGTGGACCTTAGCCGACTGCAATCGGAAAAAGTACCCCAGCAATGCCAACTTCACAATATCACCGCCGAAGGATGTGCTGGGTGGGAGCATTTGGTAGTGTTCTGGTTGGTGGTTTAAAAATTACTGACTGATGATGGTTCATAATAGCTTTTATGCTGGTTGGTGGTTTAAACTTAAACGCTCGTTGCTTCCTAGTATTTGCAAATGGTTGGTTGGTTGACTTGCACATATTTTTGAGATGGGTTGAAACCAACAACCAATATTTTTTATCATGTATCATTGTGTTACAACAACTGGTTGTTGGTTGCTTGGCGACCATCATCTATCATTGTGTTACTGGCGCTCCCAGACCAGATCGCAAGCCTTTGGATATGATGTCGCTGTTTGGGGAAGGGATGCCTATCCGATGCACAACAGAAGGACCCTATCCGAAAATACCTTATGGTGAAATCAAGGAATCGGATAGGGTCCTTCTGTTTTCATCCTCTATTGTAATGAAATACCGAAATACCTCATAATCGGTTTGTGAAGATATGGAGAACCATCAATTACCCATAAACTATCAATTAACAATCAATCAACCGTCATTAGTCGTCAATTAAAACCATCCATTTATAATCCAATGTGGATGAGGAAAAAATATCTGATAAGGTTTTCATCTAAGGTAACTGTATAAAGTGGGTAAGACTATACAGTTCTGGGTCAAATCCCCTGGTACCCCTGGCTGTTCACATCCCACAAATGACTAGTCACTAGTCCGGCCGTTGGGATGTTCATCCACCACTTTGAATGGTTGGTTCTGACCCAGCTCGCCATATATCGACTCTTGATCTCATTTAGTAATTGGTAAATTCACCATGGTTATAGGGATATTACCCACCTTTTAAGGTTGATCACTATGGCTACATCCCAGGGAACTACCCCGTTTCTGCACATCGAGGGATCAATTTCGGGAGCTTTGAACCCTGACTGCCCTCGCGCCTCTCAAAGCATAGATCGCTGGGTAGAACCCGCGGTGATTCATCAGCCGAACATGGGCACCATTGGGCGCCCAAGTGAAATGGCCTGCAAATGTTTTTTGGACAATGAATATGATCTCTTGTTGGATGATTTCATGTGGCTACTCATGTTTCTTGGGGGATCGTCCAGCTCACCGAGACCATCAAGAGATTCACATCTAACGGTACATGGTACAATCACCAAAAAAATGCGGCACAGATGGTCATTTCAAAAATCATGCTGGCATATGCTGGCTCATTAACAACTAGATCTCCACCCATCAGTGGGCGATTCCTCGCCATAAGACACAGCCTGCGCCACTCCGAATGTTGAGCCATTCGCCTATCACGCAGGAGGGTTGGAACAGTGGGTCCCCATGTTCCATGCGGTTGCCACGAGGGTGAGCTTAGGCAAGGGATGATCAAAACTCAAGGTGATTACGTGGCTATGGGTCAATATTAGCCATCAATATTAAGCAACAATAATGGGATATGAAAACGAGTACGCATAATGGGAGATCGTCCCCCCAGCTCTTTGAGAGTTCGCCACCAGCGGTTGTATCCTTCTAGCGAGCTTGTTAAGCCGGGATGGGTGCTCATATTAATGCGTGGTGAATTGCAAGACAAAAGAAAACCAGTCGAACGGTCAATGGTCAATTGTGCTTGAAAATGGACACCCATGCTTGATCATGGTTAGCCATGATTGATAGTGGTCAATTATCAGTCAGTCATTGTTAGTCATGGTAAATGTAACGATTAATTACTCAGGATCAATGACCTTTGATGACTCTGATTGATAATTAGTTAATCAATAACAATGACCTTTGATGACTCTGATTCTTAGAATTCTCAGTGCTTGGGCAACAGGACCTGCCAGTGAACGTTCACTTGGGCTCGGCGAACTCGGGGGAAGCACTCAACTCATGGATGATCACTTGCCATGGTTTCGTAACAGGGTTCGTTCAGCTACCTTAGTTCGGGCGTAACCAACCATGGTTATAGCCCCAGCTGCACATCCAAGTAGAACTTTTTTTTCATGTTGCTTCTGAACCAACTTATAAAGGCATCGCCTTGTAATAACTGGTCATGGTCGATTTGTGCCGTTACCCATAACCATGGAGTCGAGACTAGACATCTAGTCTGGCTAAGACTTAAACTCATCAGTGATTGATTTCTACGAGTGTCTCTTGAAACTAGGACACCCAAAATTGTTGGTGTATCAAACTGATTTGGGGGTCCCCCTATTTTGAGATAAACACACATATAGATAGCTTGACAAAGAACTTGCAAGTGAGGATAGGTGAATAGACCTATGACATGGGTGCAACGAATGTGCAACGTTATTGTTTATGTAAAATCCTTACTTATCAATGGTTGACGATGTGGCCATCCTGGCAAATAAAGTGGAGAAATCCTTGACAGGTAGCCACTGCCACAGCTTCTAGAGCTTGTGGCCTTTTGCCATGCACGAATGCCGCGGCAAACTTTACCAAATGCGGAGGGCTGCAGTCAACAGACTCCAAGGAAAAGTTTCCAAGCTAAATGTGTATGCGTTCCCTGTCGCTTAGAAGAGACGACAAGAGCTGAGCGGCTGCAGCAGCCTTGACAACAAAGAAGCACACATCCTTCATGCATGGGTGAGTTATCTTCCTAATCTCTAAATCTGCCCGCAGGCATCTGCCACCCCTGCACCACCCTCAGAGGCAACGCGGCAAAGTCCACACGATTGAGTTTCAACTTGGGACGTTATTATTGAAAGCGCCACGCATCATTCAAATTGCTGCATTAACACACGCAGTAGCGCCGACACTAGCGAAGCCTCTGTTCCAAAGGCAAGATTTTGAAAAAAATCGTGGCTAATCTCGTCATCTGCCTGCAGGCCCCTCCCGAGTCTGCAGCACCCGTGGCAGCCACAGCTTCTGCTTCGCAGCCACAGCTCTGACGAGCACAGACAACATGAGTGAAACTTATCTGGTTTCTTAAATTTGCCACATTAGGCCGAGCCTGCGGCGAAGAAGCGTCGGACGGAAGAGGCTTGAATGAAGCAGCTGCAGCAGCCTCGACAACAAAGAAGCAGGCATCCTTCATGTGCTGCAGGCAGCTTCAGCCGAACGCCCCACTGAAGAGGAGGCAATGACCTTTTATCAATTTTTGGCATGAGTTAATAGAAAAGTCTTGAAATTATAAATGAAGAATTGTCTAATTTCATGTGCTTAACAGAGGTTGGCTCTGGAAATTCAAAAAATTCAGGACGAAGGTCCGGACTTCGCAGCAGGCATCCTCGCAGAGATGGATGCCCTCGAGGATAGCAAGTATGCAGGTTAGTTTCATGATGCGTCACCAACGGTTAGACTTACAGTGGATGACAGTCAAAAAATTCAGGACGAAGTGTGTCCGGACTTCGCAGCAGACATCCTCGCAGAGACGGATGACCTCGAGGATAGCAATTACGCATGTTAGTTTCATGATGCGTCACCACCGGTATTACAGACTTACAGTGGATGACAGATGGACATTTCATTCATTGTCTTGAACGGCCTCGCAGGAAGAGCCAGCTGAAGAGGCTTGCAATTTTCGATCCTTCAGCTGTCCAATCAACTAAAGCTCTTGTTGCAGGAAGATGAGGCTGCCGAGAAGGCACTCCAAATATGACCACAGGGCGAATCTTTTTGATGCTACTCACACAGGATTTGAATGAAGTTTGTGTGGGCGTTGCCACTGCAGATGCAGCCAAGAACTCTATTTTGTATGCCGTTTTTTCTTAAAACAAGAAAGGACGATGTGGTTGTTGCAGGTTGTTGCAGGCCGACCCTACCTCCGGCGAAGTCTAGGAGGCACGATCCTTATTAACAAAAAGCATTGAGCTGTCATTTACAGCTGCCGGTATAAGGTCGGACCAGTTTTGGTTGTGGCCCGCCGCCGCGGCCTTGGAAACTGGAGAGGGAACTGGAAAGCTTTCTCGCTGGGATTCGAAAAGTGCAATAAACCACAAACTGCTGACTGTGGCTGTCGTGTTCCCGGAAGACGTCATCATCTACTGATTATCATTATTTCAAGAGGAAGTTTGGATGTTCAAATTTCCGATGTACTCAGAGATGCAGCGTTCAATCAGTCAGTCAGAGCAGAAACAATTACGCGTGCGAACACGTTGAAACATAACGTGAAGCTGTAATTGAAAAGATGTTGTGACTTTGGACGGGCCAGAAGGTCAGCTCCGCAAAACGGCGGCCACGGAGGTCAATTGGGATGCATCGGCAAAAATCGTATTTGCCTAGGCGAGATGCGCGTTTGCAGTTAAAAATCTTAAAAGAGACATTCCTAACAAACTCTTGGAAGATGCGTTGTTGAAAAATTGCACTTTGCCTCAGCAAACACATTTACAAGTGAAGATCTTAAAACTAAAAAACATTGGTGGCCGTAGTTTGGAAGTTAACGCTCCTGATATTGCACTTCGTCAAGGCGATACGCACAATGGAAGTCAAAAACTTAGAAATCTGTCGGCCTCCGGACACCTTTGCAAGATGAGGTATTGAAAAATAGCACGGTGCTGTGGTGAAACGTGCATTTTCAAAATTCGGATCCTAAAAAAAGATCGAAAGTTTTCAAGTTTCTCAAAGCTTCAGCGACTGTTTGACAAAGCGAAGCGCTGTAGCGTAAAGCGCGTGCGAGACAGACTTCCGAAAGAATCCTTCACAACCGTGTAGCTTTTGAGGATCGTATGTTAGCCGTCTTAATCCTGTGGGTTTCAGGACAATGCGAATTTTTTCCTGTCACAAAATGTGGTAATCGCCTCATTTTTCAAAAGCACATGATGGAAGTATTAAACATGGGGTTTTAGAACATTTGGGAATGAAAACTTTGCAAGACTGGCGATATCGCTTCTGTTTGGAAGATCAAATATTAAGAAATTTTCACAATTGTGGCATAAGAGCATTGGGGATGAAAGCCTTAAAAAACCTGTTCGGTACCCCTGGTTCCCCTATCATTACCCACCGTCGCCCCTACTATTGGTTGGTTATTATCCCCCATCATTGTTGGTTAATATTGACCCATGAGACCATTGACCATGGGATAAGTTGATGGATATACAGCTTGTGACTTCCGATGGACGAACGGGTAATCCCTTCTATTGACCAACTCCAACAGAGAGCCAAGTTCCCCAGATATCGTCCAGATCCCCAGGAGGGTCGTTCTTCTGTTTAGTGAGCAAACTGGCCTTCAGCAAAAAGGTTATCCTGCTCATGACCCCGAAAAGCACCCAGTTGACCATTGCTGGGTCGCCCTTAAAATTTGCCAGGTTGTCAAGTTTGATTGTTGATCCATCCTTCACTAAACCACCAGGTCAATCAGAGCCACTACCAAGCCACAAATAGGCCACTAATGATAAGCCTATAATCTGCCTTAATTTTGTTTTAGTGTCCTAAAAAGCCACTAATAAGCCACCAATAAGCCACTAAGTGTCGGCAGGTCTAGCCTAAACCACGAGGTCCCAAGGTCACCAGCTGCGCCATGCAGGATGGCACAATCGTTTCAGAGATGCTGGGCAGCATCGTTGGCGGCCAAAGGTGTGGGTGGTGGAGCGAACAAGAATGAAACTTGTGGTATTTAACGGTGATATTTACCACCACTTATGAAATGGTGGTTGCAAACTCATTGTTTCATACAGACTTATACTTAGAAACTCATAGATTATCAGCTATCATTGATCATGATTAAGATTCATCTATGATGGATGATGGTGGTTATGAATGATGGCCCATCAGCGGTGGTTGCTGAGCAATAACCAATAAGCATGGATACAATGTGATGACTACCTGCCGAAGGTAACTTTCAAAGATCATGGTGAACGACGATGACTACAGTGTGATAAACTGGGTGTTTCTCAAATAGGGGACCCCCAAATCATCCAATATGAATCATTGATAGTCCTAAGCCACCCATTTTTGGGGTTCCCTATTTTGATATACCCATATTGTTGCAGGGTAACCCTTGTTGATATCAGGGACCAAAAAAACGTCGGAAGCCCACGGATTCCAAGTGAACCGATGGACTTTTTAGGCTTGGAAAGTCGTCAGTTCACATTCGCACCGAGGTTTTTGTGCCAATCCAAGCTGGGCCTGCAAAATGGCAAGCTGTGCCAGGCTCTACAAGATGCGGTTCCGTCATTGGAGTAGCTCATGGTTGGTAATGCTTGGTCCTGAACTGTTTGTGAAGATGAGCCCTTCGAGCTCGCTGTCCAAGCTCTGGCGAGCTCAACGGCCCAGGAACACAGCGCAGAAGAAGTGCCTGGACCGCGCAGAGGGGCGGCGGAGTGGAAAGATATGGAAAGATCAGCTGCGGTCCACGGGTTGAGGGACCACAGCCGACAACGATTGGCATGGATGGCTTGCCAATCATTTTTTGTTAACATGTATTAACATGTGTTATCCACTATATATATATATATATATACATGCGAAGAACCGTATAACACGTATATCTATACATAAATATTGTTCGGAGATCTACAGTGCTTGGATCAGTGACAATGCTGTGGCAGATAGCTGGGCAGATAGACTTGATCAAGTTCAAGCCAAGCCGACTCCGTTGCACCATACACCTTACACCAGCACCTTGATGAAGACACCTGCTTGATACATTGGTGATAGCTCACGCCAGCTGGTTGTAACTTGCTCACGCCATTTTCGGCTACGCCTCAGACTTGGACTCAGACAACCTTAGAGACACTGAATCTGACTCACGACTTGCTCCAACTTGGCCCTTCCGTACCGACTCTGGAGCAGTTACTGGCAACTTCACAATGGATGATCATCTCAGCTCAGATCATCTCAAATCAGCTCACCCTAGCTCATCTCATGATCTATCTACATGGTTCTTCTCCATATCACGGTTGGGGACAATCACAGCGCAGCGACCCAGGTGTCGACGACGACCGTAGCAAGAGCCACCCTGTCCCGGAGCGTCCGGTTCCGTCCTCAGCAAACAGGGAAGCGGCTGGATGGATTGATCAACCACAGTGGCTGAGGCTGATCAACCATTAAAATGGTGGTTGAGAGTGCGTACTGAATATAAATGATTACAATCATATAATGGTTAGTGTTTGATTAAACATGATTGATGTTAAAGTAATCATGGTTGGTCCATTTTTAAAGGGAAATGCATGGTTCATGGGTAATGGTAATGAATGGTTCATGGTTGATGGTGGTTGACGATGCTTTACACCACTATGATCTTTCACCGGTTGGTGTGTCTAGCAAATACCGAATCGCGTCTGGTGTTCCTCGAGTAGAGATATCGATATCCTCCTGCTTCGAATCACACCTCGATGGTTCAAGTCATCTTGAGCAATCCTCTTGATGAAGCACTAAGATTTAGATGAAGAATCGAAGCAATAAGATTTAAACGAAGCCCTGCATCATCTTGACCAATCCTATTGATCATCATGAAGGGCTCCATCCGCGGATGAGGTCACGATGAGGCCCTTCCTTTACTCACTACTCGAAGCAATGATGTCCTTACAATTCCAGTAGTCAAGCGACATCGTAGTTGCATGGGCGACCCATATGGCCATTTCTAATGGCGAGCTCAACGAAGAAAACATGGGAAAAATGCGCTTGCTATAGATCTACCATGATCTACTGTAGATTCAGGACTGATTCAGCATATGTTTTCATAACACATGGCACACCCCATCCACCTGGTACGAAATTATACAGCTATTCCCCGGGCACGGCGGCTCCGTTGCAGGCACAGCGAGAAGATGTAGAAGTGGCTTCAGGTGCTTAGGGGTTGCGCAGGTTCTGGTGTGCCAGGGGTTCCTTGGGATGGAACCGTGATAAAGTCGTGCTAAAATCCTGGTTAAGAATGGTGAACAATATCACAATATTCAACAATGGTTGATGATGATTTGGTGAATCACATGGTTAATGAAACATGATCAACCATGGTAGAATCGTGGTGACTTAGTAACCAAAGATGGTTGATCATGATGGTTGAAAATGGTTGAAATTGGTAGGTAATACTGGAACAATACTAATGGTATCAACTACATTTCAATTAATGATTGCTAGTCATGGTTGAAAATGATGGTTGATAATGGTGGATAATGATGGTCAACCATGTCAATAATGAGTCCTACTGGTTGATAGTGAATGATAATCATGGTTAATGGTGAACTAGGTTGCTCGCTATCACCATTGGTGAATAACCCTAGAACTTGGCTGGATGAACCTCTATAACCATGCATGGACCTCCAAGTATCATTTCTGTGCTTAGAACGCTCCTTCTTTGGCATGTTGCTGGGGCTCAAAGGCGCAGTGCATGCCCCTGAATAACCAAAGTGGTCAAACTGTTGGGTTGCTCAGTTGTCCATTTGTTGGTTGGCTAATATTGACCCAGCTCAACATCTCATCATTTTCTAGTTGAGTTCATTCCAATGATTCGAGCTCCTCACCTGCAAATTCTGCTGGTTGAACTGGTGAGTGTATCTTCAACTCGCCACCACCACATGTTCACAGGTCACTTCGATCGGTTTGCGTCGTCGGAATGAGGAGTGAAGCATCTAATCATCTAATCAAAACCAGCAAATGGCTATGGGTCGAACCCCTGTACCCCTGGTTCCCCCATCATTCACCATTATTTTCCCTATTATTGTTGATTATTCTCCCCCATTGTTGTTGGTTAATGTTGACCCGCAACCAAATAATGGGTACCATATGGGTACCAGATGCATGGCTGGAGGCACCCCATCCGTAGAAGCACTCGTTTCGGGGAGTGTTCCATGGCTAGCGATGATGATTCCATCTCTGGGGTTCCAGTTGTTCCGGCCAGATGCTGCGTGCTTTCATAGGTTTTTATATTCATTTATAATGATTGTTGATCATCCCTCAGTACAAACCACAGCTGATCATCGCCGGCCATCAACGTACCATATGTTTTCACATGTTTTCACATCATAGACGTTTTATAGTGATTTACTTCTGCTTCGGTAAACAAACCGTGATCGACCTTTTTTTGAAAAGAGGATCAACAATCATGGACCATAATAATCCACCAGCGAGTGATAGAAGAGTCATGATTCCGTCAGTAGCAATAGTTCATTAAACAGTTAACGATCATTAAGATTGGCAACCTTTCATGATCACTACAGATGCTTCATACATGGCTGTGGGTCAAAACCCTTTTGTCACGCCCTTTTGTCAGCAGAGTCAGTGCATCGGCCGCAGCGGAAAACACTAACTACGCTACAATCACCAGTAGCGGTGCAACCCACCGCGTACTGATGCTGCTTCCATAGGTCGAACTTCCAGAGACGCTGGCGGATGTGCAGCAAACATGCCCACTGACGTAATTTGTTGGTCCCCAAACGAAGTCTGAAGCCAAACGTTGATGTCCCGTCGTGCTCGCTGCGACAAACACGTAGTCCCCATGGTCCAACATTGAAACTTGGAGTGATGTGGGCGCCCAAAAGTTGGTTTGAACTGTGGGTTGCTGAGTCGTATCATCCTTGTGAGAGAAGGCAAGCCATTAACCTACACATCCTAGCAACATCGTATACCACCCCTCTCGATACCAGCTGCCAGTGAGAATGTGTGGAAGTGTTTTCAACGCCCCACAAGCCTGTAGAAATCTGAAAGTCACACAGTAACTCATACCAACTGATGAAACCTCGTGGTTCACCCGAGGTTGTCACGGAACGAAGCCAATCCAGTACCTTGTTAACCCCCACAAAGCGCAGGTTGGCGGGCGCATCATACATCACTTTGTCTGCCACACAGGCAAAATCAACTGGTTCTCCTTGTACTTGTGAAAAGCATACATCTGCGTCAACTGTAGCTGCTGAAACTGTTGGGACCTGTTGGATCGACCATTGTCCTACCCGAATGAAATGTTGGTGCAAGTCGTCACGCAACTGGATGCATGCTCGCACATCTCGCGCGACTTGACGTTGCAGCGTAACCACTTCTTCCGGTAGCTCCTCAAGTGCCAATGCTGCTTCTGCATCTGCACGATCATTGTGGAGGAATGCCCATTGCTTCCACTCTGGCTGGCCAACAATGACCTGGTGGGACCGAATCTGCTGAAATTCGATTCCCTGTGAGCCAGCTAGCAAGTCAGAAACCTGTTGCCATAAGTCATGATCAGCGATTTTATTGGTGACCTGAAACATCTGCTGTTGAATGTCACAGGCCCGATTGGCCACTGCTTGGTTGTCACTCCAGATTCTCACAGGTTTATCACATGTAACTGCAAAGGCAATAGCAGAAAGAAGAGCCATCAACTCCGCTCTTGCCACGGTCTGCCACTGTCCTGGGATCCCTCCGGAGGACAATTTCTGTGCATTGTCCTGTGTGGTGGGGCCTGCCACAATGGTTGCCCATGCCACCAACCTGGCACATGGAAGTCCTGGTTCCACCCCTGTACCATCAACAAAAATGTCAACCACGGAGTGCGCAGCAAGATTCACATCATGGAACCGCCGTGTTGTGTCTGGAATCATGTGCAAAGCTTTCCTATATTGCTGCAGCGCGATTGGCTCCTGCATCCAACCTCGATTACGTGTGCAATCAGGTAACTGCGGCACAGCTGCACTGGTGCTCGCTTTGAGCATTTGACGGCTTGGAGCTGTGCTAGGACAATGCCAATGCCGGTGTTCAAGACTGTCTTCGGAGTGACCACACAGACTGCAACGGCGACTGCCATGCTCATCATACTTGACTTGGAAGTCATTCGTAAACAGCGTGCCATTCATGAGACTTCGCAAAATGCCTTTGTGTTCTTGGGACAAGTGCATGCATGGACGACTCAGCACTGCACTAACCTTTTCCAACCCCTCAAAGTCCTTTCGACTACGCCAAATGCCTCCAACTCTGAAGGTCCAACACCTCTGCAGTCTGTGCTTGATTTCTTGAATCGGGCTATGTAGCAAGTCCACTGGCATGCCCTCCCCATCACAGAACCGAGACCCTCCTATGTAGTGCCAACCTAACTCATTCAATCTCGCAAGTAACACTCCCATGGGGCCAGGTTTCTTCTGCCGGTTGGGCAGCAGCACACTTTGTGCAAGGGGGTCTTCTGCTAACTCGCTGAGTCCATGTCGGCGAAATTGCACCACACTGTCTTGAAGGACAACATACTCTGGGTCCAGGATGGGCTGTTCTATCAGTGCCAATTGGATCTGTGCATTAGCTCCGGCTTTATGATATCCTACGGACTTCATGACCTGTGCCCGCAGGTGTTCAAAATGTGCAGATCCTATGTGAGATATGCTGCTACCATGTAGTCCACGGGGCCACGCAACTGTCCTGACAACTCGCAACTTCTGAACCTTGGAAGCTGGACTGGAAGCCAGCTTAGGCCACAGGTCATCTAGGTCCTTGAGGCGCCTGGCAATGGTGGCATTGCCTTGGTGTCCTGTGAATTGCAGGTGCCCACCTAGATCACGGATTGCATGAATGGGTTTCCGATGTGTGGCTCGCAAGGTGGCTCGATCATCAGGGTGGATGGCCCACCAGCAGGTTTTCTTCTGATCCAACTGAATGTCCAGCATCTCGCAGAAGCCTGTGAGCTGGGCTAATGCATGTTCAGCCATAGCAATGGAGTCTGCTTCAATTTCGAAGTTGTCCACGTAACTAGAAAAGGTAGCCCGGGGGCTGCTCCACTCTAGATATTTGTGAATCAGCATGTTGATCAGAGCCATCGATCCAACTGACAAGCCACACCCCTCGACAAATCCTGTGCATGATCCTACTGGCATGCTAGGCGATCCTTGGATGAAGAAGTGGCGTTGCAAACCACAAGTTGCGGAGGACCATCCTCGGAGCAAGTCACGATGCACACCTAAGGCTTTTGCAATCATGAACACTGGCTCTCTAGGCAAGTGGTTAAATGCCTTCACAACGTCTGAAATGATCCCCACTGCATGTTCCCCACTGTACATGTAGGTTTCCAATCTTGCTTGCAAGCTCCACCACAGTGTGGTGGCATTGGACCCAGGCTTGCCAAACATGGTGTCTGACGTGGCATCAACAATGAAATGGAGAAGTTCCTGGGATCGCAAACTACTCCAAATCCTATATGCCAGCGGCATCTCTGTTATGGGACGGAACATGTTGACAGTGTCAGCACCTGCCACCTTCTCCAGGCTATTCACTGCTCCTTGCAGGAGCTGAACAGGCCATGTGCCTTTCTCCTCTGCCTGCCTCAAAATGTGCAACAGGATTTCATGACATGTATCATTCATGGACAACATCTCATGTCGACTCAATGCATCCATGCCGGTGGCGGCTGTGTGCTTCTTGCTTTGGATGGCACGCTTCCATCTTCCCAGTGTGATTGGGCGGAGCTTCATCTGTCTTGGGCGAAAAGTACACTCCGCCAACTTGCATATCTCCTCCCATCGATCACTTGGAACGTGTCGGTGCCGATCCCACCGCTTGCTCCATTCAACAATGAAAGCTTCATGCACTGCATCTAAACTGCCATGCGGTTCAACTTGAACTAAGGTGTCGCCAACTGAGAGCCCATGCGGCACTTGGAACCACACCTGCTCTTCTTCAAGGTGAATGACCGGAAGCAAACCAGTACGTGCCTCCATCGGCTGGTGAGCATGCATTGTGTCCGTGGATGCAACGATGACCGATGCTTCATCTACCACCTCCGTGATATGTGCGATGCTTTTGCTTACCACGGTCTGCACTGGGACAGGTCGTGGTCTCCTGACATCTTGAAACACCATGTTTGGATGCTCTGCTCGTGTTGTTTTAGCTTTCTTTGCTTGCTGCTGCTTTAGGAGTTGCTCCCACTGCTCAATCCTAATTAGTTGTGAAACACTGGACCATCCGTGAGGCCACCCTGAAGGAAGGCAAATGTCCTGTGAGGTATGGCCACCCATCTTGTTTTGGAACTTGGGCATTCCACCAGCTAACAAAACTTGGCGGAAACCCTGAAGCACGGACTGATGAGCCTACGAAGTTGTGTAAACCAACGTTTGTACCCCAGTGACCAATCAGACACACCAGGAGCAACCTCACCGTGTCGAGAAGATTTCAACTGCACCAAGTTGGGATGAATGGAGTCCCTTTGCATTGTGCACGCCCTCCCCTTCTGGAGATCCAGCAGTGGCCCCAACCCCAATTGCTTACGTGCATGATCAACGTGTTGTTCAAAAAGGTTACATGCAAGCTTGTACTGCTCGGTTGGATCGTCCGGCAGTTCTGGCATTTGCTGTGTCACCTCTTGTATCTTGACCTGAGTGGCTTTGTCCAGCTGCAACGGCTTTGGTTTGCGCCATCGTGGCACTGGCGATGGAGAGCTGAAGTAGGCAAGGGAAGCTTGCAACACACTGTGGTCGGCAAACAAGTCAAATTCATTGCTAACTGACTTGATGAGCTGCTGAAAACTAGGTGTGATGAACATGAAGTCTTTACGAGTGCGATACTTGCAAGTGGGACCTGGTGGGATCCCCAGTTCATCTTCTGCCCAGCTCTGCAAATCCTTCCACCCCCTCTTGATCCATACATATGTCTCCGGCAACACTCCAAACTCCTGGTTGAAATCACCTGCAACGAATGCTGGACCTGGAAAGGGATCAACAAGCTGCCTTGTGACTTCTTTCAACAGGCTGTCTGTGTATGCACGTGTAGCCGGGCTGTGTGGTTGGGCAGCCTGACCATAGATGACTCCTCCCCCAATCCATTGAGCTCCAACTTGAAATGTTGCTGCATGAAGGCGTCCAGTTTTGTGCAATTCTTCATCCCATCCGAAGTTGATCGAACGAAATGGAAATGAACTAAGGAAGCCTACCCCTGTGTGTGTGTCCCAGCAATGGCCCGCAAACTCTGATACTTGAGCGGGGCAGCGGCTCCTGGAACATAGTGGAACTTACTACGGGTAGCATGTAGCTCATTGCGAAATCTAGGAATTCCACGGGAGGACGATTGCGTTTCTGACACTGCGAAAATGCCTGAACCTAGCTTTTGGCATGCTGCACCTTTCCCAGAAAGACCAGATGGATTGATGGTACCCAAGTGCCAACGAGGTTGCTGCTCAGGAATGGCTGGCCCGGGAACCATGGCTTCACCAATACGACAAAATTGCATCAACCATAGCAACATGTAGCACCATGTTGGAAACTTGTAGCGACATACATGCCTAGATGAGTTGGGCTTCGCAGACCTGGCCTTGGTCTGCAGCCCTTGGCATCATTCATGCTCTGACTTGCGCTTGGAAAGAAGCGCCTCAATGCGCCTCATCTGTTCACTCATCTTGGTGTCCAATGCCGTTGAAAATTGCTGCGCTTGTGTCTCTACCTGATGGTTCAAGTAGTCCAACTTCTTCTCAAAGGTGCCGGCTTGTTGCTGCATGCTTGTCTGAGCTTGGTGCATTTGGGTCATCTGCTGTTCCAGCAGCTGCAATCGATCTTCAACGCGGCTGTCCATGGGATCATCACTTGGTGCACTCAACTCACTGAACTTCTGCTGAACCTTTTGTTCAATGGTGGCCTCCAATGCTGCAAACTGCGTTTTGTTCATGTCCTGCTTCGCTTTCTGGGACGGCAAACCTGCAGCTGCATCCGCCCAAGGGTCAAACTCTAGATCACTCTGCAGTCTGTGTCGATTCAATGTTGTGGTGGACAGCTGTGCTTGGGGTGGCGTCCAAGCATTCTTGGTCTGGGATGTGTCCTTGTGAATCACCACATCACCGTGTTGCAGTGTGAAGGCAAAACTAGGAGGGTCAGCATTTGAGAACACCAGCCACATGAGTCCTGAATGGTCAGCAGCACGTCCCATGGGTTGGACAGCTCGCGCTTGCCAACCCCACTGAGAAAACAAAGCTTGCAGGTGTTGCTTTGTGCTACCCCAGGGCATAGGCCCTATCCTGTACGACTGTTTCGTTCCTCCATTGAAGAAAGGTTCATCCGGCTTGACCTTTTCATGCACTGCTTGTGCTCGGTCATTTGGCACTTTGACACCATATCTGGATTGCACTCGAACCAGACAGCTCACTTCACCGAGGATGGATTGGGTGGCTTTGGCACCTGCAAGATCCTGTTTTCCCAACCACACTGTCTGAAAGTTGGGATCCTGTGAGCGACCATCAGGGGCTCTGGGCTCCACGTACACTCCATGATCTCCAGACAAGCGAAACAGCTTGTGGAAGGCATTGGAAACCACTCGGAGGCAGCACACGAACATCTGTGCCTCTGCCTGTTTCGCCTTCTTGAAATGCAAGCTCACATAGTCCCTCTGCCACAAATCGAGAATGGGCCCCTCCTTATCTTCTCCCGTCGGATGCCATGCAGTACATGCACAACCAGTCTTCATGCACTTACCCAGCATTGGAAACCACTCGATGATGTGTTTCACTGGTTGAGAAGTGAACTCATTCCAATCCATCCCAATCTGATCCCTATACACCACTAGCTTCACCGCTTGATTGGAAACTTGGTGCACCGACTGCAGTTGTTTGGGTGTGTTACGATACACCTTCTTGGCACCTTTCTGCAAAAGCACTGCAGTGGTGAGCATGGGCTCCCCAGTGGCAAAGGATGATGCTGGGAAACGTACCTGCTCGCCTTGAGCTGCTAGTTCCCCAGTGTATGGCGCAATGACCAAGAAGCCCAAGCCTCCATCGCTCAACATGCCTTGAGTGAGGTATGGTTTCACTTCAGGTTCACTGATTACCACTACCCCTTGGATGCCTTGGCCAAATTGGCGACTCATCAGCTGTGCAAGCATCTCACCCCCTTCCTGACAGAAAATTCCCTCCGGAACATGGACATCATTCGAAGGCACATGTTGGGGGCTCGGCCTGTCATAGGGCCCTGCTTTTCGAGAAGCAACTGCTTGCTTGGGCTTTGCTCTTGATTTGATCACTGCTTGTAGCTCGTCTTCTTGGACCAGTCGCACTATTGGTTTGCATGCATTAGCGAGTTGCTTCAACATCTGCCATGGCCTCGGGGCTTGAAAAATCGACGCGACTTTCTCAGTTCCAATGGCCTTGAGTACTGACTGCATTCTTGGGTACAACTTGTCCTGCGGCACACCATGTTCTTTGAGCAATGCTGGCAGTGCCGTTTCTAACTCACTCTGTCCTCCAAGTCGCACTGGCATGAGGGATGGAACCATCAGCAACTGCTGCCAGTACAGCTTGCGCCATCCTGCAGCTTTGAACTCCGTCATTCCTTCAACCGGTGTGTCAGTGACTTTGGACGCCAACCATGCATATGCTTGGAAACCACAGTCAAACTGGAAGCAACTTGGCAGTGCATCTGTGGGGCGCATTGCCATTGGCAACTGTGCCTCGCACAGCTGATCCCAAGCAAGCACACCTTCCCATGTTGTTTCAACCTTCCATTGCCCTTCCGACTTGGTGGTGTACACTGGGATCCAATGATCATGCCACAAGATCATGCTCGCAGCCTGCTCAGCTGCCGACATTTCATGAATCCATGGTTGAGAAATGCCTTGTACATCCATGAGGCAATCGATTACCAAGGGCTGCACAACTTTGAAATTGGTGTTGGTGGGATCAACATTCAACAGGGTTCCAAGATAATAAATCATCTCGTCCACTGCCACTGCACCTCCCTGGTGAATCAACGCTTCGAGGCGTGTCATGTGGGCAAGTTCAGACTCCAGTGTTTGAACGCTATCAACTCTTCGTGCCATGGGTTCCCCTTTCAACACCAAATGGTCATCAGGCAGGAGAGCCACATCTGCCATCAGACCACCAACCGTTGTGTACAACATGTCGTTGTCCTGGCAAAGTTGCTGAGTAGCATGGACGATCTCAGGGCCTGTGCTCTTGGTTTGTGTGAAATTGGTGACCTGGCACTCTTCAACATCCCACAGAATGACGCCCCCTTGTAAGATGTCTTCAACTGTGCAAAACATGCGAGGCATCTTGTTGGGTCTGCGGCCTCCACTGGGCCCTTCATGTTCAGTCGTCTCACTTCCGGAAACATGTGACACTTCATGTTCATGTGGATTCGTTGTGGCATGGTCAACTCCATCTCCTGTCTCCGCCTTCACTCTTTCAACCTGCATTGACCGAAATGCATCCAGTGCTCCTGTGGTTTCATCTCCTGGAAATCCTGCACGAATGGCCTCTCTCCTAGCATCTTGGTGAACCTCTGTCAACTGGTGCGCAAAACTTGGGTCACCACTTCCTGCAGGGACCTCTTCTGCAAGCATGACATCAACCTCATCATCTGCTATCTCATATGCATCTGTGACAACTGGCTCACCCACTTCACTGCCTCCTTCAGTGTCAGAGCTCACCTCGGTTGTTGCGGTGGGAATGGAATCCCCTGAGGGCCGTTCGTCATGACACTCAGGTACTGGGCGATCCTGGGAGGACTCAGAAATTGGCTCTGCTGTTTCCATCTAGTGTTCAACCTCGCCTCCCATGTTTGCCTGCAGCTCACCGACTGGTGAGGGAAACATTGGTGCATTGCTAGACTCTTGCACACGATTACGAGCACTTCCTCCTTCCTGAGAGTGATCTTGAACCAATGACATGTCTAAACCACCTTCCTTTGTCTCATGCATGGCACCTCCTCGCTGATGGTGAACGAATGATGGAACATGCTTGTCATCACCGGGATTTTTCACATCTGTCTCCTCCTGATTGGGATGAAGTGAACCCAATGGCATGAAACCACCTTCGACTCCTTCCTCCTGCATGGCACCTCCTCGCTGATGATGAGCGACTGGGCGTGAAATCGTGTCACTTGGCAAACCATTGGTGCTTGGATCTGCATCAGAGTCTCCTTTGTCCTGGTGATCGTGAACCAATGACATGTTCGAACCATCCTTCCTGCTCTCATGCATGTCACCTCCTCGCTGATCTTGGGCGAATGAAAATGATGGAATGACAGCGTTCTGTTCAGCACGCACAACTGCCTGCCGAAAAGCATCGTCTTCCTGAGATTCAGTGGGGTGCATGGCTTTCTTTGGGAGGAGAAACGAATCAATCTCTTCCTGAAACACCTGCATGGCACATGTTGGTGGTTGCTGAAACCATGCATCTCGCTGTCGAAAAAGGGCATGCACCACTTCCGCCAGTGCTTCCTTCGGTTGGATGGCTGTCATTCCTGATAATCCCATGTCATGGAAATGGTTGCGAATCTGAGCAAAAATCCAAACTGCGTGGATGGGAGAGGCCAGCTGACCAATGCCTGCCATGAGCAAGCGTTGGGTGTCCTGCCACCCTGTCTCCTTCACCATGCCAGTCATAAGGCTCATTTCGACTGGAGAAACATGCCGAAACAGCATGTTCCCTTCTGTGTCCTGCTGCTGAACGAGGGCACCATACAAACCATGTTCCTGGAGTCGCTGTTGTGACAACCCTGGACGGCAGCCACAGGCACATTGATGTACCTGATTGCCCCAACTGTGGAGCGCAGTGCTTCCTTGCGCGGTCATGTCAACCATCTGTGATGCTAACCCTTTGCCGAAGTTTTGAAATGCCTGGAGTTCAGCTTCGGTGAGTAGCAATTCCTCAAACTGCTGTCGTGGCAGCACTTGGAAATCGGGAAGCACACATCCCAACGTTGGTGGGTTTGGCAACTTGGGGAGAGGTTGCAATGACACTTTTCCCATGAAGTCCCTTGTGATGACAGTCCAGTATCGTCTTCGACGGGAAATCCATATGTCTGACAATTCCAAAATCACTTCAGATTTGAAACCTCGAATCATGTCCAGGTGGTATTGTAGGCATCTTTGCACAAATGGTGAGGTCGCTGCTTGGGGGACGCATTCCAACACTACCAGATCCTTCTTCAACAAGTAAGCAGCCAGTAGCCCAAAGGGTAATGTCAACGATCGCTCATCCATTCCCTGCCCTACCATCACCCAGCCTTGAAAAGGGCTGACATGCATAGCCCCATCCCATAGCTGCCGACTCCCTGTCTGCTTCGTGCATCTTCTTGATCGTAGACAAGCAACAAATGTTTCCATGTACATTGGGTACAGTGCCATACTGTGATTGATGATCTGTGAATGCCTTTTGGATGTCATTCTGAACAGTGGTCTCCCATCCAGCAAACGACGCCCCAATGCCTAGTCCCCCCAGTCCAGCACATGTCTCTGCCAGTCGGAGAAAATCATTAGCACACCTCGCTTTGTGTTGGAGCAGTGCTCCATTCTCGTCTACTTCTAACACTGGATGCCGAAAGTGCGTGACTGTTGCATTCAATAGGGTGATGTCAGTTGTGTCAGCTGCTAAGGCCCCACGAAACCTAAACTTCTGCTGGTACAATTCGCTCTGGCAAACATGTCCATGCTCACTGTCTCTGATCAACACTCTGGCAACGATATTGGTACGTTGGCCAGCCCTCACTGAAAACAGCCGCTCTTCATAGACCGGAAGCCCCTGGAACTTCCCATCCACATAGGATTTGGCCGCAAACTCCATTGCTCGATTACTGGTCAACTACTAGTCCAAGCATTAGCTGACGCAGGCTCTCCCGCCTGACAGGATCTTGAACCGAAACCTGGGTCAAAACCCTGTACTCCTGGTTCCCCCATCATTCACCACTATTTTCCTTATTTTTGTTGGTGAACCCATGAACGTTGGTTGATTAACATCGACTCACAGCCATATATAGCTGGTAAATCCCCTATTATTGTCGGATATTGTTGCTTGTTATTTGGTCAACTTTCACCCATAACCAAATGTGTGTTTACCAATCCCGGTGATTTACCATAAACCGTTGGCTGGTTAACTGCTTGACCCACCTCGCCATATAAAGCTGGTATATCCACTACTATTGTTGCTTATTATCCCCTATTACTAACCATTAACCAGCTATTATTGGTTGGTCAACTGCTTGACCCATAGCTATAAATAGCTGGTATTCCCCTCTAGTTGCTTGTTGTTATCCCCTATCATTAACCATTATAACCAACCATTGGTTGGTTAACTGCTTGACCCAGCTGGCCTAATATGACCATTCAAAACTCGAACTGATCCGCAGTCATCAGCTGGAATTTCTTCCAGCTGCTGTCAGGCCCGGGGTCCACTGCACGCGTTCGATTCCTAAGGCCTGGGGATTGCGGTGCAGTGGTTAAGCACCAGTGGTTAGTCATGGCACATGATGCTTGGTGGGGATGAACCACAGTTTACGAATCATTGCCACCAGCTGGAGTGATGAGTTTGTTTCACGACCTTCGTTGGTGGATAGTTATGTTTGGTGTCCACATGTCTGAGGACTTCTGTCGGATTATTTCTCCATTGCCATTGGGAAAACACTCGACGGTCAACGAAGGTGTTTATTGCGTATCAACCGAAAATGTTCAGGAGCACAGAACGGGCTCTCAAATGAACATCACCGTTCATTGATGAATCCTAGATCATCCCCCCATCAATCTACAGCAGTGTCCTTGATTCAATTCAGAGGGTCATTGATGAACAGATGGGTCCGTCATTGATCAGTTCAACAGCTTGGGTCACCTCCAATTGCTCTCAGTAGGGATCGCGGTTTGAGTGGATGCACACCCAAGATGAACCACTGGGATTGATCCGTTGTTGGTCCCCAGTCGCTGAAAATCTACGTTGTTAGGATGTGTTAGGATCCCTCGTTGGATCACGAAATTCTCCCAGGGTGGTACTCACTGATGAAGTTGACACTGTTGGTGAGTTAGCCATTGAACAAGCTAGTTACAGTTGTTTTCCAAGTTGTTTGGGTTGTTTGGGTTGCTTCGCAACGGTCCCACAACATTAACGAAGGATCAAGCAACCCAGGAACCACTATTGCTTAAAGTGGTCAGTGTGTTTGTGGTTCTGTTGATTCAAATGCATTCAAATGCTGCGAATCAGTAGGTGTGGCGCCATGATGGCATTTGACACGTCGTCACTGCTTGCGGTCATCATCCAACTGGTTCAAAGGTACTGCTGAATCATATTGGTGATGCTTTACCACACTGAAGTGGAGCTTTGATGCAAAATGGCTTCCAAACTTCCACAACGAACCGCAAGCATCAATGGTTGCCATAAGAAACGTAGTTACCCCAGTTGTGTTCAACAACAAATCGCCAACAGCGGCCCGACCTTGTGGAAGAATCCATGCGCGTGACCCAAGTGGCGTTACATGAGCTGAACCACTCAGTTCAGCCTCAAAGCACCAGGTATGCATGCACCGTTAATCAGGTAGCATCGCTTGGTAGTGGCAAATTTTCGTACTTCTGTTGGTGATCCTCCTCTACTGTTCACTATGCATAATGAATGATTAAGCATTGGTGACCATGGCCATGACTATTTATGGATGATTAGCCCTCACTAGTAACCATCCTGAACCACGTTTTAAGAACCTTGATCATTTTTTTTTCTCCGAGGGCGCCGCTTTTGCACTGGTGGCAGCGGTCACATGTCACAACTACAAAGGAATCATAGATCCCAATCCATGAAGGTACGTTAACAAGCCTACAGTGAGACTGAAAAGAAAAACTGTACAAAACGGCGGCCAAACGTGTAAAGAGTGCAGAAAGGAAGACAGCGTCATAAGGCTTCACAGAAATTGACTGTAGCAAATTCCAGAGTCGTAAAAATGAAGTGGCAACCCACAAATGCACCTAAGTATACCTAAGTGCAATTGCGATCATCGCCACAAACGTACGTTCCCAGACCAAATGCATAACGATGAAAATATGCATGAATTGCCACGAGACAGTGTAGCCCGCCATCAAGGTTTGCATCACGTAAATAACCTTGATCAACCACGAACCATTGTCCACCGTTTCAAATGATTAACCATGACTACGATCACTAAGCACTAACTAGTCAACCATTTTTATCTACTAGATGATGATCACCAAGCATATTAAATGATCACCAACCATAATCACTAACCACTAACCATATGGGGGTTTCTCAAAATAGGGGTACCCCCAAATCATCCACTACTAGCCATTCATAGTAATAAACCAACCATAGCTTTGGGGGTCCCCCATTTTTGAGAAACCACCATATGAAGTGTCACCACTAACCACAAGCAGATTAAATATGAAGTGTCACCACCATATGAAGTGTCACCAAGCATATTAAATAATCACCAACCATAATCACTAACCACTAACCATATGAAGTATCACCACTAACCATTAACATCCATTCACCATGATGATCAACCAGCGGCCATGACCAGTTCTATACCAACCACCACCCCATCGCCAGGAAAACGTACCAGCAGACCAGACAGGCCGCACGGCTTGGAGGGTTGGGGATGGGTCGACCGGCCGAAGGCGCAAGTTATTGGATGGCCAAATGACGGAGACATGGGTAGCGAGTGGTGGTTAATCATGGCCAATCATGGTTAACCATGGTCAATGGTGGTCAGTGCTGGTTAGTGATGGTCAATGATGGTTTTAGATGTTGGTTAATGATCGTTGATGATGGTGAAATGATGGTTGCAACAGTTATGAATTAAGGATGGCTGACAGCTCAGAGCAGCCGCTTGGTCAGTGATGGTGATCTTGGATGGCTGATCTTAGTGATTATTGTAGCTCAAGCTGCTGGATGCTGCGCTCAACAAGTGGCTGGTGGTTTTCAACATTTGCAACTGGTGCAAATATTTGGGATGGTTGATTGATTCATGTTTTCATTTGGTAATTTGTTGTTCCCAATGTTTGGGATGGTTGGTTGATGTTTGTTCAGAGGTATTGAAAGCACCAACCAGATAACGATGTGAATGATGTGAATGACGCGAAATGATAGGTATTGATGGTGAATGTAACAGATAATGAATACGGTAACCCCCAATATCAACGCCGATTGGCAATTACAATCATGAATGTTGGTGCGAGAACAATGCCATAGATGTCAATCAATTGAATCATGCTGAGTCACCTGTTCCAATTTGTGAATACTAATTTCAACACTTGGTTGACCGTCGCTGCTAATCGTTGCTGCTAAGCATCATGAACCATCCATTCACCATGCAGTAAATGACAAAAAGCACCATCAAGGCAGGACTGTCTGCTGGTGGCAAATCGGTTGCTTGCTGGAGGTGCTTGCCTAAAAAGTTTATAAAGAGATCTCGGTGTTTCTCAAGTCAGAGGGGATCCCCCCAAGTTACCATCCAGCTTATCAACCATCTATAGGACGGAATCATCCTTTTTGGGATACACCTATTTTGAGGAACCATCATATAGTCGTTTAACCATTATTGTTGGTGAATATCCCTCATTGTGAACCGCTATAATCCCCTATCATTGACTAAAATTGATTAAAGAGATATAAAGAGTAGCGCAAGGATAGTGGTTGGTCAATAGTAGGGTTGTACCCATCAGCATAAATTTATATCTCGTCTCTTTTTATATCTCCTGTTTGTGATAAAGGAATATCAGAGCACAAGTGGAATTTTGTGATCAGCGTCCATGATGGTACCCATTCCCGATGTGAGCATCTGACGAAAAGTCCCAAGGATAAAGAGTTTGCTGGGGGGTTGCCTGGTGAAACGGTTGTAGGCCATTGATGTCGGTTAATGGTTGGCATTAGCATGCTTAAGCTGGTTAAGAATTTATGATGACTTGCAATGGTAAGCTGGTTTGCCGGTGAATGGTTCTTTGCCGTGAATTTTTGCCGTGATTTACCGTTGACCGTTAGCTGGTTGATAAGCTTGTTAATGATTCACCATGGCTTTTGCGCCGCCGCTGAGCCTTTGGTCTCAAGCCTCTGTCGGTTAGCGAGTAACAGGGCTCAGAGAAGGTCAAGTTTCAATGGAATCCGTCATTAAATCACGACTTGATGAGGCCGCTGCTGTCAGTTTTGGCTGCCATGAAGCGACCTGCAGTGCTACCCAGAAACAGCAACCCAGGGGCAGCAGTGCTACGTCTACAATCAGGGAGCGCCAGAAGCGCCAAAGTGGTGCAGAAGCTCACCTTGGTGCAGATGCTCGCCGACAAACTCATGTTGGTGACGAATCGGCTGTGCGTTGTCGAGAGGGAAGTGTTTACATTGCAACGTTTCGAGCAGAAGATCTTGTGCCTCGACAAATTAGTGTTCTGGTGCTGTTGAAGTTTCAACTGGGATTGCAAAGACTACCAGGACTTGAGGATGGCCCATGATGAACATGGTCCAACTGTACTGTACCAGTCGTTGGTGATGATGATAATGATGTGATGATGATAATGTATTTCAAGGGCTTTTCTTGTGAAAGTTGCACCTTCGCTGAGATTTGTCAGATGTTGTCATCATTGAACTGGTAACACCAAAACAAAAAACATGAGTTGTTCAACCCCTATCTTTTGCTGGAATGCTCATCTGTCCATGTTTGAATCGGAGCGACGCATACCGCTCGGAACAACCCTGGACATGTTTGGTGCGCTTGATCCCTTTTTCAAGACGATCGAAATGGTTGCCTTTGAAGAAATTCACAACGTGTTTTGGACGCTTCACCGCTTCCCGCTATCTCAAAGTGGTTCTTTAACGTTTGTTTTATTTGGTGGGGATCGCCAAGCCACCACTACAAGCAAGTGCCAGCCCCTTGGTCGATGCATCTTGAAATCAATCGAGTCTGCCTATTATATAATTATTCGCTGGTTCATTGGTGGTCAGCGAGTTCATAGGAGCGGTGACATAGTAGTGACAAAAACAATCTGATTGATTACAACATATTACAACCTTTTACCATGAATCAGTTCTCAGCGATCAATATTCATGGTTGACCAGCATCATAGACTGATAGATTATCACCATCATTCGTCCAACAACTGATTGGGCTATGGGTCAAAACCCTGTACCCCCGGTTCCCTATCATGAACCATTGTTTTCCATATGAAATTGTTGTTGGTTGGTTATTATTGACCCATAGCCATTGAGCAGAATGGTTCATCCCGCTTATTCAGCGCTTAGAATTCCAACCGCTCGTTGGCGGTCGGGGACACCAACCCCGCTTGGCCCCGGTGACGCGCCGCGCATCGCTTGCGCCTCAGTTCATCGGCGAAGACTTGGAGGCAACTCACGGGCACCGGAGCAGTCACAAGAAATAGTCATTTGGCTATGGGTCAATATTAACCATTAAAAAGCTTATAATGACCAACCAAATCATAGGGAAAACAATGTTTAATGATAGGGGAACCAGGGGTACAGGGTTTTGACCCACAGCCATTTAGGTGTTTCTCAAGTCATAGGGGACCCAAAAAACGGTTGGTTTATTTCCTATAAGCGGAGAATCTTGGATGATTTGAGGGCACCCCTATTCTGAGAAACCACCATTTAGATGGTTCGCAAACCTATTGTGATTTACGTGATTGCTTACTATTGTCATTCATGTGTTTAGGTTATTGTGCTTTAGATGACTAGTTAAGTTGTTTGCGCTATTGTCATTGAGGTGTTTCTTGAAATTGGGAGCCTGCAGAACCGAAAAGTGATGGATGGTTGATTGCTGTAAATGATTAATCAACTCGATGAGTTGGGGGTACCCCTATTTTGAGCCACAAAAACGTTACGAATTGGGGATATGAAGTTGCTCGTGATAAATCCAGGTTAGAAACCAGGTCTGTAAGTAATGATTAGGAAGTAATGATTCGCAATGAGCAACGAGAATTAGCTACTAAGCACCATTAACAAGTAAACTATACAGGCTACAAGTAATAAGTCATTGGACTTGATATTGACAAGTAATTTCAAACCAACAATGTTGATTGATAGTGTAGTAATAGTGATTACTTACCAAGAAGTGATTAGTGAATGGTTGCTATGTCATTTAGTTCCTCACTAGTAAATTTACCAGATCATGATTTTGTCAACATGTTCAGTAAATGTAAAACCGGTAATATAGTTTAGCATCATTATTGTCCAAGTTTAGATCATTCTCCCTTTGAGATGTTGACCTGGTTTGAATATGTTCTGGCTCGCACAGTTTGGCCCCCATTTCTCCCTGACAGTGGCTTTGCTTGAGCACTTCTGGTTCAATCAAAACCCCAACAACAGGATCTTTTGAAGTTCCAACAGTATTCTGGTTGGTTAATTCAGCATATTGTTAATACGGGAACAATAACTCAATAGGGCATCATGGCTGATGATGATGATTATTATTATTATTATTACTATTATTGTTCTATTTTGCTTCAACGGGGTGATTGTCTAATTGGATCAGCAGGGAGTACAATTAATGGTGCTTGCAACTTGCATTATTGCCGGTTGGTGGTTTCATTTTTTGCAACCATGCCTGAGGAGGATGGTTTCAATTCTCAAGGACGGGTAACAAACACCAACGACTACTTGAGTTGAACTCTGATTATTTAACAAGGATGACTGAGGGCTGGAACGCGCATTGGGGACATTGCATCCAAGGAGCCTTCTACGGTGAGCTGAGGAAGAGGCGGAGGCATCACCTTCATCAGTGGCTGCCTCACGCACGGCGCGTTTTGCAGCGCGATCAGGATGGGCCGGCAGCCGAAAGGAGCGCTGTACGCATAGCGCTTTGGCCCGCCGGCGCCTGACATAAAAGCGTGGCTCCCCTGGCTTCGTGGCCGGCGGGCCAGCG
>VSDK01005541.1:172910-220494 GCA_009767595.1 Symbiodinium kawagutii | reverse complement strand
GTGGCTCGGATGCTTGCGCTGCGCACGGCAAGTGTTGGCGGGCCTGTTCGTGTTCGCGGACACCACGCCCAGATTGGTAATCAAACACTGCTGGAGGCTTAAGAGGTGAACTGGAGCAATTCATTGAGCAGACAGTGCATCCGCCCAGGCATAGTGCCCAGGACTCTAACCCAGGCAGCTCAAATAGCCGTGGCGCACGTCGTGAACCGACGTATGCGTCGAGTGGAGGTGTGGTCGCTGTTACAGTAGCCAGGGTCCTCAGGCAGCTCTATCTGGCCGGTGTCCCGGGAAGTGCCGGTGTCGATTTTGGAGGCGCTTTGGCAAGTTGTTTTTTCAATTGGCCGTCCTGACACGTACTTTCAAATTCGGTATTCTCTTCCAGGACATAGATGTGGAGGGGGCAGAGAATCATCTTAGAATCCCAACATGATAGTCTTCAAGATCTTGACAGCAAATCTAGGCACCATGTTTGGCTTGTAAGTGACTTGATCTACCGTGATATGTGGCTTAGCCATAAGGTTGCAACTGGCAACGTTTGGGCTTGTAGGTGCTGGGTTTGGGAAGAACATTTCAAAGAACTGGCTGAGTTTGTTCCTCACTGTTGGTCGCAGACTGTTGCTGAAATGGTTGACTATCCTAGTTCAGAGTTGGCAAGGAAAATAATTTTGAAATAATGGTATGTGGTTAACTCATGGTTGATGGTTACATTGTCAATAACGATGCTTAGTGATGAATGGTTCATTATTGGTTCATTGCTGAAACAAAAATCGTTAATTAATGATAATGGTTCTTTGACGGATTACAGTGGTGAATGGCTCATCATATTTGTTATATATATTATAATGTTTTGAATGAATTCGTTCTGGTTGTTAAGAATGCTTAATTATGGGTCGTAACTATTGGTTCTTTGGTTGATCAAGGTTCATCTTGGTGGATCAAAGGTAGTCTAGATTGCCAGTCTACAGGTGTTCACTCTTTGCCCACAGATTTTAAAAGCGTTTCGGAGGTAGCTAGTGACAATTAACCATCATTGAGCATTGATAAAATTTTCGGATGTAGTTCATTGATAAAACCCAGTTGATAAAGACTTAATAATTTTTGCCCATCGGGGTTGCTAGGCCCCCAAAATCTATGGTTTAACAGAAATGGCAATACATCATCTAACATGTTCAGGATCACAATATCTTCCGTGGTTTATTTGTTCATCACTGATTCCCATCATGACTATATAAACATTAACTTTTAGTTGCAGTTCTTTGTTCGTAGGCAAGGTTGACTACGGCTGAAACCTGTATTAAGAATCTCTTTTTTTTACCGAGAGTCTGAAAAGTTTCTTAAACAGACATTTGAAATAAGAAACCTGGTGAGCTTTTGAGACTCTGAAAACATTTCTTAATTGCGGTGGTGGATACTATCTATATTTGTCAATTGGCTCCCTTTTGAAAAATGTCAGATTCTTACATGGTTGGGTGTGCTTGCGAATGGGGATTTACTTGTTGTAAAACATCGAATTCTTACATGGTCTCAAAATAATTGAACCGTTTCAGACCCCTAGCTGGGACCAGTCCTGAATTGGAGGCTCAATTGGTTTCGAATAGGGTTTCAGACCAGCTTCAGACCCCTAGCCGGGGCTTGTTCTGAATTGGAACTCCACCCTCCAAGGTCAGAACTTCCACAAAAACAAGGAAAACAAAACGTTCCAGCCGGGGAGGTTACAACCTCCAAAAAAACAAGGAAAAAAGGTTCCAGCCGGGGAGGTTACAACCTCCAAAAAAGAAGGAAAACCAAAAGCATGGTTGCATGGTTGGACCTCTACAGCAACTAAATCCCTATTCGCATCCCCATCCAACCATCACACTGTGTGATGTTCTACAGCAACTAAATCCGTATTCGCACCCCCATCCAACCATCACACTGCGTGATGCTCTACAGCACCTGAATCCCTATTCGCACCTCCGCCCAACCATCACACTGCGTGATGCTCTACAGCAACTAAATCCCCATTCGCACCCCCATCCAACCATCACACTGCGTGATGTTCTACAGCAATTAAATCCCCATTCGCACCCCCATCCAACCATCACACTGCGTGGTGCTCTACGGCAACTAAATCCCTGTTCGCAACCATGCCCAACAATGTAAGTATTTGAATTAACGCAACCAGGGCAGGGAAAAAGGTTTGTTTCCGATCGTTTGTTTGGCGTCTTTGGGACAAGGGAAGCCCCGATGCTCCAATTAGTGAGTTTCAGACCTGTTTCAGGCCTACTTTTGGGGCCTGGCTGGGAAGGGTGAACAGAACCAACATAAACCAGTGTCGCAATTAACTTTTAATTGGCAACCACACCCAACCATGTAAGTGTGCGACCCTCTATACAGCAACGAAATCCTTGTTCGCAACCACACCCAACCATGTAAGAATCTGACATTTTTCACAAGGGAGCCAACTTACTCCTAAAAAAGGGGATCAACATAAGGTCCCATAATGGCAGGTCACAACCTCCTAAATAGATATTATCAATAGGTTTAATTTAGACAAAACGAAAAAATCGGACCGAGGGTCTAAGTAATTTACTCTGCGGTCCCGAGGGTCTGAGTAATTTACTTCAAGCCCGAGCCGAGAGTCAAGTTTCTTTTTATACGAGTTTCTTAACACACGTACGGACCGTATTGTAACATCACCATTGCTTGTAAATAATGAGGATTAACCATCAATTCATTATTAGTCTCTTAACCATTGACGATTGACATCATCACCAGACATTTCGTAACTTAGCTCAATCATTTGAACATCTAAGTAGCCGTCTCACTCGTAAGCATACTATGTTTAGTTGCTAAAGCAGCCATCATCAAGAAATCAGCCAATATTGACCATTGCCAACCAGCAAAAATCATGTTCCCAACAATTTTCGCACATGGTTTGTGTTATTGGCATTAGTACCAGTAAAGTGGCTAATCACTGTAGTTGCATCAGGAATTGTACCATCAATATCATCGATATCATCATAATCATCATCCTTGTCGTCATCGTCATCATCATCATCATCATCATCATCATCATCATCATCATCATCATCATCATCATCATCATCATGGAGCTAGCTAATGATTGACATTTGTTAACCATATTGCTGTTAATGACGGTGCAGAATCAACTATGAACCCCGGCGCTTGCTTTGTCAAAGGCCTCCAGTAGCGAAGATGACGAAAGCAACGATGGGAGAGGCGATGGCGACGTCGTGGCCAAAACGGTGAGTTCCGATGCTCGACCAAGAAATCATGGTGGCAAAGGCTGGTTGATAGCAGGGATAGCAGTGGCTCAAGTAATGTTTCAGTGGATTAAGATCAAGAACAACGTTTTTTGGACGGATCATGAGAACCGCACTAGATCAAGATTAATTAAGTGTAGTGGCTACAACTGTGAGTGGTAATTTTGTTTGAAAACAAGGGGCAACGGCGCTCCATCGTAATTCGGTGTGGTTGGTAATTGAAGTCTGAAAAATAAGAATAATTAATTGATGGTCATGATATCGGTGGTCATGATCACTATAACCACCCTTAATCTTGATTAGTACGCTTAACACTAGGTGTATGGGCTGCTACAATGATGGTCAATCAGAATGGCTAGCGTTGGTTGTCATATGTTGTCATGAATCAGTCCACGGTCATTTACATGCTGAACTATCATGGGGCCGCCCCAAACCAGCTGGTTACCTACTATTTCATGGCAACTGGAAGCATAGCGTATGGTCAATACAGTAATCAGTACGCACGGTTGATCATTCTGCGAGTTCCAAGTTCAACAAGCAACAGTTGGCTCTCACAACATCATCAGCAACAACAGCAACAACTGCAGTACCAACACTTTGACGGCACATAAGTAGTGAACGTGCGCCGTCCAACGATCGACTGGTAATCGGCATCAAAACAAGTCATTTTCGAGGAGGTCATTGGGAAACACCATCAAACCAAAGCCCAGTGCCCCTCCTCTGCGGGTTGGCTGCTTCTCAAACTCTAGCGTTCCAAGCCAGCACGTTAATACACTCAGCATGTGAATCATCCATTGTCACTGATGATCACTCCAGGAATAATGAGATATTTCATTGATCATCAGCTTTGATCCATCCATGGTAAGATGGATGGAACATGGATGGCCGGTGGAATTTCTGATCCACCAAAGGTGCAGAGACCCAAATCCGGGTTTTCCGTGGCGCCATCGCGCCACCCGCCGGCACCAAGGATGGGCCACACGGTAGGCGCGCTGGAGTAGATGACCGCAAGCTGCGGCTGGTGCAGGGATCAGCAAGCCTGGAAAATGGTGGTCTCTTAATAGCTGGGGGTTTCCCTAAAAATGGTTGGCTTCATAATATGACTTATATTATCGATGACTAATATTGGATGATTTGGGGGTACCCCTAATTTGAAACCCAAATGACCGTGCTGCTCATGGCCAAGCTGAGTGCTAGGAATTATCGCTGCTGGTAGTCACGTACCAGCACGAATGCGATGGATTTCACAATGATCACCTTGATACAAGAAAATCGGGATACCAATCATCACGACCAAGCTATTGCAACCAATACTACTGGCTGATCATGACTAGCAGACTAGCAACTAGCATAACTTGCTGGCACCTTTTATCTTAGGAAGCGCTGTCCTTGAACGGTCGTTGGACATAGCAACTGGGTGGCCGTCTAATGGCACAACTGGAAATTGAATCTTGGGAGATATTGCTACATTTAATTGGAAATCCCTGAAAATCTACTCAAGTGGATCTTCTGACCATGTACCAGAGGGTATCAGAAAAGATATCTCAGGCCAGCAGCTGGTCGCATCGCCGCAAGTCTGAAAGAGTGCAAGGTGGGCCCCAGCAGTTACAAGTTGGGTCCCCGTGGAACTGGTAGAATTCACCCTAGCTAAGTTAGTTTCAAACCAAGCGTTCTTTGCGGGCACATGTTGCGAACGATCGGAGGCGTTTGTCCACCTTTGCACAGACCCTCTCGCGGAAGGACCAGCGCTGAGAGGTGTCGGTGGGTCGCCAGTCTTTGGGGGAAACAGCTTCATCCTGATCCTTGTGGAAAAGCAACCAAAGAAGTCGAGTTCTCTCAAAATTCTGAACCCCAAAAAAGGCCGGTTTTTATTATGAATGGCTAATAATGGATGATTTGGGGGTTCCTATTTTGAGAAACCACCAGATAGATGCATTCCGGATGAAACAACTTGTTGCTGGTGTCAAGGTGTTGTGTATTTGTTATGGTCAAACACAAGATGATCGCTTCTAAGTGACAAGCAATGACGAGCACAGGCTTTTGGGACTGAACAACTAATCACCAAGCAGATCAAGCAGAAAAGGTGATCTTGAGCTTCCGGGAATGGAACCAACCGGAGGAGAACAAAATGACCAATGAAGGGGGCTTGGTTCATGAAACAAGGCAATGGGACAGTTTCCCACTGTAGATTTGGTCGGGCTGTGCATAGTTTTTTGCCGCTTGAGGGAATTGCATTGGGAACCTCGAGGGCCATGGGTATTTCAGCATGAAGATTTGGGTGTAGCTGATGTGTCCAATCACAGACATGATGCTATGAATATTGCTGATCATCAGATTAAGGAAAGCTGGAGGCGGGTGCAGTTGTGGAAGAAGCAGAACCGCCGTGACAGCAACTACCTTCAGGAAACTGTGTATGATGAACGTCGTGTCGCTGATGCACTTGCATGGCTGAATTTCTGGCAGTGCTGAATTGATGAAACAGCTGGCTTCAGATGTTATGCAATGGCTTTCGGAACTTGTGCAGCAGATGAGTTTGATGCAAAAGGAGGGATGGAAGTTTGCATATCTATGTTCATTGTGCATCGACTCATCTGGAACTATGCTTTGTGTTTCAAACGGATGGTGCGAATGGATTGCATGGATTTTTGCAACTTGGATGATGCTGATTTCTGCCTACGGATGATGCCTATGACTGGAGTTGTGGTTTTGCTGGCATTTTCCTCAGATCTTTTCTTCCACCAAATAGATGCATTCCAGACACACAAACAGGTTGTTTTGTCAAGATGTTTTGTAGATGTTTGGAGGTTCACACAAAAGATGATGGCTACTAATTAATTGACCATCATTTTTGGGGGGATGGGACAACTAATCACCAAGCAAAAAAGGTGATTTTTAGCTTCCGGGAAACCAAGCAGAGGAGAACAAAACGACCAATGAAGAGGGGCTCGGTTGATGAAGAAACGCAACGGGCCAGTTTCCCGTTGTAGATTTGGTCTGGTTGCGCATCGTTTTTTGCCGCGTCCGTTTCTGGGAAAACCTTAGGGTAGACCGTTGACAGGTACCATTAGCCAGGCATGGGCGGGATGTAGCTGGATGAATTCATTGAAAGTTGGTCACTATAATTGCTGACCTGAAATTGGTTGCAATAATGGGTGTTGTACTGGTTGCTTGCTATATGAGACCATACTGATACAAGACACTGGTTAGTAACATAGCATCCAGCAACAATTCATACATGCATACATGCTTCCCTATATATCACCAATAGTTGCAGTAACTAATGAGTAGCCATTGGTTACCAGCATCAATCAAATGACTACCAAGATCAGTTAAGTTGTTATGTAACTCATTTGGTTGGATGGTTGATAACTGTTAAGTTTATCAACCAACAAGTCTGAAACCAGTTTCTGAAGGTAACTAATGATCCAAATGACATATACTTTCCGCCTTCAAAACAGAAGGATTTCTTGAAGACTTTCTTGGCGTTTGCGCGCAGCCACCAGGAATATCTTTGGAAGAAGGTTCAGGCCGCGGACAACAGATGGATGGCGACGACCTGGGGTGAACGATGCGTATATGATGATTAGTGAACAAGGGTTGTATAATAACAGGGTTAGCTATGGTTAATAGTGGTGAAATGCGGTGAAAATGGCTCATAGTGCATAGTGGTGAACAATGGTTGACATAATGGTTAGCCATGGGTTCATAGAATAATTTTTCGCAACAACGGTTCATACAACTGGTTGATAAGTATAATAAGACTTTGGGATGATATGTATTAATTAGTATTTATTAATTGTTCACCTTATGCTTATAAACATTTTGGCTTTCCGCAAGTGAACAAAACTGGCTTCTGTTTGGATTCACATGTTTTATTTTCCCAAACGTTTTTAACTGAAATGGTTGATTGGTTCACAAGCATATTTTTCATAGGGATGGAACCACCAACCAGAAGATGGTTGGCAATGGCAATATCATGGCTCAGAATGCTTAATGATCATTGGCACTGGTTGAAAATTGACAATATGGTGGTTTCTCAAAGTAGGCGACCCCAAAAAGAACTGTTGATTTATTTGTATAAATGACTAACAATGGATGATTAGAGGGTTACCCTCTTTTTGAGAAACACCCACACGGTTGATGATAGTGGTTGATAATACACCTGGTGTGAATAATGGTCATGTTGAATCATGAGTCCATGAAGGAGGTTCATGAACAATAGCCAGCAGATATCTGAAACATGCGAGATTGGTCATGAAAACTGAGTGAGTTGCATTGCAATACCAACGTGTCATTTCGTGGCTAGCGGTTTTTGCGGTTTCTGACATAGTAGTCATTAACGGAGTCAACCCTGTAATTGCAATGGCGATTGAAAGCTGTAGCGCACCGTGGTGCGTATTGTTGAGACTAAAGAGCAGGGGTTGCTGATCATGTTTGTGGTGGTGGTGTTGTTGCTGGCGGTGGTTTCATTGGAGGTAATGGAAGTGTTTGTAGCATCGTGTGCCTTTTTCTGCTGTTGTTGTGTCGTTTTTGTCGCTGATTTGTTGGTTCTGATTTGACTGACCATAGGCAGATACTGTTAAAATTTGTGATTTTATCGAAATCATCATCACTAACTGAACTGTCAAGTTTGGTGGTAAACTGTCAATCACTCTCCACCATCATTGACCATGATTGACTAACTTTCTGGATTGTGTAGTCAAAAAGAGACAAGTACTCTCCTGGAAGCAACTTGATCCGCAGGAGTTGGAGCGTCACAGGAACCATTCTAAATCAGGAACCATCATCAAGCCGGCTAAAAGTCATCATTAACCATCACGATCCATCATTAATGTCCCTGCTTAATCATCGTTAACCATCGTTATCCATCATGATCCATCGTCATTCATCATTAGCCATCATTAAGCGTGATTGCTAACCATCATCCTCCAACATGAACGCCGTTGCCAGACTCAACCGAAACCGTCCCAACCCCCGGTCGACAGTACTGCCAGGCAGTGGCTGCGGGAACGCGGAGAGCCCTTCAGCAGAGAAATCAACGTCTGACTCAGGGGAACCATGGGATTTTTAAGGCTTGGCTATGGGGTATCAGTATAATCAAATGGTACCTAACTATGGGGTTGACCACATCTGGCTGCTGGTGTGATTCACATGTTTTATTTTCCCTAGTAATTATCAACAAATGTGGCTATGGGTCAATATGAACAAACCAATGAATGGCGGATGATAACCAACAACCATTGGGAAAACCATTGTCAATGATCGAGGAAACAGGGGTACAGGGTTTTGACCCATAGCCACATGGTAGTCAACTATGGTTATTGTTTGACCATTGCTTAGGAATGAAAAGTGTACAATAGGGAATCATGTTAACCCTGGATTTGATTAATAAACCCTAGGTTTATCAGTTGGGGGGGGCACCATCTTTCTGGGGAAGCAAGGCTTTTGCGGGATACCCCCTATCATTCAACCAGGGGTTTATGAATCCGGGTTTGGCATTATCTTGTATTTCTCATGGTGGAACTATGATTTTCTTGGCTTAAGTATGGTCAATTATGGTTAGCTATGGGGGATAAAGACCTGCAATCATAGGCTCGTTGGTGATTTGATTGACATTGTTTTTCCCGGTATGAGGTGTTTTCCAAATTGGTTGAAACCACCAAACAGCTTATTCTGGTTGATAGCCGTCCTTTATATAACTGATTGTTTGATGATTCATACATACTGGCTAATCATAATGGTTATCATCGCTAGTTGATGATTGATATATTTCTAATACTGGTCAATGGTAAGAATGGCTCGCAATGGCTAGCATTGATGGTTATCATGGGGAATGATTGGTGATGGTTTCTAGTGATGTTTCATGATTGCCAGTAGTGATGTGAAGTAGTGGCTAGTAGTGATGGCCAATAATGGTCCGTACGAGTACTGAATGAAACGCACTGTTGAGGGCCATGCATCCAGGGTACTAAACAGCAAAAAAGTTTATGAGTTGTTCACCAGGGCATCCACTCTCGGTCCAGAGAACTGACCTTGAAAAATACAACCTGCAGACTTTTTGAATAAAACGGTAGATCGTTGATCAATGGCACAGATTTGAATTCTGCAACAAGTCAACTACACAGCCATTTCTTGGAGCTATGATGAGCTATGCTGGTTGAAACCCCTCAAAGATCCGACCCCTTACAGGTTCACCCTCCATGGCCGGCCGCATGGCAGCGGCTTCCCCGGCCTCCCAGCGTTCCGCCAGTTGAAGACGAGCCTCCAGGAGAAGCTGGGTGAAGTGTAAGGAAACTGTGGGATTTGAGCTGCTTCCTTCCATGGTCCATGGAAGTTAAAATGGTAAACCCTTGGTAGTTAAACTATGGGTTAACTAATGGTAACAAGACCAATAAACCCCTGGTTTATTCACCATTAAGTGATTCTAATTGGTTTACTTCTAATTGATGGTTAGTTAATGGTTTAAAGGAAACTCCATGGTACCTAGTTAATCTGAAGGAAAATTCCATCAGTACCTAGTTTAACTGTGGGATTTGCTACCGAAAGAAACTGTGGAATTACTTAAAACGGTACAAATGGTAGCTAAACTATGGGTTAACTTTCTACATGGTAGTTAAACTATGGGTTACCACAGAGCTATTAATTGAACATTCTACAAATGGTACTTGAACTATGGGTGAAAGTATGGGTTTCTAGCAAATGGGGTTTTCAATTCACCTACACTTTCTAATTCACCTATAGTTTCTTGGAAATTTCTGCAAGTACGGTTAATCTATGGGCTTTTCTAGCCATGGCGCGTGAATTAAGGGGAAGCTGGTTCAAGCCTATGGGATTTTCAACTCGGGTATGGGGGGATAATGACATGGTAGCCAACTATGGGGTAAACGAAATGGTAGTTAACTGTGGGTCATAGTGGTTAATTATGGGGGATGATGACTGACAACAGTAGCTGGTTGGTGGTTTTTAATCACTATTCAACTATCAACCATTTTATGGGGGGATGATAACCCATACTAGTTGGAATATAATGATCATGATGGTGCACGGGGGGTACAAGGGTTTACCCATACGACAGTTGAATTTATCTGTACAACGGTTCATGATGACCACTGGTTGGGGGTGTGCTTGACATGTTTTTCCCTAATATGTGGGATTGGTCGCTTGAATGACTTGCGCATATTTTTGGGATGCTTCATATCAACCACCAACCAGCTATATGATGAGATAATGAATGGTTCAGTGAGCCATGCATAAGCTGACGATTGTTATGTTTATGATTTAACAGGTGCTCGTTGAAGCATACTGTAGTTATTCTAACCCAATATGGGAGTTCCTTTAAACCAATCATTGTAGTAAGAGGTAACGATAGGGATATTGTTTGTGGCTCGCCCGGGCAATTGTGATAGCGACTGTTACTTTCCCAGCTTCATACAAAATTCAACATGCAACATGGGCCACCGAGTTTGTTTGTGGCTGGGGTACATGCACCTTGGGGCTGGATGGTTGATTCAGATGGAAGATGGATCCTCCAGAGCTTGGCAATTCAGCGTCATCCCAAGTTAAGATGAAAGACATTTCAGCTTGATTAGAGACGAGATAGCCATTAGACCGGAGCTTGGCAAGAACCCGTATGGTGGTCGGGGGCGGGCAGCCCGCGCAAACATGTTCGTGGTCCAGCATGCTCAAGATTCTGCTGGGGAAGTGCCCTGTGTGGGCAACAAGACCAAGGCCCTGCACAATTTTTGCTTCACCATCATTGCGGCCACAAATCACAGCCACTTTCCCATCAGGGAGCTGATCTTGGCCCGGCAAAAGGTTCGCGACTGCTTTGCCCTGGAGTTGTGATGTTCTATTGGTACTTGGTTCCTTTTGATGGTGAATGGAAGGCGGTGGACCGAGAAGCAACAACAACTCGTGGAAGACTAGTAACAGCGCAGCTTGCGCCAGAGAATGGGCAAACTTTGGTTCCAAAAGCGGCTATGGTACCACTTCGCCCACCGCACCAACTTGAGATTTCAGCATCAAAGAGGTCATTCTTGGCTATGCATGCCCAGCATTTTCCAATCAGATTGCTGTTCTTGGATCCAGCTACCACAATCATCGCGGTCCTTGTTGGAGGTGTTCGCGAGAGTACAGCTAGGCGTCCCTACCTCACGGGAAACATGAGTTAATGGCGGGGAAGCCACTTTTATGGGACACGCCTTGTCATGATTGATCTTCCAGGGATGGTCCGTCTATCAATATGGAGATGGGTCTAACCATCCAAGAGGCAGGAGAAGCTCACCTCTCAACAAGGTCTAATCTGCTCACATGGGAATGTAAACACCGGGTGGACAACTGATCTCAGATTGCGGCAATGTGGCTTTAATCTTGCAAACATTCGGCATCCACATCACCATAGCATAAGATTCATTTTGTTTACATTCCGTGCCATCGGTGCATGTCCTTATGCATCCTCAATGGGAGACCCATATGGCCATGGGTCAATATTAACCAACCAAGAATAGGGGGTTTTAACCAACAATCATAGGGAAAACAATGGTTAATGATAGGGGAACCAGGGGTACAGGGTTTTGACCCACTGCCATATCAATAAACCATTGAGCTGCTGGCTTCTTGCCATCAATTAGGCTCACCATTGCAAAACCCATGGTTGAACGTGCCGGATCCCGCCATCCCACAGGTGATCTAGCATGGGCAACGGCGGGATCCAGCTAACCACAAAAGAAGGTCCAGCTTGTGGGGCACTGCTAGGAGGTCTCGATTGGCATCCCATCATCCAAGAAGTGGAACCAAACCGAGGGATTCTCATGGACCACTAGGGCCTGCTTGCTGCCCTTGTGGTCAATGGGTTTTGTAAGTCGTTGTGTGTGTGTGTGGATGGCCTTGCGCCTCAATGTATGGATACGCGGCCATTGCGCACTGGTTTTCACAACTGCTGACTGAACTCGCGCTGGGAGGAGTTTGTGGAGCAACAGAAGGTCGCTAAGCAAATCCAGGACTGGCCGGTGGCTTAGGGATTTATAACTATTAACAGTGGTTAATAAATGTTCATAATATACCGGATAATAAGCAACAATCATGGCTAAACAACTGGCCGGTGGTTTGATTCACATGTGGTATTTTCCCACTTGTAGTTATTTGTAAGTGGTTGGTTGACAAGCATATTTTCGTAGGGGTGGTTCAACCACCAACCAAAGGACTATGGTTGGATGTTCGCGGTCTTGATGTTTTTGTAGCACGCCTAAATTTGATCATTTGAGGAGTCCATGTCCCTGCCATTCCCTGCCCATTCAAGTTTGTTCGGTCAACAAATCCACTGAACTTCCTAAGTCGAACGTGCGAGCTAAGGCTGTGCTAATTGTGGAAGAGGTGGTTTGATAGATGTTTGGTTTTTCAATCACCATCAGCAATTTTGAGATCTTCTACTGTGAACCGATTCACCACATTTTGGTTTGTGAAGGTGATGTGTGGTCCTATGATACCAACTGCAGACACATTGATCAGGGGTATCAGCTCATGTCAGCCTGCAGATATCGGCTGTTTGGTGGGAATTGGCAGAACCATACATAGCATGAAATAACAATATATTCATCATGAATGGTCACCTTGAAGCCTCATTGTAGTCATGGGGTTATGAGTAGTTCGTGTAATGATCACCGGATGTCGTCTCACTAGAAGCATGTGCCGTTGCAATGCTAGTCCAACGAGCTACATCCTGCATCGTCACAAACCCTTGGTGCACCCGGAATGGTTCAGCGCTAAGGAAAAGGCAGGGGGCAGAAATGGTAGGAAGACCGACACACAGAAAAGTCCATGCATAGCTTTTGACGGCATCAAAATGAGGGGAATACATGGGAATACACTCCGGCAAACTATGTGTAACCTGGCTGCGTAGAAAATTCATTAGTTACAACGGTTTGACCTCCAAAAATGGTTGTTTTCAGCTTCCAGGTTCGCCAGAGGGGTACCTATGCATAGGTGACATTCGATTCTACAAAACTGTGTCATCAACTCCAGCAAGATCTTTGCTTCCAGGGTAGCACCATCACCGATTTCCAGTCCGTCCAATCCTTGTACTTGGCTCCTTTGGAGGCGTTGTATAGCTCGTATTTGGATGTGATCCATGTCCACTTAGCAACTGGTTCCCAACCATAGGTAGAGGGATTGCTTCACCCACCTTATAGGTTGTCTAACACGCTTATATCCCCCTCAAACCCATGATCAACCATCATAATCCACCAGTATCAAAATCATTTTCACCCGTTGTCAACCCAAGGTTTATAGTAGTACTACTCCTTTACTTATTATTAGCCACGATGATTAACCATCAACTAGCCGTATTAAGTGTCATTTTCAACCAGTATTAACCGTCATCATCCACCATTATGAACCATCATTTTCAACCATTATTAGCCATCATTGAAATGAAGTTGATACCAATTACTATTGTTCCACTATCATTAACCAATTTCAACCATTATCAACCAAGATTTGACCATGGTTATATTCCCGGGAACCCCCCGCTGCACATTTGTCGGGATCTCGTCGCTGAGAGGGACTGGTGGCAGGGCAGCATGGTTGGCTAGCCAGGATTTGTAGGTGAGGATCCCCAAGGTTTGGGTGTTTAGAAAGTTCATGAAAGTTCACAGAGGTCAACCTGTCATCAGTAACTGTTCGCAAGCTTGAACTAAGCACAATCAAGTAAGAAACATAAATATGAACCATAAGTTCACCATGATCCCCATCTATGATTTTCAGAAACGACCATAATATTCACCATTCTTCATCATTAACCCATCAATATGGTTGAAAAACAAACATCCATCAAACATATTCTTGCTCATTTTTGGTTTAATGATCGATAAGAATCATTACAAGCCATCAATATTAGAATAATCCATCACACATCCATTATTGGTTTGCCACCATTGTTAGATCATCATCAACCATAGTTGACCCACCAATTGTTGGGTTAGCCATCAATTATTTATAACAATTGATCCATCAATTTGCTAATAATGATTCTAATCATGGTTATTCTAACCATTTTTGTTACCATAATTGTTATTAGCTAATCATTTATCATTGATTAATGGTGGGTTAAGAATTATTAAGAACCCATCATCAACCACCACTAACCGTGACATCTTCGATTCTCGTCGTCAGGACTCGTTGCTCGAGGGCGAAGACTTGCTACTGGGCGGATGAAGCATGGGGATTGACCTACTCATGGGAGGTTCGTCAGAACCCCCGAATGGTGGTTATAATGGTGGTCACTTGTATCACCATAGTAGTTTCCTACAGCGCTGTCTATCGCTTGGTCAAAACAGCTGCTTTTCGTGTCTCATGGGGTGGGGTGGGGTGGGGCATGTTAACGCCCGCTTTAAGTTGCTTCATGAAGTCGATGCTACGTGAAGGATGGGGTGGGGTGGGGTCGGGTGGTGCAAGTGCCTGGCAGACAGCAGCCAAGCATCTCCATGTACAGTGTTTCCAGGTGTCGCATCAAATGCGACAGTATTGCAAAGACATTTGGGCACCAAACCTGGGAAATTTGTCTCGAAAGGCCGCTACGCAATGTCTGGACGCGGATTGGCGAAGCTTCAAGACATTCTTACCAGACGAAACGCCAGCAGAGACACCAGGGTCAAAGTTCAATGAAACCACGCTTGATAACAAGATGTTGTCAGTGGCTGCGACGAAGTCTGCACAATGTAAAACCGAACAGCTTCTTGAAAGCCTTGTCTAAGCACTTGAAGAAGGGCAAGTTGAGGAAAAAAGAATAATTTTTGCCGAAGGCATTTTGGCACTTTTTTGCTCTGCGCGCAATTCTAGTGGTGTAAATTAACCACAAAGACATACATTTCACCCAGGCGACCAGCTGCGTTGTTCCCTAGTAGTTAACCTAAAAAAACACTAAAAGCCATAGTTAGCCCATCATAACCACCATGACAACCAGTTTTTTATGGGGGGGTTCTTAAGCCATAGATTAATCATTGTTGTTATCATGGCTAATGATAGGACGAACCATTGAGTTCGGGTAAGGCGCCCGATTACATAGGATGCACATGGTTTTTGCTCGGTTGCGGGAAAAACTTCGAAGACATTGCATCCCAAGCGGACGGCAATTGGAGCTTTGCTTGGCGGGACGAGACCGCAGAAATACGATGCAGTTGTAGCGTTTTTGCTTGGCACGTACGGCGTGCAACTCGACAAATTTCTGGACGCTGATCTCAAGGCGTTTGGAGGTTTGGCAGCAACGATCTACATTGTCGCGAATGCCGAATGCCCTACTCCGTGAACCTTTGCAACCAACGCTCCACAGTTTTTACGATGTTTCTACGATGTGAGTCTGTCAGGTCGAGCGATCGGCTGGAATGTGCAGTCCTTTCATCGGTCTGCTGGAACAGATGACGAGAAGGAAATTTCGACGGCGACGAAATGTGGCCTGGCAAACGTAATAATACGTGGTCAAACAACACTAGTGGCACCACCAACTATCTTTAGCCATCGTGAATTGGATGATCAACCCTCCTTAACCAGATCATGCACCAGCGTACCTACCGTACTTTCGGGGCTTGCCAATCATCATCGACCACTAAAAGCCATTATTATAATCATCATCCTCATGATCCATCATCAACCATCATCCATCGATCATCAACCATCATCAACCATCGAGTAACCATCGATCAATGGATCATCAACCATCATCAATCATCATCAACCATCATCCCAAAGTGAGTTGCTGCTTACCTGAAATAATAAATGAACCATCATTGGCCATCGGCAACGACAAGTGCTGAGAGCTGCAGGTTGTCAGGCCTGAGATCCAGCCTTGACAATGGCTCCATGGAACCTCGGCTGGATACGACATGCTGGGCTGACCGGCTGGCAGGCAGTGGTGGTTAAATGCTGGTTCAGTGATACCAAACGATTGCTTACTCAAATGGTTAGCTGAAGGTTAGTTTGAGGTAAGTTGATGGTTTGCTACTGTTTGCTGGATGGCTCAGAATGTTTAAGACAATGATTGTGAAAGGGTTGTGGTCCATGATGTTTCACAGTGGATTTACCGCTGAATAGGTCGTGGCCAATCATAGGTTGTGCATGGTTGGCTATCCCCCATCTAACCATGGTTGTTTGCAGGGGACAACCGACAATTCAAACATATAAAAACTTGCGTGGCGCCATTTCCAGGAGACCTAAATGGTTTGGACAACAACCAAGACTCGGTTGGACTTACACGTGGCATCATGTCACAAGCCAGAAAACCAACGAGTGTGTGGTTGCTTGAAGCCGCAATTCCCAACGAAACCCATGTGGATTGCCATTTGGTAGTTACCCCCCATGTCTAAGCCTGCATATAAATAGCATATGAGTCAACAGAAACCTCCTATCCACAGCTAATCTGCACCTGCAGCTGGCACCAACGGGTGCCGAAGGCTGTTGGTGGCGGGCCAGTTTCAGTTGACCTACCGGGCGAACCTACCCTACCCTTGGTTCATGGCTGGGATATGGCAGCCATTCCTGGTTGTTGCGCAGGTGCTGTTGTTGGGAGGCCCAGCTCTAAGTCAGGTAGTTTCAACAAATACCCAGAGTTAAAAGGTGTTGTTACAGGAATAGTCTGACAGGACAACAGTGGTCTTCGAAATACCGCAGTAGTATGTAGTCCATGTTGAAAGTTCACACTCAGGTGAAGTCTCTAGGAAACATGTACAGTTCAAGTGATCACCCATACGACAGTGTGGGGCTCGAGTGTTGGGAAAAGGACATGGGTGTTCGTGCCACTGAGAGCTGCCCGCTCTCAGTGGTAGCGGAGCTGCCTTCAGCTTCGCTTGCACGTGGCCATGGCGAATCCCAGTGACGAGAAGAGCCGCTTGGAAGTGTTCGATGGAAGCGACCCTAGCATGTATCGACGCTGGAAGCGTCGAGCACAGCTGATGTTGGCTGCACTGCCAACGAATGTTCCCGACAGCAAGCATGGTCCTCGTTTGATGGAGCATCTGAAGGGTGAAGCAGAAGCGCTCTTAGAGAGCATCCCAGTTGACGAACTCACCAAGTCTGGTGGGGATCGGAAAATCTGGAAAATGCTGGACGAGAAGTATGGTCCGCAGCCAAGAGACCTCATGCAGATGGCACTTCGAGGATTCTTTTATGAATTGCAAGTGAAACAGTCCGAGACCTACACCCAGTTCCTTGCCCGGTTCGATGCAGCACATAGGAAGTTGGTCGAACAAGGTGTTGACCTACCAAGTCCTGTCAAGGGCTATATGCTGCTCAAGAAACTACGACTGGACAACACGCAGGAGAGCATGGTGATGACTCACAGCCAAGGTAAAGGTAGCCTTGATGAGGATGCCGTTGTCAAGGCGGTGAGAGGGATTTTTCCAGAAGGCAAGGGTACGACAAAGGTCAAGGAGACTTTTGCTGCTTGGGGAGAAGAGCAGGAAGCTGAGGTTTGTCTGGTCTCAGAGGATCAGGATCTTGGTGAAGCGGCAGAAATGATGGCCAGCGAGTTTCAGATGGCTGGTGGTGAAGACGAAGAGGAAGTGCTTGATGCCTTCGAATCCTATGCCGAGGTACGCAGGAAGCTTCGAGATCAGCGAACTGATCGAGGTTTCGGAGCAGGCCGTGCTGGTGATGCTGGGAAATGGAGGCTTAGCGGAACAGTGAAAGGGAAGCTGGAACTGTTGAAGAGTCGAACGACCTGTCACCACTGCAAGGCTAGAGGACATTGGAAGCGGGAGTGCCCAGTGTTGTTGAAAGCCAAGGGAGCAGCAGCGACTGGTTCAAGTTCGGCGAGTTCCAAGCACCAGACTGAGGCTCACATGGTGGAGGTGATTGGTCACGATGCAATGCTGGCTGAAGACGTGTGGGAACTTTTCCAAGTTTCCAGCAGAGCAGGCCGTGATGACAGTGGCACTACACCCGGGAGCCCCACACATGAGCAGCGCGAGGAAGTTTTCCTAGCAGATGTTTTTGCACATGATGGTGGGTCGGATGAAATTCCCGACAGCACCTTAGGAGAGTGTGCCGTACCTGACACCGCATGTCGTCGCACGCTTGTGGGAGCTTACACGTTGCAGCTGATTGAGGGGACTCTTCAAAGACAGGGACTGAGGATTAGGAGGAGAAAGGAGATTTCTGAATTTAGGTTTGGGAACTCTGAAACCTTGATCTCTGAAGAGTCTGCAATCATTCCGGCGTGCATGGGCGGTAGGAGAATTCTCATCAAAGCTTCCATTTTGGAAACCCAAGGTAGGTGCACTCCCCTTCTCCTGAGCAAGGAACTTTTGAAGCAACTGAAGTGTGTGATTGATTTGTTGAATGACAGGGTCTGTGTGAATGGTGTTTGGGTTGACATGGTTCTTACTCAGAAAGGTCATTATGGGATACCCTGTTTCGTGTTTAATCAGGATTGCTTCGTGAGTCAGAAGGAAGAATCCAGACGAAGTCAACAGAAGCTCTATGACATCGACCAACTCGAAGCAGCAACTAGGCTCAGCAATTCCGACGGCAGTGAAACCGAGACTCATAGCAGACATGGCGAACCAGACGCAGGCAGATCTCGAGTTGCAGCAGATGCTAGACAATGTGATGAACCAGGTGGGTGGCAACAACACCGCGTGGAGGAATTCGGACTCGGCACTGGATCAGCAGCCAGACAGCGCCGAGGATGCGGTGGGCAACCCAGTGGATGCGACATTCATCAGCAGCGACGGGAAGTATGGCATGGTCAAGAAGAACCCGAAGAGAGTCAGCGAGATCTACCTGGGGGACAAGGGATACTGCCAGTGGATCCGCAGCCATGTGTCCCCGACGTCAAGCCTCGACATGCAGAAGCTCAAGATCTACGTCAAGTGTCGCGATGCAGCCAAACGCGAGAGGTTGGAGAGAACCCAGGAGATGACGACACCACCTCGTGGCACCATGGCCAAGGCAAAGGCTTCACCAGGAAGTCGTCGCTCCAGTCTCATTCGTCCACGAGACATGGAGAGCGAGGAGAACATGGAGTGGAACTATGTTCAACTGATGGAGGGCAATGCCGAACTCCGAGTGGCCTTCTGGTGAATGGAGTGGTGACCCACACAGTGGATCCTCGTGCAACCCCTCACAACACAGAGAACCTCGAGATCTTGGAGCAGGTGAAGGTGCTGCTGTTGGACATTCTGAACGGGCTGTCCTAGATGATGACCGACAACAGGTCATGTCCAAGAAGAGTCGTGTTCGGCTGAAGAGAGACATAGCTAGTTGGTGTACTCGTTGTGGTGTTGATGGTTGTCATGGGGTGCCCCTGGTTGGTGATGATGGTAGTGGTCATGAGAGTAGTGAACAAGAGCCACACGATGTCTTCCTCATTGATCTCAGAAAGCATTGCGATTTTGCTGAGGTTTTTTCTCCTCCCAGAATTTTACCTGTAGCTGAGCAGAAAGGACTTAAAGGCCTTCGCTCATATGATCAGCTCTCCGGCTGGAATTTCCTTGACGTGGAGAGTCGAAGGAAATGTAGAGAAGAAATTGAAAAATATAAGCCAGAGCTTGTTTTGGTCTGCCCGCCGTGTGGACCTTTCTCAACACTACAGGCGTGTAGCTGGGAGAAGCAAGATCCAAAGCAAAGAGAACGCAAAATGGTCGAAGGAAGACTGCTTCTCGATTTCGCCATTGAGATATGCAACATTCAGCATGCGAGTGGTAGGAAGTTCATTTTTGAACACCCCATAGGAGCGGCTAGCTGGCGGGAACCATGTGTCATGGAACTGGAGAATCAAGAAGGGGTGTTTGAGGTCATTGTTGATCAATGCATGTATGGGTTGTGTGATCCCCAGAACCACAGACGATACAGGAAAAGGACCCGACTGTTGACGGATTGTGAAAGCATGAAACAGCTTGAAACCCAATGCGACCATGAACATGAACACCAAAAGGTTGAAGGACAAACCAGGTTGGGGGGTAAGTGGGTCAACCGGTCACAGTGTGCTCAAGTGTATCCCCGGAAGTTTGTTGACAAATTGGTTCAATGCTACCTCAAACACCAGAAGAAACAACAAAATCTTAGGTCCCATGAAGTGTTTGCGGCCGAAGGGTTGCAAGAGGACAGGACGGATTTGGAACGGTCGGTTCGGCGTTGTCATGTGAATTTGGGACATCCCTCACAGGAACGGTTTTTGCACATGCTGAGGGCTGCGAAGGCTAGCGACAAAGCTATTGAGATAGCAAAAAAGCTGAAGTGTAGCATATGTGAGAAGTACAAGCCATACCCCAGTCATGCGGTTGCCAAACACAAAAAAGCCCAAGGGTTCAACCAACAACTGAACATGGACACGTTTGAGCTCACCATTTTTCAGGGGAAGAAACTCAAAGTTTTGAACATGTTGGATGAGGGTACCGGACTTCAGGTGGTAGTCCCCCTTTGGAAGGGAGCCAACGCGAAAGAGGTGAGATCTGGATACCGTAAGTACTGGAAGCGTTGGGCGGGAAACCCCATTAAAGTGTTCACTGATGGCGGTACTGAGTTTGATGGTAGTGTTCAGCAAGGGTTCGAAGATGATGGAGTGTATGTTGAAAAAACGGCGGCTTATAGTCCTTGGCAAGCAGGGTATGTTGAACGGCATGGGGGAATCTGGCAAACCATTTTTGAGAAAGCTTTTGAAGGCTGTGTTCCCACGAACAAAAAGGAAGTGAATGAACTCATCGACAATGTGAACGTTTCCAAGAATAGCATGATGAGGAAATATGGCTATTCCCCTTATCAACATGTGTTTGGTTGTGATCTCAGGATACCCAGTACTCTGTGTGATGACCAGCCTAGTGTCGTGATAAACTCGGGGGTAGTTCACGGGGATGAGTCATTGGTTCGAGCAAATCAGATTCGGACAGCAGCCCGAAAAGCGATGGCAGAGGCTGATGATGACCAGAAGGTGAGACGAGCACTCGATCACAGACCACGAACGATGAGAGCACAGGAGTTTGCGATCGGCGATTCGTGTATTACTGGAGACGGTACATCACAGACGGACGACCGGGCATGTGGCGTGGACCGGCACGGGTGATTGGGTTCTATGATGGGCGTTCGAAGATTTGGATCAGCATCGGCAACAAGGTTCTACGATGTGCTCCGGAACAGTTACGACGACTAACACCGGATCAGGAAGCAGCCTTGCGATTCGTTACAGAGGACATGGTGAACGCACGTCGCAACCTTTCGGACCGAGGTGCACACACATTCACGGACATCAGCAATGAAGAACATCCACCAGCAGACGAACGTACGGCGGACACGAATATCAGGAAGTCGGAATCGGGCGACGAACCAGCGAACAAGCGACAACGAACGGTGGAGCGACGAGACGACACGGACGAGACGGAGGCGGATGCAACAGTGCCCGAAATCATCGTGGATGAGATGGACGAGCAGTTGACAGGACAACCGTCTTCGATCAGTTACAGTCCGACAACAGCGGTGGCCAGCGAAACCGGAGTCGGGATGAGCGACGGAGTGGCGAACGATGACGACAACAGCGGCGTTTTACAACCGGAGTCGGGAGTTCCTATGACGACGGAGCAGGATGCGATACCGAGAGGCAGTTATGGGCCAATTCGCGCAGCTTCGAATCATGACCAAGGAGCACCCTATGATTCACAGAGACCAAGCGAACTGGAGGAAGCGCTGAGAAGAAGCACTGAACTGTTGGACGTTGGATCGTCACGATTGCCAAGGACACCACTTCAGGTACCCGGACAGACTGATGAGACGTTTGAGTCATTTCTGGTCCATCAAGAACGAGGAAAAAGAGACTCAGGGCTGAAGAACTCTGAAATTGAAGATCATGAATGGGAACAAGTCATCGCAGGCAAACGAAGTGAATTCAACAAGCTGCTGAAGACCGGCAGCATTAAAATTCATTCTGGGCTTGAGGCACAAAGACTGCTTCGTGAAACACCTCCAGAACGATTCATTGATAGCAGGTTTGTGAAAACACGTAGGAAGAATCCTGATGACTCTGGAAAGACAGAGATCAAATGTCGTTGGGTCCTGAAAGGATTCCAAGATCCTGATTTGTTGGAGTTGACAAGACAATCTCCAACCTTGTCAGCAGATGGTCTGATGGTGTGTTTGCAGTTACTGGCATCCCATAAATGGATGATGATGATCATGGATGTAGAGGGCGCCTTCCTCCAAGGAGAGGCCTTGCAGAGAAAGCATGGAAAGATCTTTGCGAAGGTTCCGAAGGAAGGGATCCCAGGTGTGCCAGAAGGGTCCATCATTGAACTGTGCAAATGTGTGTACGGACTAATGGACGCACCCAGAAAATGGTGGGAGAGTATTTCCTCTACTTTGAGAGATCTAGGCATGAGACAAAGTCAACTTGATCCCTGCATTTTCCATTGGTTTGACCCTAATAATGGCTATCGACTGGGGGGGCTTCTTGCGCTTCACGTTGATGACATGGTATGCGGGGGTACGGATGCTTTCCAGAAGGAAATCTTGGAGAGACTGCAAGAGAAATATCCGTTCAAACACTGGAAAAAGGGCAGTGGTCAGTTTTTAGGAAGATGGTTGGAACAACAGAAAGATGGTTCAATTGTCAGTAGTCAACATGAATATGCGGGAAATGTTGAAACTGTTTTCATTTCACGTGAACGAAGAAAACAAAGGCTTGAACCACTCACACCTCACGAGTTGCACCAGTTTCGTGGAGTCATTGGTGCCGCCAATTGGCTCGCCGGAAGCACTCGTCCTGACATTGCGGCATGGACCTCGATGTTGCAGCAACGAACCAGCAGAGCCACAGTAGGCGACCTAGTGGAGGCCAACAGACTGGTGGCAAGAATCAGAGATCGCAAACATGTCAAGGTGACCATCAAGAGCATTCCGCTGGATGAAGCAATTGTGGTGGTTGCTAGTGATGCAAGCTGGGCCAATTGTGATGACCTGACGAGCCAAGCAGGGTACATGTTGATGCTTGGACACAAAGGCATCGATGAGAATGACTGGGCTGATGTGTCTCCGTTGAGATGGAAATCATGGAAGCTGGAACGTCGAACGCAATCGACGCTTGGAGCAGAGTTGATGGCTCTATCTCGAGCCATTGCTGAAGGTGACTGGATTCGGTCATTGCTGGCTGAGGCAAGAGATGTGAACTATCGCCTCGAAGATGACAAAATGCTTCGACAAAGCATCTCCATGACAGCCGTGACGGACAACAAGCCCATCTATGACCATTGTGCAGGCGATGGTGTAGTGGTGAAGGACAAGAGAATGGCCGTGGACATGCTCGTGATCCGAGCAGATTTGAAGTCGCAGAAGATACAGCTCAGATGGGTGAGCACCAGGCAGATGGTCGTTGATGCTCTGACGAAAAGCGAAGCCAATCCTGATTTTCTTTATTTTGTGATGAAACATGGTAGGTTTATTTGTGTTGCTGAGAATTTGTCATTGGAAATCAAAGCTCAGGAGAGGGAACAGCGGAGACTTCACCCTTCTAAGAAGGGGTGTGTTGAAAGTTCACACTCAGGTGAAGTCTCTAGGAAACATGTACAGTTCAAGTGATCACCCATACGACAGTGTGGGGCTCGAGTGTTGGGAAAAGGACATGGGTGTTCGTGCCACTGAGAGCTGCCCGCTCTCAGTCCAACACTTCTGGGATGATCGCTACTGGGTTTGCCCAGGGATCCCAGTGTGGGGTGCGCTTGCGCAGTGAATCTAAGGAGATGTTGGAGGAAATCGCCACGGAGGCCATGAAGTTTAAGGTGCAGCGCTCCCGGCTTGCGGTAGTTTTCGAAGAGCGTTGAAACATCTTACGGCGAATTGGAAGCCTCAGGGAGATTCATAGCTACACACAGAATATATTTATATATTAGTATGTACTTATATGTGTAAATATTTATATATACATATACACTGTGGATGTCAGTAGATCTCTACTTTTTGGCAATCCAACATAGAAACGGAAAATCCACCATTTCTATTGGGAATGCCCATGTTCCTTTTCTATGTTTGGTTACCAGAGAACATATGTCAATAGAGCTGGAAAAAGAGTCAGACTTGTTTGGTAGGATGCATGGCCTTAAATGTCCGATTAAAAAACAAAAAAATCAAAGCGGTGAGGCTCTGCTTCGCAACCCATCATCGCATGATCACCAGTAAGGCTACTGGATGCAGCCTCGGGTATGATGAGGACCTTTGATTGCAGGGGATCATTTTTGTGTGCTATTGTCAATGTCCGCCATATTTTGGTCACGTTCTCGAACTGCCAGTGCCCACTGCTTTTCACGAGCTTTACACAGCAACACCTGAGTATGGCAGCAAAACAAGATCAATCTCCAAAATGGATGGTTTGCTACACTTAAAAGAATGATCATGAGCTAAGCAACATCCAACCATACACACCGCTTGGTTGCAAAGATCATTCCCATATCTCCCATATCTGGTGGTGGCCCTGGAATTCCAACCTTCGAGCGCTTGGCCTCAGCAGGTGCTGCAAATCCCCGACTTTTTGCAGAAAATCTTGGACTACGCCCTGGGGGCCGAAGCAAACGCCACGACGAACCTGCTTGGCGACAGCTCCTTGGCTGCGCTTGCGCCCTGCCATTTGGGGCGAAGGGTGGGCAACATGGGCAACGCGTCATGGTGAATAGCCGCTGGAAATCGAATATAACAGTGGCAAATGACCAGGAAAGCATCCATTGGCTGGGAAAGCATCTAGAAATGATGGAATCTACATTGCAATGTTGGAATACCAGCACGTAATGCTTGATGTTGATTATTTTTCATGGCCAGGGAATTTCTAACAACCACACCAGCCAAGACGCGTGAGGTGCGATTCTATAGTCGCTACTTTGCCGGGGATGCGGTCCATTTTCTCAAGCCCAAGCTGAGGCAGTCGCACCAATCCTCGCTCAGAAATCGCTACTCTGCTGGGAATATTCCCAACAGCATGCGGCTTCAGCTACCTCATTGACTGGATGGCTTGTACCCACTAACTTAGGTTTCTAGTGTTTATGGAATATGATGGATTTACTATACAACCACTAAAAATATATTTTTAGCAAGGGATCTATAAGCCACCAAGTTGATCAGGTGATCTTTCACTTCAGTGGTGATTTAGCGATGCTCACCCTTCTGATAGTCCACAAAGGATTGATGCTTCATGGGACTTGGTCACCTATCCTGGGCCAAACAATTGGTAATGTTGTCCTTTGTCGTTTTGTGATACAGATAGTTAGCTAGGTACCTGCCGGATAAGAGTTTAAATTTTGAGCAGGGATTAAGCAATGTTGGTTGGTTGCATCCATGTCGGTTGGTCTAGTTTTGGTAATGTCATGACTCATGAACCAACATGGATCATCAACCAAGAGCCATTCTGGGGACCACGGCGGTCTCACCAACCACGAGAACTGAGGTTTACTCGAGGCGATGCAGGAGCAGCGTTGGAGTTTTCCAGCTTTGCCAGTGAACCAACTGAAGAAGTGTCAAAAATCCCGCTCGATTGATGGTCATGATGTTCTCATGACTGAAACATAATCATATGCACCGCCATAAACGGACCATAAACATCATCATACTTACACCCACAATGCGGTAGGATTGATGCTCAAAAATCACCAGCCAGAATCTAATGTGCTAAGAGGAGGAGCTCTTGGTAGCTAGAGGACCACCCCACGTGATCCCATGGTTTCACACAAAACCATTTGGTGGTTTCTCAAAACTAGGAACCCAAAAAAGTGAGTGGTTTATGATTAGAAGAAGCTCGGCAAGTTTTTTTCTCTCCAACAGAGTTTTTTCTTGCTCAGGCGGTGTTCAACGCATTTCAGCCGCCACGGTACGTGTACAGCCTATAGCCAGGTGGCCGTATTCGTTTAATACTTGGGAGATGATTTAAAATGATTGTAATTTGAAACACCAATCATTAACTGATTAAGAACTAGTATATGATGCCATTTTAACAATTGATAAAAAGATTGAAACATTGAAATGGCGTTATTTTTCATGTACCATGGTACCAATATAAGAATGGAAACAGATTGAAACATTGAAATGGCGTTGATAAAGAGATTGAAACATTGATGAATTGATGGTTAATTAATATATTATTGTAAACTATAACCATTGTATTGATGGTTAATTAATATATTATATGATACTCCATGGTACCCCCATTATCTGAAACCACCATTGGTCGCAGCCGCGCATGAGTGCGTCGGTCTCAGGACGCGGTGGAGCTGGGAGAAGATTGGTTTGAAATGGATGAGTCACTGGACGACCAGCGATGCCGGTGAAAGCTATGGTTCTGTGGTGGTTTCTTATAGTTTTCTATGCTTAAGTACGGTTAATCATGGTTAAGAATAGTAGATAATCACCAACAATAGTAGGCAAACAACTATAGTTTCTGCTTGGTGGTTTTTAAACATTTTTTATTTTGTTTCCCTTGTAATGATGAGCAAATTGTTGGTTGACTAATATTTTTCATAGGGGTTGAAACCACCAACCAGTTTTCTATGCTTAATTATCTATGGTTGATAATGGTCAATAATATGGTCAATCATGGTCGATAGCTTCCAGTTACCATGAAATAGGGGCTGGGAACCGGATATTACCTGGTACCTCGTACCATTGATGTAACTGAGGGTGGTTACATGTGGTTACGCTGACTGGAAGCATAGGGAATGGGACGCTGGTGATAAGCCATGGTGAACACAGTTGTGTGCTCCCAGAGCCGCGGATTGAGATCACCAGCCAGGGCGCTTGGAAAACGAAGCTCAAAACGCAGAGAAGAACTTTGATTTCATAAGAGGATCATTATTCTTTGTAAGGATCATTATTCTTGGAAAGAATCAAAGTTGACAAAGAGTTTTCAGTGCGAAGATGACCCTGACTACAGTTCTGGTTCTACAGTTGTGCCGGCCATCCAATACCATTCTAGTCCTCCAAATACGCAAAAGCCGGTAAGAAATCGCTAAAGGGCCGCTAACGCACAAACTTAGATAGCGGACATCAAGTTGTATGATTGCTCTCTCCCAAGAGTTGCTATGCTGTCAATTCAACTTGTTTCTCACTGTCAAGAACCCAGCCCTTTGTTAGTCGTTTGCTTGGAGTCGGATGCCCCTGTCGCAAGCAAGAAAGACCAGTCGAACTTTGGAAAATGACGATTTCCGACATAAAACTGGTCGTTGGGGCAGCCATTCCAGTTCTGAAGCTGGGTACAGCCAGTTGTGTTTTGATTTTTTTGTTTTTGGGAGGTTTTACTCCATATACATATATACTCCGTAAAGATTAGAGTCTTAGCAGGAGATCTAGTTTAATATAAGCCATCAAGGAAGGGGGTCGATTGATCATCCACGGGGATGATCACCAGGAACTCCCGAAAGTGCGGTGGTGAGATTTTCCGCAGCAACCAGAGAAGTCACTACGCCATGGGAATATCGGTTCAACCCATTCAACCCATGGTTATAGCTGGAAACAAGCGTGATGAATCATCATCACACAGCATGTTTTGTTGATTTGTTGAATCATCAAGTAGCTACCAATGATGTGTTTAGTTGCCATGAGATTATCTTTCAACAAGCATGATTTACCGTGGGCATTATAGCCACATCTGTTCAGAAGCCATTCATGAAGCATTCAATGGTTACCCCATCAACGGCTAGGTTTTTGAGGTACCGCAGTTTCTGGTTGCAGAATGTACAGACATCCCCTACTGCGTATAGTGACACTGCCTGTGTCATAGATGTTGATGGCCACACTCTCCCAAAGCGTCATGCTGAAATCATAGGCCATGTGAATGATCATTGACAGCGACAACCATGGTCCCGGTGGTATTCCTTGTTTCAGTTTCATGCAGATTCATGCAGCCTTTTTTGGGCAGATGACCCGTGATGAACCGTTGTAAGACCATGTGGGGCAAGGAAAGGCAACGAACAATTTGGCGACATGTTTTGTTTTTCTAAAAATATCCCAGGTGCAGTTGTTCTAGTGCATTTGTCTTTGCTGTTGGTCCCTCTTTGCGATACAAAGTATTTTTAAGCGCTCATGCTGAAACAGTCACCAACGAGATCGTTGGTTGTCAAATTGTCAGCTTAGCGGCTGTTTGGCTTACTTGATGATCTATGTGAAGCAGTTAGTGACAGGATCTAGCAATTAACTGTTATTGTTCTTGACTGTTATTGTTCCAGCAATTAACTGTTTCACATAGATCCTATCACTAGCTGCTCATAGTTATGTGAAACAGTTAGCCATTGTTGCCATTCGAAAATTCCTGCGTTCTTTGGGGGAAACCAATGGGTGTCGTTTCTTCAGGCTGAGAACCAGCATCCTAGACAAGGTGCCGCATGCGCAGCGTGGTGGTGAATAGCAAGCTATCCCAAAATGGTAGTTTCTGAAGTCATAGGGGTACCCCCCCACCAATCATCATCCAGTTTTTTTCACATTTATTAACCATTTGTAGTGATTGACCATACTATGGTGAGAAACACCCAAAAAATGAATATTTGGTTGTTGGATGTTGATGCTTTATTGCCAGGTATGGATACCAATGGAACTGCGGAGCGTGAACAGGGGGTCTCATTGATCAAGAAAGGCAGGAACTCTTCCAGTCCACATTTGTCTCCATGTTGGTTGTATAGTATGCACGGATGTTGGTCGATATTAACCGAGCAACAATGGTTAATTAGTGGTGACCCCATCCCAACAAAAACGAGTTCAGTCATTTTGGGGGTGTTCGCCAGGGATAAAAGGTATGTCAAGGTATTGAGCCACAGCCATATTATATGCATTGTATGCATTTTTTGTCACTTCCGCAAAGAGTCCTTGTAAAAAGTTTTGAATTACATGCCCAACTCCCCTCTCCAAAGCTTTTAGGGTCAGCTGTGTCAGAGGTTGCCACGGCATCTGCTGGAAAGCACTTCTATGCGAAAGGTCGTTTCTTCCAGACCGCGGCGGAATTTCTTCGGAAACGACCAAGTCCAGTGCCACGCTCTAAAAAACGATGGCGGGATGCTGGAACCCACTGGTCTCTCCCTACGTTTGCCCACCAGAAGTATAGGAAGAGTACGAAGGGCAGAGATTTTTGTGACCAGCCAAGAAGTTTCTCAGCAACAGGCTTCGATGTGCAGGAACTGTTGGAAGAGAAACTATTGCCGTTTCGGAGACACGAATCTTGGCCGGTGACCAACCCAGAGGCCCACATTGAGCAGTTGCCTCGAAGCAAACAAGGCTCTGCAGGTCACACACTTGGAGCAGTACTGAGGTGGCAGCCAGGAGCTCAAGATTGTTCTTGAGCATGTAAACCATGCTTCGTGCTAGTCTTTACCAGGCCCAAAGTGGTAAATATGGAAGAGGTCCGGGAGGTAAAATGGTGCCCTTGATCATTCTGATTCCCCAACTTCTGAGCAATGGCAGTTCATCGTCCCAATGCCCGCAACCTTGCTCATGGATGATGTCCAACATAGAGGGACGTATATTCACTCATGGGATCAAACGAGTTATTGTTGCTACTTTGTTGGCTACCAAGTTTCCAAGGATACGGGTATGAGTCGGTATGAGCAACAATTGATGGATCATGGCATCAAGTTATCCTTGGTGACGGCTTGACCAAGTGGCCATGGCATCAGCCATCATTGATGGTCAGCGAATTTGCTTGTGGCCAGGTGGAGGCCTTTCGCTTGGCCATGCGGAAGGCGCCCGGTAGTGGACGGTTACGGATGTGGATGGACGGCCGCCCTTCAGTGAAAATATCGGTCAACATCTGCCAGCCAGCTAACCAATGGTTAACCACCTGGTTGTACAGCGGTTGAGACAATAGGGGATAAGAACCGACAAAATTGAGGGAATATACCAACGGCCAGCTGGGTCATTGCCAATAATCCCAAAGTTTGATGAACATCAACATCCCAACAAAGACTAGTTTGCTCGTTAAGGGGATGTTCACCCCGGTTGCAGGGGCCCTGCAGATATATACTTGCAAGTTGTGTATGAACCTGGCTTTAAGCGGTGGATCCATCCGCTTATTAAGCCCGGGGACATGTTTCATATATTGGGAGAAGGGTTTCTGAGACGGTTGGTGCCTTCAGAGATGGTTGTTGCCTGGCATGCTTTCATGATTTTGAGACCAGAGTTGATGTGGAACATGCACAATCTATTGGTGACTAAGAACCGCCAGTTGGGCCATGAATGCCGAACACCAGCTGTTTGCAGAGCGACAGATACATTCATTTAGCGTATCTCTGGATGCACAAACTCATTATACACGTGCCGTTTGTACACGCGTGTTCTGAATTTCTACATTCACATACAATATCACATACAATATCACATACAATATCACATACAATATCACGGGCAATATCACAGGCAATATCACATGCAATATCACATGCACCACCACATACAATCACATACATGCAAACGCACCTGCATACATGCATACATGCATACATGCATACATTCATACATTCCTACATTCCTACATTCATACATACATACATACATTCATACAATTACATACACAGTTACATACACAGTTACATACACACTTACATACAGAGTTACATACAGAGTTTCATACAGTTGCATACAATTACATACAGTTACATACAGTTATTTACAGTTACATACAGCTGCATACAGATACATACGTGCATGGATAGATAGATAGATAGATACATACATACATGCATACGTACTCGTGTATGAACATATGTTGTTCTTAACGGTTTTGCATTGTGACCCGAGAATGGTCCCGCAATTCTTCCGAAGCGGTCAAGTTATTAGAATAGGCGATTAGGCCGTTAGAGCAAGCAATTTAGCTGTTAGAACAAGCGAAAAGTTCATCCACACGACGAAACTCCTTGAATAGGTTAATGCTGCCCCGCTGACTCACTAAATAGGTTCACTCGCTCGACAACTAATTCAAAAGGTTCATGCTGCACCGTTGCCAATTCATTAGATAGGTTCCATGCTGTCCCGTTGCGAACTCATTCAATAGGTTCATGCTGTCCGGCCGCCAGCTCATCAAATAGGTTCATGCCGTCCCGCTGCCAACTCTTTCTTGCTTGACCGTTTGCGGATCGAAAAGCCCTTGTTGGAGATGAAAGATCGCCATGAAAAGGTCGGGGAAGCCGCGCTCACATTGAAGGAGCAAAGGTTGTGAGTGCAAACCACAGGGGAAGGAGAGAAAAAATACAAAGTGAACAGAAGTTCCGTGAAAGGCTGGTGGAAGAAAGTGCCACTGCCTGAGCGCATTCAGACGGCGCTGGACCACCGGAGAAGCTTGCTGGTCAAAACCGAAGCTATTCCAGTGCTTGCAGACTAACTAGTTAGTCAGGTGTGCCAGGAAAACAAAAGGGCCAATTGCATTCACCACTGGATGCAATAAGCATAAGGGCGCCATTTGCCTGAGCAACAGAGAAAGCCAGTATGTATCCGTTTTTGTTGTTTGTCAGCAGGTTTTTTCCTTGTTTCTCTTTGTTTCTCTTTCTCTGTCTCTCTTTTTCCATCATCATCTTTCCTGTTTCTTTGCTCTCAAGTTTTTGGTCTCCATTCCTTTCTCTCTCTCTTTCTCTCTCTCCATTTCCCCGTGTCCTGCGCAGTTTTTCTTTCTCTCTCTTTCTCTCTCTCTCTCTCGCTCTCTCTGTCTCTACGTTGTCCTCTCACCAGTTTTCTTTCTTTTTCCATTTCTTTTTTACATTTGTGTCTATCCGATTTCGGGGCTTTCCATTTCCCTTTCTCTAGTTTGTTTACGTCTTTTTTTCTTTCTCACTTTTGTGTCTCTTGCTCTCTTTTTCTCCCGTTGTTTTTCTCCATTTTTTGGTCCATTTCTTTGTCTCCATTGTTTTCTTTCTCTTTCTCTCCCTCTCTCTCTCTTTCTTTCGTTCTTTCTCTCCCTCTCTCTCTCTCTCTCTTTCTTTCTTTCTTTCTTTCTTTCTTTCTTTCTTTCTTTCTTTCTTTCTTTTTTTTCTTTCTTTCTTGTTTTTTTCTTTTCTTTCTTTCTTTCTTGCTTGCTTGCTTGCTTTCTTTCTTTCTGTCTGTCTGTCTGTCTGTCTGTCTGTTTTTCTTTCTTTCTTTCTTTCTTTCTTTCTTTCTTTCTTTCTTTCTTTCTTTCTTTCTTTCTTTCTTTCTTTCTCTTTCCTTTTTTCTTTCCTTTTTTCTTTCCTTTTTTCTTTCCTTTTTTCTTTCCTTTTTTCTTTCCTTTTTTCTTTCCTTTTTTCTTTCCTTTTTTCTTTCCTTTTTTCTTTCCTTTTTTCTTTCCTTTTTTCTTTCCTTTTTTCTTTCCTTTTTTCTTTCTTTTTTTTTTCTTTCTTTCTTTCTTTCTTTCTTTCTTTCTTTCTTTCTTTCTTTCTTTCTTTCTTTCTTTCTTTCTTTCTTTCTTTCTTTCTTTCTTTCTTTCTTTCTTTCTTTCTTTCTTTCTTTCTTTCTTTCTTTCTTTCTTCACAATGCAATGTAATATAACGTGATGTGATGTAATGCAATGCGCTAAAATGTAAGGCAACGCAATGTTATGTCTGTTATGTGACGTGATGTGATGTGATGTAATGTCATGCAGTGCAATGTAATCTAATGTATTGAAATGTAATGTGTTTACACGTAATGTATTTCAATGTATGTTTTAATATAACGCAACAACGCAGCTTAATGTCGTGTAGCGTAATGCAATGTAACACAAGACAATGTAATGTAGCATAATGTAATGTAATGTAATGTAATGTAATGTAATGTAATGTAATGTAATGTAATGTATTAACGTAACGCAACGTAATGTAACGTAATGTAACGTAATGTAATGTAACGTAACGTAGCGTAATGTAGTTTTTAATAAAGGCAATGTAACATGACGTAATGTAACGTAATGTATTGCAATGTATGTACATGTAATTTATTTAAGTGTACTGTTTTTCGTGTATGTATGTAAATGTCATGTATTTAAGTTCATGCATTTCGATGTAGCGCTTTTAAGTGCATTGTATTCCAATGTGGTGTATCTAAATGTAGCGTAGTGTAGTGTAATGTAATGTAAGGTAAGCTTATCTAAGCTAATGTAATGTAATGTAATGCAGTGTAGTGCAATGTAAGCTAATGTAGTGTAACGTAATGTACTGTAATGCAGTGTAACGTAATGTAATGTAATGTAATGTAATGTAATGTACTGTAATGTAATGTAATGTAACGTATGTAATGTAATATACTGTAACGTAGTGTAACCTAATGCAACGCGATGTAATGTTATAGAATGTGCTGTAGTGTTATGTAATGGAATGTAGCGTAATGTCATGTAATACAATGTAATGTAATGTATTGTATTGTAATGTAATGTAATGTAACGTATGTAATGTAATATACTGTAACGTAGTGTAACCTAATGCAACGCGATGTAATGTTATAGAATGTGCTGTAGTGTTATGTAATGGAATGTAGCGTAATGTCATGTAATACAATGTAATGTAATGTATTGTATTGTAATGTAATGTAATGTAACATAACATAATAATAACATAACGTAACGTAACGTACTGTACTGTACTGTTATGTTATGTTATCTTATCTTATGTTATGTTATGTTATCTTATGTTATGTTATGTTATCTTATGTTATGTTATGTATGTATGTAAATTGTTTTGAGGTGCATGTTTTACATGTTACATGTGTATAGAATTTACATTTTTGTGTACACATATTTGTGTTCACATGGACATGCAAGGATCCTTGGGTCAACCAAAACAGTTGCAGGAACATGGAACAGTTTCGGACGACAAAAACCCACCGTTAGGCGGATGAGTTTTGAGAAATCCCCGTGTTCAGCAAGTGGACAAGCTGCGCCAGGCCAGTAAAAGTCGAATAGACGGCAAACTGAAAAGTTTGATGCTTTCCGAAGTTGAATCAGGAGCGACTCTTGGCAAAGAATCTGTTTCAAACTTTCCCGGGTTCCTCTACGTTTACCCACGCGCAACCACAAAATTTAGGAAAACATTGCAAATTTGGGCAGTTGGTTGCCGAGTTTTTTCCATCCACTCAAGAGAAACAAGCGGTGAGAGCAATCCCGGTATGCCCAGCATTTTCATGATCTATGATTTGAGGATCCTCCATTTGGCCGAGATGATTTCATGGAATTGAACGGACAAAATTTGTTTTGTTGGTGGAATATGTGCTGAATTGCCTTGCTTGTTAGTCAAATTATCAGCTTCAGAGGCGAACATCAAGAGAGGTTGCCAGAAAAATGTTGTGCGTTTTCATGCTTGAGACACGCATGTCTATATTGATACAGTTTTGGTTGAGCATACGCATTTATTCGTGCAGTTCGCGCATGAATATGCAGGCAAGTTGTTTTTCGAACAATCATATGTCTATGCATATGCATACACATGTATTTACATTTAGTTGTGAATGTATTTGGTAAGGCATATGTACATGGAAATGTTTTTCTATATGTAGCCGTGGTTACCCACGTGTAAATCTATCAACGTATACCTACGTCTCAATCTACATGTATGAATATTTACCGATATTTCAGTCTATATTTGTACATGCGACCTATATCGATATCTACATCTAAATCTTTATAGACATCTATATTTGTTCATATTCATATCTATATGTACATGCATATGTACCTGTATGTTCGTCAACATGCAACTTCATAAATGGATTTCTTACATATGCACATCGTGTTGTTTTTCATAACAAGGATGATTATGTCAGTGATGACAATGATCCATATCATAATGAACGGTGATGATACCCTTTGGTAAACTAACATAGCAATGGAAAATCCAGCATTTTGTTTCAAAAACCCTAGGAAATCATCCATTTATGGTCGATTTTCCATTGCTATATTAGTTTACCAGAGGGTATCAGGGACATTCCTTTGAGATGATAGACCTCGTCATGCGGATCTGATCAAAGTGCAACAGGACCACGTCAATCCATGGCTTTTCATCGTACTACAACCATTGCAATTGTAACAAAAAAATTGTTGCACAGATGACTTTGGTGACCATCCAACTAGTTGATCATCATCAAATCATAATGATAATCATCATTTCAATGATCATTAAGCATCATCATGTTGCAATTCTATAGTTGCCAACCAGGTCTACCTAAAGTCCTTCTGCTGAAAGTAGCACCGTTACCCTCTGGTGGTTCTTAAGCTGGAAGCCAAGCCAAATCACCTAACGGATTTGTGCAAGTGAACTGGTGAACCACTCGAAATGGTGGTTTCTTAAAACTGGGGACACCCCCGTTATCGTCATTGATAACTTTGGGGTTCTCGATTTTGAGAAGCACCCAAATGGTTGACTTTGCACTTCCAGGTTTACCAGAGTGGATCTTCGTGAGGAAATGTTTGTTAATTGCTACACGCCAGCAATGCTGACTATGGCACCATCCAAAAAGTGATAACTCGTGAACATCCACTGGAAATGAGCTGGAACGGGATTGAAATTCCTGAATTTTTTCGAGCTCTGCATGATGACTACAGCTGGGACCAAGGGCCATAGCTGGTTGCGGTCGGAGGGGGGGGTCGCAATACCAAGGAAAGCCACACCTTTTAAAGCAGAGGAGAGCCATGAAGTTTTGGTGCCTTCAACACGCTGTTGGCAGCTCTACCACTTTGGGTTTTGAGGCGTTTAGAGGGATTAGAGGGCATAGAAAGGATTGTGGTCATCTATGTATGCACCATGCGTTTCTGCGTTTATATTTCCAGGATTCTCAAGGCTTTGGAATTATTTTGCTAATCCTTGTTTGCTTCAGGCATTGTGGAAATCCACCGCTCCAAGTTTTCGCAGCAACAAGTGAACAAAAAGAACATTTTCATTGCCATCATCAACCATCAGTCCATCAGTAGCTGTTGATGATATATTTGCATCAAATGTTTGCTCCTGCCTGTTTCCGTTCTGTTGCTTGAGCAATTGTTCACCATGATTTTAATAGCATTTAGTGATCAACCATGATGGCAGTGGGTCAAAACCCGGCCCGGTACCGGTACCCTGGTTCCCCTATCATTAAGCATTGTTCTTCCTATAATTGTTGGCTATTATCCCCCATCATTGGTTGGTGAATATTGACCCATGGCCTTATTTTTGCTTATTGATAGCATTTGTTATCAGCGAATCCCTATGATCAATCAGCTGACGAAGTACCATGATAGCAGCCACCAATTCTTGGTGCCAATCATTGATTGTTAATCATGATCAAGTGTGGCTAATTATTGGTATATCCGTAAATGGTGATAATCAATTGGTTGCTGATCGTTGGTTGTTAATCATGACAAATCATGGTCAAACAAGTGTTGAATGCCGGACAATACTGAGTAATCATTTAAGTCAGTGATGCTAAAAGTGTCCATGGCCCGTTAATGGGTGATGTTTGAACTGCTACTGTGACCAAGAAACAACCAAGTCAACAACAAATGAGACTGATCAATTGTGGTATTCCCATGTGGGATGATGAACCATTCTTCTTGCTTACTTTCTTTTAGTAGCCATCAATTCTTCATAATTCAACACCTGATCAACCACGACTCCAATGACATTTCCTCCATTCCGAAGCATGACCGTTGCCGTTGGCCCGCCGTGGCCAACCAATAGATCGACCATTACGATTTCATTGAGATTGACCCTTGAGCCACATATGAGCCATGCGATGCCGTATATACACACGCTGTCTATACTTGGATGTGTTCTAAGCATGGTTATGAAGCCTATACGGTAGCTGAACTAACCCGTAGGAGCCATGGGAATTGCGACCACATAGGAGCCGTGGGGGGTGCACATCCAAGTACCCCTGTAATGTTAATCCAGGATTAATAAACCTCAGGTTGATTAATTGGGGGGTAACCATGTTAAAGGTAAACCAAGGCTTTTAGGGGATACCCCCTATGATCATCAACCAGGGGTTTATTAAGCCACATTCATTGACCTTGTCTTGACCCATTTCTATGCCATCATCGAGGAGATCCCCCAGATTGATTCGTCCGTGGAGGCGCGAAGTGATCCTGGTGATCGAGAATCATCCTGGTAAAGTCAATGGGTAGTGGTGGACCATGGTGAGCATGGATCCTGATTGCTGGCTAACCGATGATGAAACCATGGTTAGCTCTGGTGAATTGTTGAAATTGAAACTAGTGGTTAGACTGGTGGTTAATCAATAGCGCACCATGCTTAATAGTGGTTGAATTTGAATTGTGAAGCATTTCATTGGTGAATTATTGAGTAGTGGTTAACTATTTGTTAGTCACGAGTTGACGAATAACCATTGATCCACTACTAGTTTACCATCGATGAAAAAGTGGTTAACTAGTGATGAATCAATGGTGGATTGGTGCTCAATCAATGGCTAATGAGGGTTTGTGATGAATGGTTTGGTTTATAGTGAATGGTCAATGATGATAGATAGCTCGAACATACTCCAATGTCAATGGACAGTGGTTACTAAATGTTGGAAGGCTAAGTAGTGCTTGAGCAGCTGGTGATGGTATATGGATAGTGGCTACTGGTCAGTGTTGACCTGTAGGTGAAGCAACAACGATGGCTTATGGAGGATGAATTGATAGCAAATGATGGTTAATTAAGTTATTTGATGGTGAACAATACGTAACGATGGTTCAGAATATTTAGTCTTGATAGGCGTGAATAGTGGCTGATTTTTTTCCCCGTGGCACTAGTTACTTTTGACATTGAACATGCGACTTTTCTTACCAATATGCAGTACATAGTCGTTCTTTGCTGATTGGTAACAACTAACTGTGCCTGCCATAGCGTTTAGACAAACGCTTCACGATTCATCCCAATCAACCAATCAACTTGTAGCAATCTTTATCAACGGCTATTGCAACAATTCGTTTCAACCAGGATGGATGCTGGTGAATCCCCTTTGCAAAGTCCTGCTTGAGTTTTGGGATGCACCAGCCACTACCTCTGACAGCGCCCCTCCGGACCATCCCCTAGGAAGGTGTTCAACTGAACCACGGCTTGCTGGTTCAGTCAGCGAATCCAGGCCAGCGGTGGGATAGTTCAGGAGCCGAGAATAGTAGGATTCGTAGGATGTGAATGATATAATGATGATATGGAGCTTGAAATAAGCAACCCAAAATAGGTGGTTTACTACAACCTGAATGCTGCCTATAAAAGATGATGACTAGGGCTATGACTTGAGAAAGACCCATATATGCAACTAGTGAAGTTGTGAAGCCCTTCTTGTATCGTTGGCAGCCAGGATATCAACGTTCACATGCCCGGCTGTCCCGTGGTAGGTGAGCAAAGCAACAGTGGCGCCAGTTGCTCTTTGGCCAGTTTCTAACCTGGGAGGCAAAAATCTACCACTTATAGGGCTTTAGCTATGAAACTGGGGGTCAGATATGGTCAAATCTCTGGCGAGCAAACGTAGAAGTTAAAAATCAGAATTGTTTGGGCAAAGAAGCAGTGTGACTAGATATGATGAGTGGATTTTCCATGCAACCAGCTTGCCGGAATGTACCATCTAAATATCCCTTGCCAGCAAGAGGCAGAAATTCCAAGCAGCAAAAGCTTCGGGTGAATGATGTTGGATGGCCCAGAAGATGATACCAATCCAACATCATTCAACCTAAGATTCATTATACAAAGATAATACAGTTCCTGAAAATGTTTTTTGGTTGATGGTTTCGCACATTCTTTTTCCCAGTAGTTATAAACAATTGGTTGGTTGACTTGCGCGTATATTTCATGACGCGGTGGTGAGCACCACCAAACAGTTTTGGATGGCCCTAAAAGAAGAGGTGACAGTATACTAACATAATCAGCTTTTTGGATGAGCTGAGAACCTAAGCTTTGAGAGATGATCCCAGCCGCTGGGAGATCGCAGAGCTGGAGGATGACCGATGCTCGGCAGTTCCCGGCCAAGGGTCCTCAGTCCCAGGCGGCTCAGAGTCAGACGATGACGGAAAGGAACAGCTGAAGGTCCTCAAGAGTCTCCCATTCCCACAGATTGAGAGTGGAAGTTTTACTTCATCATGGTGCTCCAAGGTCATCAAGTGCTTGAACAAGAGGGTGGCCAAGCTTGAAGCCATCAGACAGAATCTCCCTGAAGACCGTTCCGTGACTGATGTTCAATCCCAGTAAGAGGCTCAAACTCCAGTTTACTGACCTTACTTACACTGTATGGAGGCTGCGGAGGCCTCTATGGCCTCCATGACAAAGCGCAAGGCGTGAAGATGGCTTGATTGAAAGCGATGCTCGGCTGGTGCTCACCAGAAGTGCTCATGCGCTCGGAGGGGATCAGTGAACCTGGCAGAGACAGGGCTGTCCTGTGATGGACCGTGAAGACTGTTTGGAATTGCTAATGGCTACCCAGGATTAATAAACCCCTGGTTGATTAACTAGGGGGTATCCCCTAAAAGCCTTGGTTTTCCATTAAAATGGGAACCCCCCTAGTTAATCAACCAGGGGTTTATTAATCCTGGGTTACCATTAAGAAGCTTGGAAGAAGCCGAGGAAGTTGCCTGAAACCTTTTGGCGAGGATGGATCAGCCGAGAACGTTGATTCCAATGACTCGAATGCTGTTCAGATTGATCAAATCGGAGCTTGAAAACCTCAAATTTTGAGGCGCTTCTCTATGGGTTAGTCCCACGCTGGATCCCCTGGATCCCCTGGGTGAAACACTGCCGATCGCACGGATATCCTTGAGGCTGATGTAGGAATTTGATACTTTTATCTATAGGTTTCATAGTTTGCCGTGATTCGGAAGATGTACCAACCAGATAGGAACTGTGATTGTTCGATGGTATCTAAAGAGCTTTGCAATGCATCTAGAAACTTAAGTTGTTTTGATAACTTTACAGGACACTTTTTACCATCAACCAACCATGAGCGATTGTTCACAATCATTTAAGCCATTTGCTGTGTTCAACAACCATTAGTAGCCATTAGTAGCCATGGTTAAGCATGATATAATGACATAAACTCCCAACATGATCAATTTGGCAACTGCCAAGTGTTACCTTCCATCAGCATCAGCTCGATCAGCGAATAGGGTCATAACAACCAACTGGATTTTTCATGGATTTTCTATAGGGTTAACTATGGCGGGTCATCAAGTGGTAGTCAACTATGGGGTAAAACAGATGGTACTCGTAGTTAACTGGTTGTTGGTTTTTAACATGTTTTGTTTTCCCAAATGATTTTGGGGTTGGTTGGTTGACTGACCCCTCACATTTTTTATAGTGGTTGGTTCAACCACCAACCAGCAATCATGGTTCTAGTGGCAATGAGAATGAATAATAGTGGAAAACCCGCAATGACCAACAATAGCGCAGCCTATGATAATAATCAATGCCATCACTGATTACTTACCAGAAATCCATGCTGGAGATGTTGGTTGATCAGCTGGAAGGGTGGCGCCATGGGTACGGAGGAATGGTCCGAACAGTCGAAAAAACCTCTGGCTGTTGGTTAGAAGCTAAAGAACTAGGTGTATCCATACATCCTTGGAAAAGGAGTAGCGGCGGCTGACACAGGGAGCAAAAATTGTCATGGCCGGAGGTGAAGCGACGGCGGAATCGCTGGAAGTGCACCAAGCCAAGGCAGCGTGGAATCGCAGGGGCTGATGGCTGGATAGGTGAAATGGTTGGAGCCAACCAACTGGGACCGGCAGTGATAATTAATAGCAAGTGATAATGATGAATCATATTATGTTTGCTATTTGAATCATTGATAATGATGAATCATATCATTGATAATGATGAATCGTACTATTGATGATGAATCATTGAATAGCAAGTGATCAATGTTTTGTTAGAAGCATATTATGATATATGACTGCATAGTTGATATTCTTACTTACTAGTTGCCGTCCATTCTATTGGGTAATTACTATGCGACTTATAAATTGTTCTGGTAAGAAATATGGCATTTGGAACAGTGACTACTTGCTCCCCTTACAGTTGCAGCGAATTGATTAGGTTTATGAACCTTGTTTCTTACTAGTTGCCATAGCTACTAATGCATAGTCAGGATTACTCAATCCCCCCCCAGTTAATCAAACCCCTCCTCATCCCTGGACCCTGGTCCTTACTAAAGTTAATTAGGTGCTCATTTCACCCCCCAAATAAGATAAGTTCACCCAACAATCCTCCAGTTAATCAAACCCCTCTGGATCCCTAAAATGTTTTGAATTTACTTTTTAATTTGCTTTAAATTAGTTTTGATTAGTTTGCTTATTAGTTTTATTACTACTCATGGCTAGTGGGCTCAGATTTCCCGAAAAAGTCTATGTGTTTTTCTTTATTACCCGCCTTTTAAAAATCTATTTAAAAACAATTTTTTAGAAGCTCACAAAGGGTACCCCCCACAAGCCTGGAACCCCCCAATTTAAAGACAATTGAAATCAATTTAAAAGCAATTGAAGACATTTTAAAAACAATTGAAATCAATTTAGAAATAATTGAAATCAAATTAAGAACAATTGAAATCAATCTAAAAGCAATTGAAATCAAATTAAAAACAATTGAAATCAATAATAAAACCATTGAAATCAATGAGGGTGCGTTTATTTGGGGTGGTCACTTTTGGACACCTATGGTCAGACCTTGTCGACCTATAGGGGGGGCTGATTAATCCGGGGTTTGCATCATCTCAAATCGATCCACCGTTGAGGTTCTGTCTTCAAATCGATCGGCGGCACCACCTTGTAGTAGCGACCTAGGCATCAATAATTGATGAATGGTTTGATTGCTTTAGCCGGGTGAAAATGCGGTGAAATGGCCAACTGTAAATGATATGTATAGCAAAGAACAATCAATCAGTGTAATTCGGTGAATGTCTATGGTTAATCATGAATAGATGGGCCGGTCATCCAACTGTTTTGTCATCCTTGAACTGTTTTGTTATCCTTGGACATCCTTGGACTACATACAACAAGCTCCTATGAATCTGTGTGCCAAGGGGGATCGCTGGCCCGAAATGTCACAGCTCACATCGCAAGCAGTTGAATATTTCATGGCCGGTCATTACTGCTGGCTTAGTTGTTTTCCCATCATCCGAAGCTAATCATTGCTGGTTGTACTGCGTGTTTCTCGGTACAAGGTGCACCTGGGTGTTCACTAGTAATAGTCTTCCGACGAATATGTGATTTGATTTGTTTCCATGTATTTCCCAGTGATTTGCGGGCGTAAGTCAAGGACCACCCATAGACCGGAGGGTTTCATTGGTTTGATCCCAGCCGCATTGCTTCGTTCAGGCCCCGATTTTGGTTACCCATCCGGGTCCCTGACAGCAACGGAAGCCAGGAAACTCAGCGTGTACCTCCACTGGAGCTTGAGCCACCCCGTGGATTTGATGCTTGTTGAAAAGGGCAACCAGCTGTGCCGGAACGAACATCCTTTTGGTATGGCACCTGCCATGTCCACTGCCAGGTAGCAACTGGTTGCCAGGATTCGATGGGCTTGGTTCCCAGCTTATGAAGAGATTTACATCTATGTATGATGGTGAACTGTGCCAGGGAAGTAACCCCTGGCCCTGCACATCCAAGTTGAGTCATTTTTCTGGTTGGAAATGCACCGATGGGATGTCGTTGAGCGGTCACATGGCCCATCCAACATCGGTGAATTGCAAGGCTCAGGTCGTTGAGAGCATTCATTGCTCAGCTCGGGGACGAGGTATTGGCTCCGACAACTAGTTGGATGGGTTGAATGCTGACTAGTCCAGAGATCTCCGTAGATACAGCTAGAACCAAGACTGAAGAGTCACATCACCAATCAAGACTGGGAGGCTTATTGCCACTAAGTCGGATTTTTAGTCCTTTGGGGGTTAGAAATAAGAAGATGTACCCGCGGAATTTCCGCCGAGAAATCCTTGGCAAGCCGCACCACGTAAATTGCACCGTACCAGCTTGGGGGCCAAGAAAGCTAAGGAGAAAGCCAAGGACATGGACGAAGAAAGTCTCAATGAAGGCCAGGATGCTTCATGAATGCTAGGCTGCCCATAGAGCGGTGTTCTCCCCAGTTCAAACTTGGTTGAATCAAAATGTTTGACTCTGGTTTCCAGAAAAAATGTCCCCGTGTGCATTTTTGACCTAAAATGATAGGACCTGAGTCAAGGTCTGGAATAAAATTTTAGAACAAGCAAAAAGAACAAGGTTTTTTTGTCCTTCATTTTAGATTGACTGGATCAAGTAAACCCATAATGTGCCAAGCCTGTTGGAATCTATGAATTTCCAATGGACATTCTAGAGTGAAGTCATGTTGAGTTTTTTTTTCAATTTTCGAACAAATCCAATCTCATTTTAGAACACTTGATTCGAGTCCGCGTGCCAGGTTGATCAACTCAAAGTCATTTTAGAGTGGGCTCGATTTGATCATTTTCAGGTAACCAGATTTCCAATTTTCATTTTAGAGTGGTCCAATCTTGGGAGGGCCAGAGGGGTGTGTACCTCATTTTAGGCAACGTTTTCAAGACATTTTAGAGCGTTCCTGCCTGTGAATCTTTTCAAGACTATCTAAAAAGAGGGGCACCACTCCACCTTGGGAATTGGAACCGGGATGAAAAAATACCGCAGAAATGTAATGTTTTTCCTGCAAAAATCACAATTGCATTTTGTCGCGGACATTCCCACATATCGCACATATGTCCCTAGGGGAACGATTCGGGGCTACCCAAACGGAAGTGTAATTTTTGCATTTACATTTATATTATGGAAGTAATAATTACTGATAATTGCTGCTATTCTGGCATATTGGCTTATCGAATAAGTGTCTAATTACTGCTAATACATTGATAATTCGTACCTCAATATATCCTGGGCTAGTCTCAGCAGGGCTGGATTGCTCACTATGCTGACAACCCGCATTACTTGCCATGGTTGCGAGCACCGAAAACTGAGACTGCCAATCCAGTAGTGGATTAGGCTGCATTACCCCTTGGCAAACTAACCTGGAATCTAAAAAGCACCATGTTTGCATGTAAAACCGAAATGAATAGTGGATTTCCCGCTTCCAGGTTAGTTTGCGCCAGTGTATCTCCTATTTCTCAGCCATGTTTGGATGTGGCTTAGCGGGATCACTTATCAACGATCAATTAACTCCAGTTCTTAGCCACTAAGAATCTCTAGCCACAACAGTGGATAGTGAACCACTTGTAATGATTTAAACTTTAACCACCGTCAACCATGAAACACTCAGAAGCAATTCATTCTGGTTCATAGTGGTTAATCATCATCACGATTGGCCATGTTGACCTTAAGCATTGATCGTAACCATAAGGGTTATTTAACCTGAGTTTGAAGGGTTAATGATAATTGACAACATTGACCCTTTCTCATTAACCCTTCAAACTCTGAACGAATAGCAATCTTCGCATTAAGATTAAGTTGCCGATTAACTGCTAATCATTTGGGGAAAGGATCATCAAACTGGCATTTAACCATCATCAGCTGATCACCCAGGTTTACTCTAACCACCAAGGAGTAATCATCTTGATGAACCATCATCGACCATCTTAAGCATGATTAAACCATCATAGAATCATCGTAAAGCCATCGCAAGACTATCATATCACTGTACCGTCATATACCTATCATATACCTATCATATAGCATCAGATAGCCATCATATAGTCATCGAATAGCCATCATCTAGTCATCATAGAGCCATCATATTACCATCATTGCATATAGCCATCGTATAGCCATCATCACCCATCATAGCCATCATACAACCATCATACAACCATCATATAGCCATCATATAGCCATCCAACAACCATCATCACCCATCTTAAACAATCTTCACCACTGATCACAAGCATTTGAGCGTTTCTCAAAATAGGGGTGCCCCCAAATCATCCTTTGTGAACCATTTATAGTATTAAACCAACCATAACTTTGGGGCTCCCTATTTCGAGAAACCCTCATTTTCACCTTAACCACTCACCACCAACGATCAACGTCGCCAGGCGCATGCACTTCGAGTTCCACGTCCACAGCTGAGCCGGACAATGAGACACTGCTCGGTGCGGTCGGCTGCTCGTTCCTTGGCTGCAAGCCATCACCCAAGGCGCTGGTGGCTGGTTCGAACCAGCCACTTAGGGAACCCCAAAGTTATGGTTGGCTTATTGCTGTAAATGGTGAATAAAATGGATGATAGTTGGGGGTACCCCCTGCGAAGCCACCAAATGATGGTGATGGTCAATAGTGATTGATTGATGGTCAAATGAGGGTTGCGAATGGTTGTTGAGAGATTCATCACCAACAAGACCCATAAATGGATCAGGGTGTTCTCCATGATGCTTCATGCTTTATGGCACTGGAAGATGATGATCGGTGACAGTTGATGACGGGTGATGCCTAAACGCTGCTTGGTTCATGATGGTTGATGATGGTAAGGGTTGCCTAAATCACCAATGATTGAGCGGTCTGACTACTCGTGCATGATGCGGTGGTTTCTGATAGTAAGGAACCCTAGAAATGGTTGGCTTATTGGAAAGATGATTAATGTTGGATGATTTGGAGGGTCTCCTACTTTCAGAAACCATCACCTTGGTTGTTGATCAAATCCCATGGGTGATCATGCATGAGGGTTGATGCATGGTCGGTGGTTAAAAATCACGATTAACCCTAGCTCAGCCGTGCAACTTTCTTTGACGAGATTCGCGAGGCCAAGGCCACACTCGACACATGCCGACCGCCGGCCTGGTAGAACAAGGGACACTGTGCTGCATCAACAGCACCCCCGTTCAGCCCCTTGGGCCAGAAACTGTCGGTTGGTGCTGGGGCGCGCGGAACGTGTGAACGAATCAATTCCGCGAACCAATCATCGACTTTTGGCCTTACGGCAGTGCTAAGGATCCAGCGTGGAGAAGAAGGGCCATGACACTGTGTCCCTGCTTGGACTTAATGTGTGGACAGGCCGGGTTCGCTTCCAAAACGGCTGACGCCCTGGAACGGTGCTGGGCAGGCACCGGAGGGCTCAAAAGGCGCTGCTGTGGTCAAGTTCAAAGAAGGGCAGATCTGGGCCATTCATAGATTCATAGCCATTCCCCAGGCATTTCCAGGTGTTTTTACTGCTGGTGCTTTCTGGCGGGGCAATTGAGCAGGAAAAGTTATTTAGTTGTTTTCCGAGAAAAAGTCGTTGCCACTTCAGATTTTTTGCGGTTTGATCACCTATACATTGTTGGTACGTCAACATGTTTTTTTAGTTTGATCACGTTTGCCTCAAAGGATAGACTCAAAGTTGATCATTGCATGAAATTATGATTGCATCGCACTGACAGTGCATTCTTTGTTTTCATGATTTATGCCTTACTCTCCGGTAAACTATTGTCGCCTGGCAGCGAAAAATCCCGCATTGATAGTTGGTTTACAAGTAAAGTTTGCTGATCGTTAGCTTCCCGATTAGTTTACTAGCGTGTCTACTTGCCGACATTTGAAGCTCAACTTTCATCGCACCAGCTATTGGCAGCAGTCTGCCATGCCGAGGTCAGAAATGTCTAGTCCCCGCTCCCCTGCTACGAAGGCAGATGGGCGGCTGAAATCAACTGCGTTGCAGCCTTGATGTTTGGGATGACCACGAGCCTTTACTCGATTTGATGGTTAGAAGTGTTCATGATGTCGAATGGTGGTTCGCAATCTAAGTGTTAGTGATGAACAACACGGTGTACACTTGCGACTCTCATATTCTTGAAAGATGGTTGCTAGTTGTGAACGTTGTAGATGTTACTGGGTGGTTGACCCTACTCGTCCCATCACACCGAAAGTCGTCCCAATCACAGTGTGCCTTGCGGAAGGAGTTCAATAACCCTCATCCCTTAGATTAGGGAAGAGAGCATTTCAACGCAAGTCGTACTGGCACACGTGTTTCTACAGTCCGTAAAGTGCCATGTCCTCTGTTTCTTTGATCACCCTGTACAGCTGCGATTTGCTACTGAAATAGAATTTCCAGCCTTCATTCTTTAGATTACCGAAAAAAGCATTCCAACACGAATCGTACTGGCACACATGTTTCTAGACTGTGTCAAATGGAATGTCCTGCGTTCCCTTGATCACTCTCTACAGCTGCGATTTGTTACAGAAATAAAATTTCCAGCCCTCATCCCTTAGATTAGGGAAGAACGCATTCTAACAAAAATCGTACTCACACACGTTTTTCTAGACTCTGTAACGCGCAATGTCCTTTGTTTCCTTGATCGCCTTGTGCAGCTGCGATTTGTTGCAGAAATATGTTTCCAACTCAACTCACGCGGCGTCTACCCATGCTGCCTACCACTGAACAGGCCATAGGATGGAACAAGGGACAGCCAATCACAACAACAACAACAACAACAACAACAACAACAACAACAACAACAACAACAACAACAAC
>VSDK01005541.1:129322-165693 GCA_009767595.1 Symbiodinium kawagutii | reverse complement strand
GGGGCACTGGAACCCAGGGTACTTAGAGCATTTTGGGGCTCACTGGAAGGTTTAAAGGCCAGGAATTCTTGGATCTTGGATCCAGGAAGCCTTAAAGCGCTTTAAAGCTTCCTAGTGGGAAAAAACATGCTCTAAGTACAGTAGAAGGGGGGAGAACTCAGGGTACTAGGAGAATTTTGGGGCCCACGGGAATCTTCAAAGCGCTTTAAAGCTTCCTGAATCCAAGCTCCAAGATTAGCTGACCAGACTAGATTGGATTAATCTGGATTAATCCTAGGAACTCTAAACAGTGAACAAAAACCAAAAAAACAAAAAAATCCAAAAAAAAAAAACAAAAAAACCAAATGTTTAGAGTTCCTAGGATTAATCCAGATTAATCCAATCTCGTCAAGCAGACATCTTTTTGATGTCAGATAAAGGACAAACAGCAGACAGCCATGGTCATTCATTTCTTTGGGACATGATCATTTATTTCTTTCAGGCACATACTAAGTACATAACTAAAACAACAATGATTACAAACTTGTTGTGAGCGCAAACACAAATACATATACAGCATTGTGTGGTCTGATATCCAAAAAGAACTTGCTTTTCCGCGCTCACAACAGGCCTTTCTGTTTAAAAAATACATTTATATTACTGTAATGTATTATTTTCTTTTACTTATTTTTATGATTGTTATCCTTTCATTTTCATAGACATCCTGGGGATGCATTCGCATGGGCAACATCCCCGCATCATGGCCCCTTCCAGGACCAGCAAGCCACCAAGCCTCCGCGTGGGCCTCCAGGTGTCGCACCACGTGGCACGGCAAGTTGGTGGTCTTGGGACCTTGCACGTGCGAGCGCATGGCCTCCAAACCCGCCAGCAAGGCGGCGGCAGGTGCCTCTGGGGCTGAGGCTGGCGAATGGTCGATATTGACTAACCAACCACAATGGTGAAGCCTAGCTGATTAATGGTTGATGATAGGGTATGATAAGTAACAATAGTAGGGGATATACCAGCTATATACGGCGAGCTGGGTCAATAATGATAATGAAGGATAAGAACCGATAATGGTGATCTATAGTAGCTGACAACCAACAATAGTGTATGATAAATGTCAATAATGGTTTAAGTACAGGGGATAATATGCAATAATTTCATCAGGAAAACAATGGTTGATGATAGGGGAACCAGGGATACAGGGTTTGACCCACTGCCGTATGGGTTCTTAGCGGGTTTTTGGTGGGTTGTGATGAGTGGGTTAGAAGAATTGGTGAATTGTCAAACTCATGGTTCATGGTGAATCGATGGTTGAGGTTCATGAATGGTTCAGATGATGTGTAAGATGATGGTGACGTTTAATGAGGGTCAAGCATCATGGTTGCTACGTGCTCACATTCAATCCGACAATCACGAAAGCAAAGTTGGGTTGGGTGGGCACACTACGGCATGTTGTGTCCGCAACGTAGATTGGTTTCTTAACAAACTATAAAGCCGTCGACCATACTTCTTCATACTTGTTTAACCTGTGTATATTGTGATGATGTTAGGTGCAGTTTGGGATAGCCATTGTGAATAAGCCTATAAGGCGGGTGGATGACCCCCTATACTCATGGTGAATGGAGCCAATTGCTAAGTGCTTATAAGCATACATGGTGCAGCTACAGCTAAATATCTAGTCATGAAACACCCGAAGTATGAGCAAGCTAAGTCGTGCCTGTCATGAGGAATGCGCCAGCGAATAGTAGAAAAACAAGCACAAGTGAATCTACGGCTCGCAAATGATTCTGCTTGTCAAGCTCGTTGGACCGTTGGGCCCCTCAAATGTTCTGCTTCCACGTTTTCCTAAAGCTTCCTAAACCTCAACGGCTACTCTCCTTCACAACCATATGGCATGCGGCCAAAAGTCATGGTCAAAGAATTTATATAAAACGACGTTAATGCCAATGTTGTTGCGTGCTTAACAAATTCGTTAAGTGGCGGGCCCCCAGCTAAATGCAGCAAAACACCAGCTAGGCGCTAGTGCAGCGCTAGCACCGCGCTAGCAAACTGATCTACTGGGAAAAAATGATTCAGTGATCAATTTTTCCAAAATGAAGTCGCGATTTCGCGCTAGCGTGGCGCTAGCACGGCGCTAGCAAAAGTTACATTTCTGGGTGTTCAGAGGACATCTCCTTAGATGACCATCCATGTTACAGCTTGTTGCATTTGGAAATTCAATTTTTAGCAACTCATCATCCAAAGACAGTGACACCTCACCCTCAGACGAGTGAACAAATAGAGTGCAAACGTCCCGCGGTAGTGTGTATTGCACCAAATGTTTACATGAAGTAGTTTTTCTCACAATTTTGCAGGGTCTCCGCAAACAATTACGCCAAGCAGCGGGCCCCCAACTAAATGAGTCTTTAACGTCATTTCTGGGAACAAACATTTTGACCATACACCATATCACTTGCCGTCAAAAAAGTGACTCAAAAGGCAATATGGACCAAAGATTTGGAGGGTCACTTTTTGGGCAGTTGCCATTGGCGTTGGACATCGGACATTGGTTGTCCGTATCAACCACCACCCATCAGCACTAGCATCAGATTCACCTGTCGCAGGCAACTGCGATCGATTTCCTGCGCTGCCCATTTACAGAAACGCGTCTAAGGAGGTTTCTGCGGGTTGCGGCACGGGTTGGACACTAGGAGTGGCATGCAGAAAACTTTGGTACCGTTGTAGGTGCAGTGGGGTATTCTTACAAGCCATTGTGGAACTCACTTATGATCACTGGTTGGTGGTTCGAAACTGTTTGTTCATTGGTATTGTGAACTGGTTGGTTGACTTGCGCATATTTTTCATAGGGGTGCTTCAACCACCATGCATTTTACTATGTTTGTCTTTGTGGGTCATAGTTTATTGCCATGATGTACCAGTATGCCAGTTACGTACAGCCGATGGTTTCGATGTGCCCCAAAGCTTAGCGAGGCAGTTGTTGTCAAGGGAAGTAGCAGTTTTTCACCTATGGTAGAACTCTCTCGTGAGCTCGCTAGCCTACTCATAGCCGAGTTTGGTGAGGTTCCAGCACCTTCCGTTCACTGGCGGGACAGTCAGTCGTTACATCCGTCGATAAACTTTTGACGAAGATTGACAAAGATGATGAATGATCATATTTGGCATCAAGGTGCACCACTATTAGTCGTTAACCACCATCATTGATCATCGTTCAGCTTAGATATCGTCACCAAATTCCATGATTCATCACTCAATAGCCATTATTAGTCACTTTACTATTGAGCATTATTAATCACTAGCAAACCATTAGTTGCCACTTGTTAAGCAGTATGAATCACTAAGTCATCACTTGTTTCATCGTTAACCTTTAGCACTCATAGGACGGCGCCCCTCCGGCCCCTCCCACCCAGAGGATAGATGGTTGAACTATGTTGAACTGACAATCATGAGCTTTACCATCAAAGGTTGCAGCAAGAAAAAAAATGTGTCTCGATGTGTTGCAGCAGTTTATTTATGTTGCAGCAAAAAATAATGGGCAACTGATCAAAACAATCACAGCAGAAACGACAACAACAAAGGAGGCAACAGCTACAACAACAATAATGGCAACACGACCAACATTGACAACAACAACAACAGAAATACGATTATTACATTCACAAGCAGCCACAACAACTGCATACTCACAATAGCCACAAGCCTTGATTGAAGTCACCGAAACAACCGAAAACGCGTTCAACTAATATCTCCGCATCCAACCCTGAACCACGAGCAGCCCTTACTAATGGCAGATCTATCTCAATAAGCCACTAATAGTCTTACTACGGCTTATGATTTACCATCAAATGGCTATGGGTCAATATTGATTAAGCAAGTAATGGGGGATGACAACCAACAATAGTAAGGGAAACAAAGGTTAATGATAGGGGAACCAGGGGTACAGGGTTTTGACCCACAGCCAAATATATGGGGATTTAGCTTCAAAACTCCATTAGTTTGATCTCCCAACTGGCTATCTCCCATTAAGAGCTGGATCTGCCATTGCAAACTAGCCATTGCCAGCCATCAGCCGTGAACCAGCCTATGGACAAGCCATGATTGACCTCATGAAGATAACCAGCTTACTATATCCGGCCTATATCAACCAACTTAGATTAGCCATTCACATCCATTAACCAGCTTAGTAGCTGATATCAAGCAGCTTAGGTAAGCGCCAACACGGCCATCCTCACAGGCAGCTTCCGTTCGACGCCCCGAGTTTCGCGCGCTGAAGCAGAAAGCGGCGTCGTTGGACAGCGGTGTTTTGCCCATGCTTGGCGTAGGCGACGTGGGACGCAGCCGCGGTGCTTGCCTGGGTGGCACTGGGTGGCACTGGTGGTTGCGGTTGCAGCTGGTTGGTGTTAGTTGGTTGATATCCTTTGTTGGCCTATTTTCTTTGACGTGAAAAAAATGCAGCCGATTCCGAGTGCGATGCGAAGATGAATTCATTCAAGCCATTCGAGCACCAAATGTCACCAGTGAAAACTGGAGGGCCCATAGAGAGAGAGAGAGAGCTAAAATAGTCAAAACCTGAAGAGGGTCAACTGGGTTGACTGTGTGATGCTGGAAGAGGTCCAACAAATCAATAACCCACCTATATTTGAAGGTAGATGACCACCAGTTTATGGCGAAATTGGTGGCGGTTTCTGAATACGGAGATCTCGCTAGTCACCCTTGGGGTTTAGGTGGGTTGGTGAGCCAACTTTTCACACGCTAAAGCAACCTGGCCCAAAAGCCCTGGTTGCTCACGCAAAAGTGGTTGACAATGGGTACAAGATCGGTTGAAAAACTGATTGATGATGACTAATGACGGTTGTCAATGCTTAGTGATGCTTGACATTACAGTATTTCGTTGATGGTGACCGTTACTTGTGGTTCATTATGGCCGATGGTCCGATGGTGATTAATCATGATTAATTATTGGTGAATGATGGGTGATCGATGCTTGATGATTAATCATGATGGAAGGTCTGGTTGGTGGTTTCAAAAATGTGGATGTTCCTTCGAAATTCTATATAAACATAGGGAAAATATGGTTGGTTGGTTTATATAGACATGATTTTTCCTGATAATCATCAAGCCATTTGGTTTATGGTTGGTTGGTTAACTGATGTTTTTCATAGAATCCTTGCAAAAAAATCCAGGTTTAGTCCATGTCTTCATGTTTTTTCTACCATTTTGAACCATTCATAAGATGGTTCAACCACCAACCACTGGTGGTCGCTGCGAATCGCCACGTCATGTGGGTCCATCACCACCAGGGGGAAAAGCCGCCGCAGGTCAGCGACTTTGCAGCGCCTCCAAGGGCTCCGGAAGGTGCGGCTTTGTCCATCATGCGGAAGGTGCACAGGATGAGTGACGAGAGTGATAATCACATGTTGTAATAGATGTGGTTATAACCAATAACAATGGTTTATAACCACTAAGTAAGTAATAGGTGATTAAATAAGTAATAGGTGGTTAACTTGTGGTTGATATGCAACAAGAACGGTTGATGATAATCAGACTTGGTTGATTATAGAGGATTGACTTGTGGTTAGGGGATGATAACCAATAACAATGGTTTTAACAACCATGTTGTGATAGATGGGGTTATAACCAAAAACAATGGTTTTTAACCACTAAATAACAATGGTTCATGGTTGAACCACCATTCACTTGTGGCTAATAGGGGATAGTGGTTGATGGATGTTGATGGTTGAATCACCATTTTTCATAGAAGATTAGGTTGATTAATAGGGGATAATGGTTCATGGTTGAACCACCATGGTTAGTGGTAAATCGTGGACAGCTATGAGGATGGCCAACAAGAATAGCTGGTTGGTGGTTGAATCATCATGTTTCATTGGGGATTAAGTTGTGGTTAATCCTAGGGGATAATAACCAAGGATGGCCAACAAGAATAGCTGGTTCATGTTTGAATCACCATGTTGTAATAGGTGATTAACTTGTGGTTGATATGCAACAAGAATGGTTAATGATAATCAGACTTGGTTGATTATAGGGGATTGACTTGTGGTTAGGGGATGATAACCAATAACAATGGTTTTAACCACCATGTTTCATAGAAGGTTATAGTGATTAATAGGGAAAAATGGTTGATGGTGGAACCACCATGCTTCATTGGGGATTAACTTGTGGTTAATAGTAGGGGTTCAGAAGCAACAATGGCTTTGGCGGTTGAATCATCATGTTTCATAGAAGATTATAGTGATGAATAGGGGATACTGATAATTAAGGATGACCAACAAGAATAGCTGGTTGATGGTTGAATCACCACACTATAAAAGGCCTACAATTCCCATGCCATGCACCATATGGTTAATGATTAATTCCTGGTGGTCAACCATACCATGCACCATATTTCATCCAGGATTATAACAAGGTTGATGACAGGGGACAATAACCAACAATGGTTAAACATCAATGATTTTTATATGGCGGATGACTATGGCATTTTCTATGGGTAACAATGGTTAGCGGTTAATCGTGGACAGCTATGAGTATAGCCAACAAGAATAGCTGGTTGGTGGTTGAACCACCGTGTTTCATAGGGGATTATAGTGGTTAATCATAGGGGATGATAACCAACAATAGTAGTTTAACATCAACAACGCAGGCTGATGACGAAATTAGCCAACCATTTATTGGCCACTATCAACAAATTCTAGCCAAAAAGAATCATGATTAATCATGTCAATTGTCATAAGGTGACCATTCAATGGCCCTTGATTAGCCCTGCCCATACTTAAGCAATATGAGTCATGAGTCATCCCTGGCTTTATCCCCAGCCCTAGCTTCATATAATTTATCCCTAGCATAATAAATAATGTGCATCATGGTTTACCACCTTAATTGACCATGTTTAAACAATATCATCAATATGGCTATGGGTAAATATTAACTATGTAACCAATAATGAGGGATAATAACCAAGAGTGATAAGGAAAACAATGGTTAATGGTGTGGGAACCAGGAGTACAGGGCTTTGACACATGGCCATATCCTTAGCCACGATCGCTTGCCACCACGGCTGACGTTTGTGGAGGTTCGGATACACTTTGCCGGACACGCCACGTCGCCCGAACGGACCTGTGCCAATGCTTTCTCCGCGTCTCTCGGCGTGGTGATGAGTATGAAGGAATTGGATGTGATTAGTAGCTATGGGTCAATATTAATCAACCAACTAATGGGGGATTTCCACCAACAATAACAAGGAAAACAATGGTTAATGGTGGGGAACCAGGGGTACGGGGTTTTGACCCATTGCCTATTGTTTTAATGGACCTGATACAATCATGATGCTTAGTAAATAATGTTTGTTGATATGATAATGCTTGATAATTGGTGTTAAGAAGAACTATGAAGAGTGAAGAATCATGGTTGATGGGTAATGGAACCATCGGGACAATGGTTAATAATTGATTTATCATGCTTAATCATGGTCAACGAATTGGTTCACTTATGGGTAATTGATGAAGAAAATATATAAGGTTGATAACAACGGTTAATGATGATGTTTAGTGATGATGGTCGATAACAACGGTAAGAAATGACGATTAATAACGGCGCTTAATAATAATGGTGAATGATGCTGGTTAATAAGAATGCTTCATTAGTATATAATAGCAGCTACTAATACTGGATAGGAATAGTGGTCAATGATAAGAATTCATGTGATTTGATGGCTTACCCGATGTTTGATGCTTGAAAACAGGGAAATCAATGGTGAACTAGTGGTGGATTCAGGATTATTGGTTGCCTCGTGGCTAAATGATGCTGAATCAATGGTTAGTTCGTGGTTGATTTCTTGTTGCTACTGGGTGGTAAGCAATGGTTAGTGTTGGTAAACAATTGTTGACAAAATGGCTTAATTAAGGGGTGAACTACATGGCTAACAAAATGGCTTGAGTGTTGGTAAACATTCAACCATAGTTCATTGGCGAGTTCTGCCGTCAGCCATCGAGATAACCAGTTTGCCAACCAGCTTGGGGAGTTCAACATGCCCCAAATGGTCCACCGGCAATGGTTAGTTCATTGATATCAACAGATATCAACTGGTTACGGAACCATATGATCACATATCCATCAATGAATAGAAATGACTAGTTTATCATGCACAAACGGAGTTGTCAAGGATTGTCGTGTTTCAGAAAGCTGGTTGGTGGTTTCGAAGACATTTCTATTTTCCCAAATGTATTACCAAATGGTTGGTTGGTTGGTTGACACGCGCACATCTTTCCTAGGGGTGGCTCAACCACCAATCAGAAAGCATCCGTCAGATGGCTAATGATCAGATATATTGATCTGACTATGAATGACTGTCATTTTGTCAATGGTGAGTTTATCTTAGCTATATGATGATATTTTATATTGTTACATTGTTGATTAAATGGGTTTGCCCGAAAGATTAAAGAATATCAGCCAGCTACTATGGTTTTCGTGATTAACAAGTGCCAAGTGCAGGAACAAATTTCATGGAAGGTCTACTGGGTTCTTCAAAATAAAACAGCCATCTCGTCAGGGCCCAACAATAGCCAACACAACCCTCTCACACCCCCACATTCAAAGTAGTTGAATTTGCCAAATACTGAACCAGAATGGCTTTCATGCCTTGACATTGGTTAGTACGTCTTTGTATTGATCCTGACTAGTTCATTGAATATCTATTCTGAATAGTCATGATGATTAATAGTATGAATGATTATGTTTTCGTTCATTTGCCTCTTGGTTCCTCTAATTTCCAGATACCTAAAAAGAATATGGTGGGTTTGGACGACCGCCACGCTGCCATAAAAGCGCGGGCAACCAGTGATGAACCTTTGTCAATTCTTATCCAGATCGGAAAGTGTCAACTACTAGACTTGCTTTATCTACCATCATTGGCTAGCGAATGCTAGCAATCACAATCATGATGAGAGTAGAACTATCATGAGTATTTATTGTATCACAATTTCATGTAGGTCGAAGAATGATGAGTATAAATTTACATTAGTATCAGTAGGTATCATTTAATCGTTGACAATGATGGTTAGCAACCACAGTATGTAATTCGTTCTTTGATAACAATGATCGTTAGCAACCAATGATCTATTATCATGATCGTTACTGGCTTTCACTATTGCTAATCACTGCATCGTGACTTAACCCATGATAGTTGCAACATTTAGCAACCGGTGAAAAACCAATCATGACTGGTGTCATTACTGGTTGCTAATGGTTGCTACAAACTAAAATAAAGCCATGGTAGCTGCTGACTACTTCATTAAACCAATCATGTTTCTTGATAGTGGCTGCTAATAGAATCATAATTGTCGATAATCATAACCCATTATTTATTCTCAATGCTACTGAATTCTTCATCATCCCTGTTGATAACCCCTACTGTTCTCATAACTCAAAACTATGGTTTTCCATCATCATTAACCAATGATGAATTTGATATATTTGAATCATTAATCATGAACTATTGTTGACAATCATAGCTTACTGTTCATAATCATAAGTAATGAGAAACCAACTATTGATGTTTCATTAACGAATGATAATCAATAATCATTAAACATTACTGATCATCATGAATCTCTGTTCGTAGCCAATGCTAAACCACTCACTGTTGATAATCATTATCATGAACCATTCATGGTTTATCAACAGTAATGAACAATATATAATGATTCAAGCATTCGCTTATCAAGCACCTTGTTAATCATTACTGTTGTTCATCATTACCAATCATTGCTGTCGAGAATCATTGCCAAAGTATTACTTCTGATAATCATATATATATACACACACTGTTGATAGTAGTTCAAAACTGTTTCTCCTAACCATGTTTTTCTCACCATCAACCAATGATAATAGTTTTTCATAATCACTCCTGTTGATAATTATTGCACTTGATCAATTACTATTCATACTCACTGGCGACTGGTTCACAATCATAAGTACTGCTAAATAGTGATTAATACTAAATAATCATCATACACTGGTATTGAAAACATTATACCATTGTTAACCATAAAGTACTTATGATACAAGTAATAATCATTATACCATAGTATCATAGTAGCATAACCATAAAACACCATAATCATTACGATTCCCCACGGTGTTTCAATGACGAACCGGTCGTGCCAAGGTCGGAACCCACCCAGTCACCCCGCACCGCGGCAAATGGCCTGGACGCTACTCCCAGGCGTGGCGCCGCGTCGTGCCGGGTTGGTGGATGGCACATTGATGGGTAATTCATTGGGTAACTCGTAGTGGTGGATGGTAAAACGTCCTGGATGGTAACCATTAGTTCGGTAAGACTTGGGGGTACTTAAATGGTGATTGAACGATATGAACCATTGGCAATCGACATGATCAATCAATCATCAATCAATCAATGATCAACACGATCAATCAATATCAATCACATGATTATTCATCAGCTAAGATATAACCACGGAATCAAAATGGTCAATCTGCTCCATTGGTTCCAATTGGTCAGTACTTCATGGTCAATTCAAAGGTTGGAAAGGTTGGTGGGGATGGGACATTGACGGGGAATGGTGAATTTGTGGTTATGGATTGGTGGGTAAGACTCGGGAGTACTTTGGACAACTGATTGGATTCGTTGGTCAGTGCTAACCCTGTTGCGGGATCCAGGATACCCCCTATATCTATGTAGTCATCAAGCATGGGTTTATTCATCCAGGATTTGCACTCATCCATGGTGAATTGAAGGTTCTTTCGTGGGACATTGATGGGTAAAGCAAGGTGAATATAAGGTTATTTGATGGTTCAAGAAAAATTATACTTTTCTTGAATCATGTGTGGTGGTTGAGAAGTGTTGTTGATGATTAGTAAGGATGTTGGAATAGAATGGTAAGTTCTGGATCACTCATGACGCTTGGGGGTGGTTAATGAATTATGCCCAACTTACTAGGGATTTGTGGGGGTTGGTTGTGAATTAAATTTGGGTTGATTTGGTTACCAGCGTAGTTGAACCGCAATCAAAGCTCAACGATCAATAATGATGGTTCATAATGATGGATGATGACCGTTGATTAGTCATGTTTGGAATCTTAATTTGGCTATGGGCCGATATTAACCAACCGAGTAGTGGAATAGGGAGTTACGATGGGGGAACCAGTGGTAGAGGCTTTTGACCCATACCCATTTGTGGTCAATGATGATCACTTCACATTATTTTCACCTTTAGATGTATCCCCAGTTGTGGTGATTAATGATAACAATACGAGTGACGCTCGACTATTGTCAATGGTTGGCCATGACCATCAATCTTGACATCTTGACCTGCAATCATAATTGATCAAGGATACTGTAATTCTCCCAACGATTGGTCCATAATCATTGATCAATTACTTATCCAATGCTTATGATCAGAACTGAATGATCGTCAATGGTGATGACGTTTGCTGATAATCCAATGGTCTGCATAATCGAATCAACTATCATTGGTGATCCTTGATCACATGAGATATACTTGGACATATCGTACTCCAACATACTGGTTTCTCAAAAGCTCGATACCCCTAAATCATCCTTTTTTGATCATTTTTAGCAATAATTTGGGGTCCCCAAATAGGCTTGAGAAACCACCATATCCAGAAACATCATCAAACCTTGATAATTTAAAGGATGCTCGGATAACCCTCAACGGTGATGGCTCCACCAAGATCATGCTTCAAGCGATGCGGTCAACCATTGGGGGCACCACGTGTGCAATTTGGGACAAGCTGTACCCCAATTTGGGGTCGAAAGAGGCTATGTTTTGACTAGCAAGTGGGTACCCAAACCTGATTGGACTATCATGTACCTGATTTGACTATCACTTGTACCTGACAAGATTGTCAGCTCGGGCAATCAAGAGGCATTTATGGGTTTGTCTATGGTACCTTTTAATTGCCTGCTATCCTGACCGGTTTGCTCAAATCATACTGTCGATGGGGTTCGATCAACTGGTTTCGGCTTTGGGATCGAAACTTCAGTGATAGCACTGACCGCAATCAATTGGCACCAGTTGCTCATGACTTTGTATATTTGATAAGCTCCAAGTACCAATCAGTAATAAGCTAGAACCAGTCGATCATAGGAAATGTATGATGTATGGTAAAAACTAGGAACGAAAATAACCTGATCCATGATAGAATCGCACGATCATCCCTGGTACAACCAGTCCATCATCGCTGCACTGAGATGACCAATCCCATGGATGAGTAAGCGTTGTGAATGATCTAGTTATTCTATTTTCATTAGTGGTTTTCTCATGGAGTTATCATGGATCAATAGCCATGCTATAGCCATGATTCATCATGGCTCATCATGGTTATTATTGAGGAATCATCGTGTTCTCCTGGCTTCTTGAGGATTCATAAAAGCGAGCCTGGTCCCAGTGAAATGATATCACCAACTGATCGATCAACAGCACCATCATGCAGTGATCCAAGATCAATAGCCGTGACATTTGCGGAGCAGGTATGGCAAGGCCTGCTTGGGCTCAAGGGACTACACTTCCCCCGTCATGAATCATCCAGTACCAGGGGTTCGGCCAGCGCCTGCGCCGGGAAAGGCATCCTTGCGACTGAGACCCAGTAGAGCACCCGCCTGAGCTGCACTCAGCTACCCGTAGCCACGGATGTGGGCTTTGTCAGTGCACATCGTTGGAAATTTCAGCCACAGAAATGAATAGAAATGATAAGTATCCCAAGGAAGTCTGAGAACATCAACATGTTTGGGTGCCTGTTGTAGCCACTGGTGTTGAGTGTCTTGTGGATAGCGGCATTTAATGTGATTCACACATGACCCCATTCCCTCCCGCCAGAAAGAAAACGATTTTACCAGGGTAGCCACCAGCCCAGATGTTTCCTTTCGGACATCTAGACCAACGTCTGAAGGCACTCACCCTGGATGAACTTGCATTTGCCGCAAAGTCAACAACAGGCTGGTGCTTTCAATAATAATCGGTCAGAAGAACCTACAGTATCCTTTTGTCGTAGGGAATTGTAAACAGAAAGAGTGATAAGCGAAAAGGTTCACCAACAAAAGCCCACAAGAATGATACCCTGCAATGAATGAATGCTATCATCAGCAGCGATGGCTAGAGTACCAACAAGTTTGGGAGTAAACCGCGATATCAGAGAACCTCTTGGTTGAACCTCTTCACCAACAAGCTGGTCAACACGAGTCCTGATGAGTGGCCTCATCGGTTTAGCCACCGGTGGTTTCATGAGGTGATTTTCAGGGATCAATTGTTCAGGCGTGTTTCTGTGGGTTTTATGTCTTGGGCGTACTCTCCTGGACATGGAAGCCAAGACAACCAGTTTCCTATTGAGATAGCCTTGTAGCAGCGTGCCTGTTACTTTTCCGGAGGGTAGTGGGTATGATTTTCCACCCGAACACACAAGAAGTCACTAGGCCATGAGGCTCCGGGCCCGACCGAGCTTTTTGATCCCATGATCCCAAGCCGCGCGCCGCTTGCATTGCCACATGTTCCCGCTTATTAGCTGCTTTTTGGTCACCACCTGTCACCACCCTTGTTCCTATCACATCACCGGCTGGTTTGCTCATCACAACTGTTCAACAAAAAAAATGGTTGTTACTTGTACATATACTTATCCACTTGGACACGCACCGACCCAGTCAGGTTGCGGGCTCATTGTCATGATCTTACATTACTTTTGCGATTAGTTGACGTTTTTGTTCAGCATACTGTACATGTCAAGCGTCGAAAACACCATGTTCAACCATCCGCTATACCTTTACAAAAGATGATTCTAGTCACAAGAACGAACTTTCATCAACAACCAGCAACTTATATCAAGAATCAACAAATCAGTCATTAACCCGCAACTAACCAATGATAGTAACTGACCAATATTATCATCATGATCCACCCCTTATATTGCCATCAACTAACCTCAAGAATCAAACGACGGCAACGTATATATATATATATATATTAATATTTACCCAAAAAAAAATATATATATATATAGGTTCAGAGACAACCATTTTCACGACTCACCAGTTGGGCACTGGCAACGCTAGGGAAGCCGCTCGATCCAAGCGCTCCTTCGGTGTGTCAGTTGTGTTCGCAGACCACGAGACCGCACCACAGGGTGTCCATGACGGATTCGCTGAACTGGTTGGTGGTTTGACATGATTTATTGTCAAGAGTAAACGAGGTAGCTGACCAGCGTATCACATTGACAGGCTTTGCATCAACCTTTGGGTGACCATCAGATAGGCAACCATTGGTTTCTGAGCAGATGGTAGATGATTAGCTGTCTGTTGGCTGGCAGGGAGCGATTTGGAGATAGGGGCATCCCCATAGCCTTATGATGGGTGAGCGATTTGGAGCTACCAAAAGTGTTCTAACCAAATGATACTTAGGTAGAATGATACTTAGGTAGATGGACCTGCAATGTGGGCCCCCAGTAGTTATAAGTTGTGTTATAACCCCCTATAAGTGCTAGTTAACCCTAGTTAAGTTAGCTATAAACCAACTTATAAGTGGTTGGGGGCCCACTTTGTGTATATTTATCGATGATGAGTTCGAGATCAGGAACCCATAAGACAAATCGTTGAGCAGATGTGCAAAGAGGCAGTCGGAGCTGTGGACACAACTGATCCCATTTTCCATGTCCTGCTTTTCCGTCTCCTATGCAGCGTGCAGGACATTAGAGCAGGCTGATGGCAGCGATTGTAGTGCTCCGTCCGCCAACACACGGGAGTTTGTTCATTCATAGGGGCACCTCCAGTTATCATCTACTTTACTAACAATCATAGAAATAGATCAACTGTTTTGGGGGGATCCCTCTTTTAAGAAACAACGCATAGAGATAGATGTTCTTCTTATGAAACCCGATTTCTCTATATAATTTGCTTTTGCACAAGTCATACTACGTGTCAGAGTAAATTTGGGAGCTCAAACGCTTGCATGTGCATACATCCTTTGAAAGATGGGCCCTTCGCCAAGTTGTGGACCTCGTGTTTGCGAATTCTATCAGCAATGGCCTATGATTTGATTACTTGTGGTCGTTTTTGCTGTTGTGATTGGTGGTTTCAAGCATCTCTTATTTCCCTAGTATTGCAATGGTTGGTTGGTTGACTGATACTTTTCATAGAAGTTGAAACCACCAACCAGCCTGTGGTTGCTATTGTTGTTTTGTCGTTGGTGGTGGTGCAGTCAACCGTCATTAGTTGGCTTCGATAACTAATTTCGGGGGCCGCTACCAGGTATGATGCCTTACAAGTCAGCAGAACTCAACTAACTGGTATATCTGGAGGGCCACTTTTTGCAATTTTGAAAATCTTAGTTGGCTCATAGCTGCTTGTAAAAGAAACTATTGGTGGCCCACAAAATGGGTCGTTTTGCTGCTGTTGGGACGGTGCTGACCTTGCACAGCTGTCGTCAGACTGGTGACTGGTGAGAACTTCGAAGGACCAGAAGCTGGTCATCAGATGACGTGCCTCACAGAATGGTTGGATGGGCAGCCACGCCAGGGAGGATCTTGGATGGTCGCATGGTTGTTCTTAGGATGTTCGATTTATCTATGGTATCAAGAAAGGCCACCAAGTTTGAGCAAAACTTGCTGGTTGGACTCAGTGGGTTACACCAAGAATTTGAGTTTTGTATAGCGTCTCTTTGTCGCCAAGTTGTCCCTCTTAGTCCCATCACCCTGGTTGCGCATGAGCGAACACCTGGGTCCCACATGTAAGCAAGGTGAATTAATCTGGTTCCTAGCCATGTAAGCATGGTGACTATTCAATCCTCCTGCGTTCTTTCCTGGACTTGTGAGTAGAGGCAAGCATTGGAATATGATCCATGTGGGTTGATACTCATCGGAAAATCTAAAGGCGACAGCGGGATTTCCTGAAATGATTTCTGGGATATGGCTCACCACCGCTTCGAATCTCAATCCGCTTCAGATGCCATGTGGCTTGCCACTGGCTCGTACTAGCTCCCCCCGGGGGGAATGACTGGATTTAAAAAGTGCTGCGTTGAAGCCGCGTTTCTGCCTGTCTCTAATGAAAGACTGTGGATGATTGTTGGAATATAGATCTGGTTGGTGGTTTCAAACATTTTTTATTTTCCCTAGTGGTTATTAACAATTGGTTGGTTGACTAATATTTTTCATGAGGGTTGAAACCACCAACCAGTGATTGTATTGCTTGTCAGCTGTTTGTTGATTGCAATGGCAATATCAACCAATGAAATGCAGTCGACCAAGAACTGAGGTGTTTCAATGATTGATATGGCGGTTTCTAAAAATTGGGAACCCCTAAAATGGCTGGTTTAGTACAATAAATGACTAATAAACTAGATGATAACTGGGGGTACCCCTATGACTTGACAAACAACCATATAGGTCAATTGCGTATAACTTGTCTCGAATCAGACTGCGGTGGGTTCCTAGTCAGTTGACATTTTGGTACAGCAATTGGTTTTCGGATATATCATCCTTTGTTGACTTGTAGCTATGATTGACCATCATGAAATTGGCACCAGCCATGATCAAGCATCAATCATAGCAATTGGTTTAACTATACCCTCTCATTAACCTTTCCGAACCATGTGGCTAGCCATATTGACCATTAGCTTGTATCTAAACTTGTGGGAATCCTTTGCTTTGGAAACATCAATGATTGGTGAATGGTTGATACATGTTTGTTTTTAGTCATCAATAACCCTCGTTAGAAATATTCAGTGACCATTAAACGTTCATGTTGGTGTTGGAGACCTCCAAATAGTCATCATGAACCATCATCAATTATCAACAGCTGTTCTGTTGACATGCTTACACCCATTCACCAGCATCAACCATTTGTTGAGAGCTGAGGTAAATGAGCAATCAAGTGTCACGGCTAGTCATCAACCATATCAACAATCATTATTAACCAGCAGAAATTTGCAATTTCAAATAATTCCTAAGCACTCCGAACCATTGCTAACGATTGCTACCCATCACTTGCGCAAGATTCCTAACGTGTTGGTACCTTTGGCTGCGGCCTTGGCAGAAAGCATTGGTAGATTCATCTTGCGAATGTGGTGCCTCATGCCTCGGCGTCGTTGTGGCACTTGCGATGTTGACACTATGTACATGCCATCCATGATGTGCAGTAACAACAACTGACCGTTTCGTTGCGTGTTTCTTGGGTCAGGTCTGTTCTGAAGAGTGTATCCTCAAAAACGGGTGATAGCAACCCTGTGGGTCTTTTGATTTCACAAGCCTTTTCTAAGATGGTGGCAAGCTGGCCGTTGGGAGCCAGGAATGCCATCTATCCCTTTAAAGGGCGAGCTAAGTAGCTCTTCCATCATGATTATCTGGTTGGTTGACAAGCTTTTTTTCATGGCGGTTCAACCACCAACCAGATAATCATTGTTTTTTTCAAATGCATGATGCACCTGGAATGGACCAAGAGCTACGCCCTCAAACTAAGGAAGCAACTTTGAGGCGATCATGTTCAACGAACGGGGTAGGAACGGGTCACCATCACGCTGGGAATATGGTTGAGCATTGTTCGCCATCATTAACCAGCTCGTTGGTGACCATGGTTTTTAATGGTTGTGAATGATGGTGAACAAAGGGTTTTGTTGAGCACTGGTATTAGCCAACTTACTACTGACCGACTTATTCACCAGCTGTTTATTACCTACTGCTACTGTTCAGCTGCTCCTTACCTTTTATACTTATAATAAGTTGGCCAAGAATAGTGAATTAGGCAAAGTGAGCCTATTCTTACCTAATACAGCCTAATGTTAGTACCTATTTATACCCATAATGGTGAGCCTATTCAACAGTGTTTATTACCGCTTGTTAAGTCGTTGGTTCACCGAGCATCAACGAAGAGCAGCGGCAGGTGGAGGTGAAGGACGGCCAAGTCGCCCAGCTTCCGACAAGGACCAAACTTCGCCATGGATATGGATATGGGTCAATATTATCCAACCAACCAATGGGTAACTAGCTGGTTAATGGTTAATAACAGGGGATAATAAGCAACAATAGTAGTGGATATATACCAGCTGTATATGGCTATGGGTCAAGCAGTTAACCAACTTTCATGGAGGAGAATAAGCAACAATTTCATAGGGAAAACGATGGTTGATGATAGGGGAACCAGGGGTGCGGGTTGAATTGACCCACAGCCATATTGGGTTAGATCCATATGGTGGTTTCTTAAGATTGGGAACCCAAAAAATGGTTGGTGTATTACCATAGTTGGTTTGTAAAGGATGATTTGGGGGTACTCCTATGACTTGAGAAACAACCATAGATTCATCAACCAGCTATTCATGGGTATTCATGGCTACTAATATGTTCATGACTATTCTAAAGCTGATTAATAGCGGGGATTGCACGCGATGTAAAGGTAGATGATTTCCAAACATCAATCAGCTGGTTGGTGGTGTTAAATATGTTTTCATTTTCCCTTGCAAAAACAAATGCTTGCTTGATTGACAAACATATTCTTCATAGGGAAAAGGGTTGCAGCCTTAATAACATATGCTTCTTAATATACCATCCTTCATAGGGGTGGTTCAACCACCAACCAGCATAGTATAAAGCATCGGAGCGTCGCCACGAATCCAAGCCATAGCTTCAACATTTGGATCGCTGGGTCGCCATGGGAGCTTGGCAAGATGGGCCTTGGCTAAGTGAACTATAACTGGGCAACTTACAAGGTGGGCTCCCAACCACTTGTGAATGGGCTTTATGACTAACTCACCAGGGACTAACTACCAGTTTCAAGTGGTTAAACCCCAACTTGGGTTTACTAGTTAACAACCAAGCAGTTCTAGTCAACTTGGGCTATAACCTAACTTACAACTGCTGCGGGCCCACCAGGTATGGCTAGTGATCCCCACCTTGTAGGTGTCTCGGTGTGGCACCACCCCGTGCATCGAGGTCTCCCTGGGTACGCGCCATGCCAGGATTACTTTGTCGTGGAAGAGCCTTCGATACGTCCAGTGCAGCAGCTCGGCACCAGACCAGTGACCTGCTTGGCTATGCTAACATGCACAAACTGGGCCGGTTCCTTGAGATATGAGGTGAGTTATGACCTTAGCTTATGAGTTGGTTTTTAACTTTGCTTTGCTTTTCATGTCACCAGTTACAAACTGGCGGTGTGTTCATTTCCAAGTACAAGAACAGCTTCACTCGCAGCCGCATGATCTGTGGCAGCAACCCAATTTCGGGGAACCTGCAAAAACCTGAGTACTTCATCCATGTTCATCCTCAGTAGGGTTTTAACTGCTGGCTCCACCAACCCTTTCGGTGTGCTTTTGGTGGGCACATCTCCAGGAGAGTCGTTGGTTTAGCCAAGATATGTACATCCCACCTGAGGGCTATCCTCATTAGACAGCAACTTTTACAAAAAAAGATGGATCCTTCGGCCTCTCACCATCGCTGATTCTTGGACCTTTGAACCACTTGTGGAACAGCGAACGCCCAACACCGAAATGGCTTTGTCCAAGCGTTGGACCCAAGAAGACAAGTAGATTCCCAAACTACTAATGCTAAGCCTGAATCATTAACGCCTTGTTGATTAGTTGGGGGGTATCCCCCAAAAGCCTTGGTTTAAATGTTACCCTAATAAATAAACCTATGGTCTATCAATCCGGGGTTATCATTATAAAAGATCATTGAAAGGGTACCACCGATTTATATCCATTTGTGGGTAGAACCATCGAACTAGGTGTGACATTACTACTAGTGTCTTTTTCAGCCAACACATTTTCTTGGAGTTGTCTCGGCCAGTTGGTTGCTACATGTTTGGTAATACAAACCATCAGCACAGGCTACTATGACTAGGTTGATTGTGACATAGGAACTGGGAAGATCACGGATGAATGGTTCCAATCGCCATAAAATCACTGATCAAAATGCCTTGCAATCATTGATCACATCATTTATTTTCCACAAGGTTTCTGCTTCCACAGTCACAACTGCACGCAAAGCAGGTGCCACTTCAAGGAGGACTTGTGCAGTCACGGAACCCAAATCTTCGCAGGTGTGTGGCTGTGCAAGTTTTGTGGAAAGGATGTGTCCATACATACATGGTACCCCCAAGCACTTCGAAGATGCTCCAGAAGTGAAACCATGGGTTTGTGGACAGCTCAAGTGTTTGCCCACAACCCAAAACTACAGAAATTCTCTCGGGGGTCGAGCCAAAAAAACGCTTTTGGTCTTTTTTGTGCCACTACAAAATCCGCAGCCCCGGTTCGACCACTTTTATGCAAGGGAAACCAGCATAAGGAGTGAAATACAAAGTGATTTGGGATGTATAGAAATACATAGAAATACAATATAGAAATACTACGAAATTCTTAAAATCCAGCAGTAATTGTATGTCGTGTAGACTATGAAATCTATGAAGTCAAAGAATGTGGGTCCTGTCGAGGTGAGCACGGTGAGCAGTTCCCAAAGTCCATGAAGGGCCCAGGGGTTCTACGGCACCAGGGGAGGGAAGCGGAGCCACGGGTAGCTGCCAAGAGCTTTGCGGCCGAACTTCAGCATTCGCGGCTCAAATAGCGAAGTTTTTGGCCCTTCCCGTTTCGGCCAAGCTGTTTCATTTCCAGTTTCAATTTAAATTTCAATCATGTTCATGCTCCGCGCCTCGTTTGCAGGGAGATTTCGTGAAGTTGCATGGGATGCTGGAAGTTGATCGATTTGCCATGTAACCAGAGCTACGTCCACGATGCACATCCCTGTGTACGTGTTCTATATTTATATATCTATGTTTAGTTATGGAAAGATATATATACATAATATATTTCTAGATACACACGTAATTTCTATTATATATATATATATAGATATATGAATGTATCTATTCAACGGCTGGCAGCTATGGTTGATGATGGGGAATAGTTCAAAAACTCGAAATTGACTGGCCGTGATTAATGATTAACTATGTTGAGAGTCATTGATCATCAATTCAATATCATGAATCATATTTAAAGATCACCTGTCATCGAGCATGCTTAATTGCTTAGTTGGTTTGCAACCCAGTCATTGATCATTAACTTAATTAATAATCACCTGTCATCAGTTAATTGCTGAGCTAATCTGGATTATTGAATTATTGAATCATTGCACCTGTCATCATAATCACCTGCTAATCATGAATTTACTGTGGTGAATCTGGATATGACAGGTTGGCTCCACATCCTGGCACCAGCCATGTTCGAGGCAAAAGATCGATGGCTAGACAGCTCAAGGGACAGGAACCCCCAAACGTTATAGGTTGGTCAGGAAGGCACCTGAGTCACTTAGGTGTAGTTCGCTAGTAATTAATATAGGTTGGTGGTTAACAAATAGATTCAACAACAAAACGAACATAAACTACCCGCCGGACCGGAAACCGTGCAGGTGAAATGGTATGTTTCTGGAAAAAATTGTATTTCGCTTCTGCGAAACAATGAAAATGGTCTTGTGAATTCATGGAAAAAACCAGCGGGTTATTTGAAGCTTTTTTAATGAAATGTTGTTTTTTCCCATATCAAAACCTAGATTTGTGCGCAAACAAGTCGGACCAGGTTGGACTATCGCCTCTGTATATTTTTCACCGACTGTTAAGTGAGCGAGCGGTCTCTTTGGCCATGTCTTTGCAGCAGTGAACGTATCTCCACTGCCACATCTTACTGATAACTATCAATATCTATGTCTAGCCACCGGACCTTGTAAAAAAAAACAGGCGGCGTGCAACGAACGAGACGTAGCAAGCACTTCATGCGCGGTGTGCAACGAACGTTAACATGCCCCAAAGACCCCAACCCCACACCCATGACGTGACGTAGCAAGCACTGCATGCGCGGTATGCAACGAACCTAAAAAAGGTGCGTTTCGCGTGCACGGTTTTTTCGGTCCGGTGGCATAAACTAGTTTTTGACTTCAGTGTAGATGAACTAATTGTTGAAATTTGTGAAATGTTGAAATTTGTTCAGGTTCACCACTAAAAAAGTTGTATCGTATCCACCAAGGCTAGCGGTTACACAAACCTTCAGCCAACGTTACCTCACCTCGTCGCATCTCGGGGTATCTTCGCGGTGAGGTAGCAGGAGCCGCCGTTCAGAGCGGCCGTCCGGTTGTGACCAAAGTGATTTAAAGTGATTGAAAATCAATGAAAATCACAACAATTGTTGTTTAAAGTCATTGATGGGGAATCAATTGATTGATTTTCAAAGTCATTCCCAGGGGGGAATAACCAGCAATAATGGTTACACAACTTCTGCTTGGTGGTTTGATTGACATTTTTTATTTTCCCTACTCACTATATGGACAAATGGTTGGTTGACAAACGCGCATATTTTTCATGACGGGTTGGTGAAGCCCCACCAACCAGAAATCCCTCAAAAAGCCATGGGATCACCTACCTCTGCTGAGAAATCAACGGTTCCTGACTTGACTTCGCAGCTTAGCTGCGACGCGTTTGCGAGGTTTTGGGCTGGCGTTGATTTTGCAAGTGCTCCTGCGCCCAGTCGATGGCTATGCATGGATGGCAAAGATCAAGGTTGCTCAGCTACCCTCAGCCGCTGGTGTGTCAATGTCCCGGCTGGTTGCCAACAGGTTCTCCTCAGCGGATCTAGCAGCAGCTTGAAAATAATGCTTGCAGTAATATTGGTTCATAGTGCATAATAACGGAAATTAATGGCTGCCATAGGTGATAAAAACAGCTTGGTTTGTACCAAAAAACGACGAAATGACGAAAATCAGTATGTTTGAATGGTCTATTGATGGAATACGTTCTCTCATGATTGCTGCAACGGTTTTACTGCTGGTTTTAAACATGCTTCATTTTCCCAATATTTGGCCTGCTAAAGGTAGACGTTGATTGGGGCAACTAACCACCCACGAGTGATGCATCTTCCCAGGCATCATGCAGTTGGGTCTTCCAACTACGGCAGTTCTTAGCGGTTCCTTAACGGTACAAGTGCCACCGAAGCCGGGGGCACAGCTCATCGCGTTTCCAGTTTGGGGGGATCGTTATTTCAGGGCATTCAATCTTGCACTCTGGCAGTCCCGAACCTGGAAGATCAAAATCACCAGTTTTCCTAGGAAAGCCAGCTATACATGGTGGATGTTCCACTTCTAGGTCAGGGACTGCCAGAGAGAAATCATTCACTTCGGCCAACCGTTCGTTCGTTGCCGAAATTCGTATCTCGGTGGACGAAATGATGGCAGTTTGTCCAGTGAAGGGATGCTACATGTTTCGCACGTTTTTACTGAGATGGGGGTTGCTTAAAATAGGGAACCCCCAAAATGGTTGGTTTATTCTCATAGATGGTTAATAAATTGGATGATTTAGGGATACTCCATCACGACTTGAGAAACATCCAGATGTTTACCGGGAAAATCGCTGTCACCCAGCCTTACCATCCACCGAGCCGTTGAAGGCTCACCCGATGTCACAACGGGGAAGCGCTGGGCGCCAGCACGGCCATGCTCCACGGCCCTGTTCCCGTAGGCTCCATCCCTGAAGAACCTGCGCAACATGCGAAAGGGCTCCAAGTTCGGAGATAAGAAGTGTCGCGGCAGCGCATGTCGGGGCAAGCAGTTAACCAACCAACCAACCTGGCTGGTGATTTCTCGCTGGTGAATGGCTAATAGGGAACAATAGGCAACAATAGTAGTGGATATATCAGCTATATATGGTTTTGGGTCAAGCACATAGCCAAGCAATTTCATGAGATGGCTGGCGGGTCAAGCACTTAACCAACCACTTTCATGAGGGATCATGGCCAACACTAGTAGAGAGAACAATGGTTAGTGGGGGAACCAGGGGTACAGGGTTTTGACCCATATCCATGTATCGGTGCTGAGATTGTCAACGGTGGAGGGAGAATTGATGTTTGAGTGATGGTATTTTTCACAGTACTCATATTGTCAGTGGTGGATAAAGGTGGGAAATTCTGATACAAACAGAGTGGTGCTTAGTTGATGCTTGAGTGATGGGTGACGTTTACGAATGATAGTGGCCAATTTTACGGTATATTCTTTTTTGGTTGATCGAGTTGTATTTTGAACGAGTCCCGCCAATCAGCTCAGGCCATTGAGATTTGGAAAAAATGTGACAGGACAAACTGTGAATTGTTCCCTGTTGGTCAGCCAGTAAGTGAGTCCGCGCATGTTCTCGCGGCGCTCGAAGCTTGAACGATTCTGGCCACATGCCTGAGAAGCAGCAGAAGTGCAAAGATTGGTGGCTGCCCTGGAAGCAAACAGCCCTGCAGGTGACGCAGAGGGCAGCCTTGAATTGTTGACGCAGCACCACACAGCCATTTTCGCTCTCTATTACCAACAGAGTGTGGACATGAGTGCTTTCCGAGCCGGCGTGTGCTCCAACGCCTTCCTGATGAGACTGTTTGCCAGCGACAAGAGCGTGAGCTGCAGGAAGTTCTTTGTATCGAAGCAGCTGGGGGTGCTGTTCCTGGTGAGACCAATGAGCTGGAGATCCCAGCCATGTGGGCTGTGACCTCGGCCTTTCCCGAGGCTGTCGCCCTCCTGGACACCGCTCAGACGATGCGCAAGGTCAACTTGTCAAAAAATTTTGCCGCCGACTGATTGCGAGGGATCCGGCGCATGGCATGACACGACACAGAGTGGCACTGCGTCCGCCTATCGGTCTTTTTCAATGCCCCGGAAACATGTTTTCGAAACAAAAGCCTTCAATTTATGGCTGTAAGTTCTCATTTTTCGATTGGTGAAGATTCTATCTTAATTAGACGGAAACGGTTACGTTCTGCAAGGAAATGACGATATTCTGGGGTCAGGTGGCGGCATTCTAGGGGGAGATTGTTGTATTCTGACAAGAAGAAATGGGTGCATTTTAAATTGAAATTGACAATATTCCACCAGCGAGAAATGAATGGCTGCATTCTGGGAAGGAATGGTTGCATTCTTAGGTGAGACTGGCTGTATTCTAAATAGAAACCGCTGCTTTCTCGGAATAATTGGCAATATTCTAGGGTGCGCCAGGGATATAATAGGCAGAACAGCGGCATTCTGGGGAGAAAGGGCGGTATTCCAGGGAGAGCCGGCGGTGTCCTAAAGGGAAATGATTGCATTATAACGAGAAGTGGCTGCATTCTATTGATAACTGGATGTATTCGATATTCTCGGAGAAAGAAAATCGCAAGGAGAAAAAAAATATTCTAGCGAGAGCTGGCGGCGTTCTAAGGGGAAATGGGTGCATTCTAGGGGCCAATTTTTGTTTTGTGGAGAACTATTCTATTCTAGGGCCAGCCGGCGGTATTAATGTCATTTTTTTAAATTACTATCATTACAATTTCTCTTGTTATTGTATGTTTTAAACTTGTTTTTGGTTCTGGATATTTTGATCAGAATATTTTTATTATTATTATTCGTTTTATTCTACATATTTTTTGTTATGATGATTTTTGGTTTTCTAATTGTTTTTTCCAGCTATTACTATTATTGTTCCAATGTTTGGTGTTTTTCTAATGGTCATTGTAAACATTACTTTTGTTATTATTTTCTTATGTTCATCAATTTAATTACTACGACTATTTCTACTACTATTCTAATTGTGTTTGTTTCATGTTTTTTCTATTTGTTTAATCATCGTTCTAATTATTGTGGTTATTTTCCTTTTTATTCTAATCATTATCACCCTAATTATTGTTTATTTGTTTGTTCGCAATTTCTTTTGTTATTTTCAGTATTTTACCTAATTAATATCATTTTGTTCTTATGGTTATTATTCCAATTATTTAATTATTCTAGTTGTTGTTGTTCTAGTTTGTTCTCATTATTGTTGTAATTTTATTTCTATCATTACTATTCCAAAACATTTTTTCTACTTAGTATTATTCATTTTTATTTTTCTCATTATTTGATTCTTATCATGGTTATTTTAATTTTTCTATCTAATCATTGTGCAATTTTTCTTCCAACTTTTATTCATATAGTTATGTTTTCCCATTTTTCCAATTATGACTGTTGTTTTTTATTCATTTTTTCCGTTATTCTTGTCATTATTCGCATTATCATTCTTATCATTTTCTATATTATCATTTTCTATATTCTCATGTTCTATATTCTCATGTTTCTCATTTTTTCATCGCAATATTTTTTTGATGTTATAAGATTGTTTAATTTCTATGTTACTTATTTTGTTATATTTTTATTATTTGTATTACTACTTTCTATTTTGATTGTTATTTTTTTCTGGTTATTATTTTTCATTAAATTACTTCTATTGTTTTAGCTATTACTATTTTTGGTTTTTTGTGATTTGAATTACTATTAGTAGAGTTAATCTAATGATTATTGTTCTAATGTTGGGCCAGCTTTTGACCCAGTTTTTTTTTGGTGAGTGATTAACCCTGCTTGATCATTGTCAAACCTTACCTTAGACATTCTCGGTCCGTGAAGCCTGTTTCTATTGAATTTGCCAAAAATGTGTTTTTGAAAAACAAACATTTCTGAAATTCAGCAGAATGAATTTTCTAGCAAATCAAAAAATCAATAAGACTTATTTTTGGAGGATTGGAAAGTCAAGAAAACAGGTTTGTTGAGGTTCCAAAATTAGGGAAAATGATTTTTTTCGATTTACACGTTTCAAAAAAGAACAAAAACATAAAAAAAAGATCGTTTTTTCAACAAATGAACAAGTTCAACAAGATTGGTTTTTGAGTTTCCAAATCTTGGGAATTGTGTTCTTTGATTTTGGTGAATCACAAAAGTGTGTTTTTTGGATTTTGCTGAAAAGAAAAAATGATTTTCCTTGGTTCCCAAAAGTGAGAAAATGCATTTCCAACATTTTACCTTAGACCAATCTTTATCCCGGCAACTTCTGAACAGCGGAGGCTGGTGGTCATCACTGGAACCAGCTCCGGTCTGGGCAAGATGGCCACCAAAGCCTTGCTACGAGCAGGCCCGGGAACTCAGAACGGACACGGGCAGTCACCATGGTGGAGATTGGGAGGGTTACCGTTTGGATCAACGGGGCGTTTCTCAAGTCAGTTTGGGAACCCCAAAATCGTGATCGGTCCAAAATCAACCCAAAAAAGATTGGGTACCCCAGAAAAAGGTTGGTTTGTTGGAATGGGGTACCCCAAAAATGGTTGGCTTATGATCATAAATGATTAATAAATTTGATGATTTGGGGGGCACCCCTATTTTGAGAAACATTCAAATAAGACCCCAAAGTTAGGGTTCGTTAATCAATGAAAATGATAAATTAATACACGATGATATTTGGGGTACATATATTTTCAAAGGCCAGTAGGTTAGTCATAGTAGATTAGGTTCAAGTTGATTAGTCATACTCTAGTTGATGAAGATCCTGGATCAACTAGATTTGCCTCAACAATTTGCAGTATCTAGCAATATTATAGAAACCCAATGGTAATTAGTAATGGGTAGTAACGATCAATTACTGATCCTACTATCTAACACATGTGCTCGATCAGTCATAGGACTTGGCAATATTTTGCTATCATGACAATTTGTTATTATTGTCATTTTACCGATAGTTGATAGACATCATGATCAACAACAACGGTTTGATGTCCGAGTCCATGTGGAATGAAAATAGACCTCACCATCTGACATCCACATAGTAAACGCCCTGAACATGTTGCCACATACAAAGTGCACATCTCATAATATATGTTGTCAATCTGTTTGGCCCAACTGCACGGAGATTGTTCAAGCATCTTCAAATGTGGCCTGCTCCCTGGATTTCGAACCGATTTGGTCAGAGCATCCATGCTCAGCAATGCGCGGAAAGATTAGCAATCATTACTAATAGTGATCAACTCACCAGCGATAACTTTCACATAGTCAACTAATGAGCAATGGTCAAGTATTGGTGATCAACTTATAATCAAGTTTGATAATCAGAATTAGCAATAGTGATAGGCGTAATCTTTATTATTATTGTTACAGTAGTCAGTGTTAAAAGATCGACAATATAGTTAAAGATATAAATATAACAATATCGACATGAGAAGTCATGATCTTCAAGCTTGTTGAGCGCACCAACATGATGGCACGAAAGGAAGACAACCATCAGAAATGGCAGCGCCAAGTAATAATGGCGCGGGGCAAGAACCAGTACCAATTGTTGAGTTGTCATAGGCCGTTTGTGATTCAAAGAGGTGGTTCTCCTTTTGCCATGATGTAACGACGCTGTAACCACGAAAGATCCTTACTAGCCAAGGCTCAATCATAATTGATTCCTATCAAGCATTCGCAGTCATCATTTTCCCAGCAGAAGACAACTTCCCAACCATTGCTGACCATCATTGTACGGCGATAGTCCTGATTATCATATAAACATGTTTCAACTCTTAAGGTCATCAACTCCTATCGACTATCATTCTAATTTGTTTGAGCCTTATTTTATCAGCATGAATGAGCTATAGACCATCACCGACAGCCATAAAACCTCGAACTATAGTGTGTTTACTCCATTTGCTCATGATTCTCTGAATGAGTCTTGCTTCTTACCTACAAGGGAGGTCCCTAGCCAGCTATAAGTTGCTTACATACCTGGGGTGGCAGTCATGGGTGAACCAACCTCGAAGTCAACCCTCAGTGTCAGTTGCTCACCCCCAGTGCTTCCCTATGATTACCCAGCTTCCTAGCCCCTTGAACTAATCATTCACCATGAATCATCAAGCATCACCACTCCTAACATAACCAACCACCATCTCCAAACCATTCACCACTTAGACCCCAATCCCCGAGGCCGGGAAGCCACCAAAGCGCCTGCCCCACAACCAGGTGACTACCACGTGGTGGGCGCGGTTCGGGACCTGGAGAAGATGAAGATCGTGGCGGAAATCGAAGGTTTCGACACTGAGCGTTTCACAGCCATGTCACGTGGCCGCACTCCGGGGCCACAAGAGTCGAGGCATGGGAAGCCATGGGGAAACCGGGGGAAACCGTGGGGAAACGGTTGGAAAAGCCATGGGAATGTGGTGTGATGGGAATGTGGTGGTGGGTTGATGGCGAAACCATGGTGAACAGTGGTGATGGTTATGAAGGCTGAATGATTCATGATTGGTGGGTAAGAGTGGTTGAAAATGAATAGTTAGTTGATGGTGGATTCATGAGTGAGTCATGGTTGGTTGATTGGTTGATGATTCGAGGATGGGAAATCATGTGTTAGGGGTTAATTGATGGCAATGGCGAAATGATGAATAGCAGTAGTGGATTTGCTTAGTGATAGGTTGATGATGGTCAAACCATGGTTGGTAGCCATGGTGAATCTTGGTGAGACGATGAAGAGATCATACTAGAATTATGGCTCATGATAGTATTTGATGGTCGATTTATAACGACGTCTATAGTGATGGCAAGCAGTTTTTGGTGATATGACCCCTGTGCGGGTTTCTCAAAATATCGAAACCCCCAGATCATCCTTTACATTGCACTAACCATTTGGCTATGGGTCAATATTAACCAACCAATAATGGTCCTAATAATGGTGGATAATGACCATCAATAATAAGGGAACCAATGGTTAATGATAGGGGAACCAGGGGTACGGGGTTTTGACTCATGGCCATCTATGGTAAAAAGCAACATTTTTTGGATCTACGGCTTGAGAAACCACCGTATTGTTTGCATATTGTTTGGATCTGAATCAGTCTTGTTGGTACATTCCTGGCTGGCTGATGATTTCGTTATATGACCCATAAACCACAATTAGCCACCAGGCATCATGGTGATCTGATTGTTCACAATCCATCATTGCTTGTTGTTTGCCATTTCGGTGCTTAAAAGGCTGGGTCTAGAGTGATTCAGATCCAGACATTTTCTCTTCATAGCTGGTGGTACCCCCAAAGTTATGGATGGATTACTGCCATAAATGGTCAATGAACTGGATGATAAGTGGGGGGTCCCCTATTTTGAGAAACCACCATATGTTTGTCTTGTTGTTGAGAACACTGAACCGGCTGACTAAAAAGATACCGTAACAGCCATCAGCAGCAAACAAAATTATGCAACAACAGCCCTTCTATTGTTGTCGTTGTCGAATCTGGTTTTCTAAAGTAAGCCGTCATTTGCTATGATTAACCATCATTGTGAACATGATTCAATATCGGGCACACCTTCCTCAACCATCACCCATCACGAACCATTGGATCATCATCAATCGGGCCCCCCTTGTTGCGAACTTGAGGCACCTTGATCTCGCCAGCTTTGATTCTTGGCCGGTGGCTGGTGGCCGGGTCCCTGGTGTGTATCACTGCGAACAGACTCTGCAAACCGATGGGTTTCGGGATGTTCAAGTTTCGCACGCGGTGTTTTCATGCTGTTTGTGCCTGTTTCTATTTGTATTGTATATATATATACATTCATTTCTATACATTATTTTTTATCTCTTTACATATAAACATATTTTTCTATATATATATATATGGTAGGCCCCCCCCCAAAACCTACCTTTTTCTATTTTGAACTGTATTTTCCAGTGTTTTTTTTACCATATTTAAAATGCAAATTTAAAGTGTATTTGTTTACCAAAAAAACCAAAAAGTTACAAACAGCAACGTACTATATTTGTAGCAAGGACTAACTTTTTCCAAGGAAAACCAAAAAACCAACTTTCCAAACAGAATGTTTGGTCAAGGTCAAAAAAGTTGGTTTTTTGGTTTTCCTTGAGTTTTTTTGGTGTTTTTGGGTTCTTTGGTTTTCCCTGTGTTTTTTTGGTTTTTCTTCAAAAACCAAAATTTTCCTTGGGTTTTTTTTGGTTTTTTTGATGAAAAACTAACTTTTTCCAAGGAAAACCAAAAAACCAACTTTCCAAACAGAATGTTTGGTCAAGGTCAAAAAAGTTGGTTTTTTGGTTTTCCTTGAGTTTTTTTGGTGTTTTTGGGTTCTTTGGTTTTCCCTGTGTTTTTTTGGTTTTTCTTCAAAAACCAAAATTTTCCTTGGGTTTTTTTTGGTTTTTTTGATGAAAAACTAACTTTTTCCAAGGAAAACCAAAAAACCAACTTTCCAAACAGAATGTTTGGTCAAGGTCAAAAAAATTGGTTTTTTGGTTTTCCTTGAGCTTTTTTGGTTTTTTTGGTTTCTTTTGGTTTTCCCTGTGTTTTTTTGGTTTTTCTTCAAAAACCAAAATGTTCCTTGGAAAAAGTTGGTTTTTCATCAAAAAACCCAAAAAAACCCAAGGAAAATTTGGGTTTTTGAAGAAAAACCAAAAAAAACACAGGGAAAACCAAAGAAACCAAAAAAACCCAAAAAAACCCAAGGAAAATTTGGGTTTTTGAAGAAAAACCAAAAAAAACACAGGGAAAACCAAAGAACCCAAAAACACCAAAAAAACTCAAGGAAAACCAAAAAACCAATTTTTTTGACCTTGACCAAACATTCTGTTTGGAAAGTTGGTTTTTTGGTTTTCCTTGGAAAAAGTTAGTTTTTCATCAAAAAACCAAAAAAAAAAACCAAGGAAAATTTTGGTTTTTGAAGAAAAACCAAAAAAAACACAGGGAAAACCAAAGAACCCAAAAACACCAAAAAAACTCAAGGAAAACCAAAAAACCAACTTTCCAAACAGAATGTTTGGTCAAGGTCAAAAAAATTGGTTTTTAGTCAAAAACAAAAAACAAAGAACATTTTAGTTTTTGAGGACAAACTTGAAAAACAGAGAAACCACAACTTTACTCTACTTACTCCACTCTACTCTACTATCTTCTACTCTACTCTACTCTACTATACTCTACTCTACCATTATATCTTTCTAGACTCTACTATTTTCTACTCTACTCTATGCTTCTCTTCTCTGCTCTACTTTACTCTAATCTACTTTTTATAGTCTACTCTACTCTACGCTACCCTACTCTGCAGTTCAATGGTTTGATTCTACAATGCTATAGTATACTCTATTATACTCTTCTATACTATCGCATAGTCTGCTCTACTCTATTCTACTCTACTCGATTCTACTCTACTCTACTCTGCTCTACTCTACCCTATTCTCCTAGACCCTGCTTTTTTCTATTCTATTCTACTCTATTCTACTCTTTGCTAGTCTGCAATTCAATCATTTTACTCCACTGTATTTTTCTCTACTATGCTATTCTCCACTTTACTAGACTATACTATATGCTTCTCTTCTCTAATCGACTCTCTTCTACTATGCTGCACTATATTCTGCCATACTGTACTGTACTGTACTATGCTCCACTCTGCGCTATTCCACTTTACCATACTATACTATATTATACTCTACTCTACTCTGGTCTAGTCTACTATACTCCTCTCTTATCTTCTCTATTCTTTTTTGTTCTATTATACTTTGCTATATTCTACTCTACTCTACTTCACTCTACTCTACTCTACTTTACTTCACTGTATTCTACTCTACTCTGCTCTGCTCTGCTCTACTATACTGTACGATACTAAATTATACTATACTATACCCTCTTCTTTCTTATTCTACTCTACTCTACTCTGCTCTACTCTTTTCTACTCTAGTATACTCGACTCTACTCTATTCTATTCTTCTCTACTCAAATCTATTATACTATATTGTACTCAATTCTACTCTACTATACTCTACTCTACTCTACTATATTCTACTTTAGTCTACTGTACTCTACTCTGCTCTACTCTGCTCTACTCAATTCTACTCTACTGTACTCTATTCTAATCTACTATACTATATTCTACTGATTTCTACTCTATTGTACCCTATTCTACTCTACTATATTCTACTTTAGTCTACTGTACTCTACTCTGCTCTACTCTGCTCTACTCAATTCTACTCTACTGTACTCTACTCTATTCTACTATACTATATTCTTCTCTATTCTACTATACTATATTCTACTCTACTCTACTCTACTCTCTTCTACTCTACTAAATTATGCTCTACTATCTTCCACTCTACTCTATTCTTCTTTATTCTACTCTACTCTATTTTTACTCTACTATATTAAATTGCGCCGTACTCTACTCAAGTATAGTCTACTCTACTTTATTCTAGTGTACTCTACTGTACAACACTCTGTTCGACTCTATTCCATTCTCCTATTCTACCCTACTCTACTCTACTATATTATACTCTACTCTATTCTCCTATACTCTATATGCTCTACTTTACTCCATTCTACTTTACTCTACTATACTATACCGTACTCTACTCTACTCTTCTCTACTCTACTCTACTCTACTCTACTAAAGTCTACTCTACTATACTCCACTTTACTCTACTGTACTATACTATACTATATTCTACTCTATTATAGTTGATGAATACCACAGAAAACCTCCCTGTGTATATATCATGTATAGCTCTACCATGTTGCAGGTCATGACATGCATATCTCATTTTGATTTACCGACTTGTTTTGGCTCAAGAACTGGCAAAAAGGCTGCTGCCCGTGCCAGCGTGTTTACTGACTTGTTACCTCCCGGGCTGTGGGTAACTTAAGTCAACAGGTTAACAGCCTCATCCGGAAAGCGGATTACATATTCCCATCTTGTGTAAGGCTTGAGCCACCTTCCACTTGATTGCCATCCCATCCGATTTGCACCACGTGACCAGGTTGCAATCGGATCATCACCAACTGGAACCTTTCCTCAGGACTTCCGGTAAGTGCAGCTCCGGGGCTGGTTGTCTTGCATTCGTGCAGCTCCAGCTCCTAACATAACCAACTTCCATATCTGTAGGTGTGTGATCGCTTCATAGCTGAACCACATCTGTAATACCAATTCCATAACCACAATCAACTTGTATCTATCTTTAATAAATTCGTGTCCCTGAGCAAAGCCCAAACTCGAATTTGGATAAGATTGTGTCCTAGACCTTGTTGATTTGCAATACCAACCTCCATATTGAGAAGCTTGATAGAGGCATTTTGCCTGGTACTCCAATAACTTGTGAAACAATTGTTGTAGAGCACCTCAAGCTTAAGAACCACTGAGGAGGAGAGTGTGGAATCGGAGGTGGGTGAAGAGGAAGAGGGTCCATTTTTAGATCCATACCTTCGTGCTCGTTGGGCACAGCTGGTAGCAGACCCTGCGAGATACGCGGCGGTTCGTGCAGAGGTGGATCAGGAACTTGGACGGGTTCCAAAGGCCGCTCCAGAGTTGCCAGATTGGTTGCGTCGTGGTCCTCGAGTGCATCAATCTGCAGCTGCGTCCTCATCTTCACCAGCGCCAAAGGCAAGACCTTCATCTCGACCTGTGCCCAAGGCAAAGCCCTCAGCTAGTCCATCTGTCCCAGTGAGTCCATCGGCTAGGAACATCGTGATCAGCAAAGCAAACCCATTGTTGAGAGCGAATCGTGAGACACCACGCCCAGTCGAGGATAGCAGCAGTGAAGCTGAGGTGACAAGTGTTGTGCCGGGGAGTAGCCAGCCTAGCTCGACATTCAGGCCAATTGCGATCAAGACAATTTCTGCTAACCGTGAAAGGGAGTTGGAGTACACTCATCATCAGGGCCAGGGCGGTGTTATTGGCGAAGCTTGCATTTCGTGGGACTTTCATCAGGTCTTAGACGTGTGCCGGCATTCCAAGAGCCGTGTGTCCAGGTGTGAACGCAATCAGCGTGTGTTTCTTCTTCCATCGGAAAACAGAGAGGTGATCTCAGATATTCGACAGACTGGAAAGTTTACTCAGTGTGTTTTATCTTATTGCCATCACCCATCAACTGTGCAGAACGTACTTGACCATTGCCTGCATCAAGAGGAATTCAACTTCATTGGTATCTCGCGTCATCCGACTGGTCGGAAGGGGAAGCTGGAAGTCCTTCGTGCCCTTTTTGACATTGAGAGGTTTGTGATTCACATCGACGACAGTCCAGAGGTCGTCAGAGAGATCGCATCCTTCATTCGGGCGAATCAGCCGAGGTGTCAGTGGAAGGTGATTCAGGTGAGAGCTCCTCGAAAGGAATCAGTTGAGGGGGTGAAACAGGTCCGCAATCCACGTGAAGCGGCCGAGTTTATCCTCTGGAGAACTGGTTTGTCGAGTCAGCCGGCCGGCACTGCGTAACATAGCAGCATCAGTCGATTTGGAAATTTGATAGCCATATCTAGTGTGATCCTTCAATAACTGACAGTTGATCTACTTGACTTGTGCTTCATTTCCAACTCGTGCTGTGTATCTCTCACATACCCATCGTGTGCACAAAGCCGCGTGAAAACAAAGTCCAGTGCCTGTTGTCTGCACTTCTGCAGCTCAGGTGCTTTGCTGTTTGGTTGTTAGGAACCCATCCGCAAAGGGATCCAGACGATACGTCCCCAAACAGGTCTGTTGGGGACATATCGTTTGACAGGGGTCGGACCGAAAATCCTAATAGTGGTTGAAGGGCATTTTGCTCGTGTGTGCCAACTTCCAAACCAATAAAGAATGCCTACTGTTCATGAGATAATGGATGAATCTGGGAGGGGTTCAGATGGGCCTTCACTACAGATATCAAGCACCACATCTCCGGAGCAGGTGGTGGGACAGGGACGGGCCATGCATGTGAGAAAGACTTCATCGAAGAACTCATCCAAAGGTAGCAGATCTTCTAGTGTGTCGTCATCACATACTGCTAGGCCTCAACATCCCAATGTGTCAATGCCAAAGTCATATGCACCCCCACCAAGAAACAAGAGTCGATCGAGTACTCCGTATCAAAGGCAATCCTCACAAGGGTCAAGTGGACATAGTCGTGCATCATCTCTTGCACTGGCCACGCATCGTGGAGAAGGGAGCATTGTGCCAACAGATGCTGATATGGGTGCGCAACCATCATCATCATTGATCGCAGTTCAGAACAATCAGCACAACCTTTATGATCAAAGACCAATTCAGGTTGATGTTCAGAACACCCAGCAGACATATCAGGACCATAGGACCATAAATGTTGCTGTTGGGGCAGATCCTCAAAGAGTGTTGGAACATGTTCGTTCGGTTGAGTCGCAAGCTCAATCCGTAGTTCTCCAAACCCAGTTGCAAGCACAGCATGCTGTTCATGAGACTAGATCCAGTGCCCAACAACTTGTTCATGATGTGCAGTCCCAAGCTGCGGAAGTGGTTCATAACACTAAGAGAGAAGCTGAGCAAGCCATCGTTCAAGCCAGGTCACAAAGTGCATCGGTTGAACTCGATTTCATTTACCCGAGGAACTCTTCGGTCATAGAGGTCGCTCCATGCTACCCTGAGCCGTTTCATGTTGATCTCAAACCGTCTTATCCAATGCACCATCTCTCCGGACCCCCGATATGTCCTGTACACCTGCAGGAAGCGGTGCGTGAAGATGTGGCTGTTTCCCTTTACGAAATATGGTCTCATAGCCTCCTTAAAGTGAGTCAATCCTCGATTGTGATCACGTAGGATCGCATTATCGAAAAGATTTTTGTAGAAGAC
>VSDK01005541.1:103353-124681 GCA_009767595.1 Symbiodinium kawagutii | reverse complement strand
GGAAACGCAGAGCACACTGCTTATTACACCCCTGCCTTCGCAGACATGGTCATGGAATCCTGGTATCCACAACATTGGTATAAGCACATCCCTAGGCTAGCTGCTGTCACCAAATCTCTAACTCGCAAAGAATGGATGAACGATCCAAACGCCTTAGAGGCTTTGAAACAGGAAGCCATCGGTTTGAGGTCCAATTCCACATGGGATGATTCAACAGTGGAGCCCTTGAGTACACTCCGTGCAAGAGCACGTGCCAAAGGAATCCACATCAAAGTTGCGGAATTGCTTACCTTAGTCGGGATAAAGCATTACGAACTAGAACCATCTCATTGGAAGTGGAAGGGACGGATTGTATATCGTGGAGATCAAGTCCGTGACCAGGACAACAATGTCCTACTCTTCGACCAAACCGCCACAACCCCAACATCGTTGGTTGCCTTGAACGTTGCACTGTGGTTTGCATGCCTAAAAGGTAATCTTGCATCCTGTTCGGATGCCATCCACGCGTTCCTTCAGTCGGAATTGGATGACGACGATCTTACCTACGTGATCATACCCGTTGAACTTTGGCTAGACGAGTGGCATGACCGTTTTCCTGCCGGCACAAAACTTGTAGTTCGGTTAAAGAAGTCCTTGTATGGACATCCTCGTGCTGGCCGCTGGTGGCAGGACCACTTGGATCGTCGATTAAGAAACCTAGGTGCACAAGAATTACCAATGTATCCCTCGAATTATGTAGTCCCTTGGAAAATCGGTAACGAAACAGTCACATTACTCCTTAACGTATACGTAGACGATCTTACGTTGTGCGGTGATGAGAGGTGTCACTCCGAGTTCTGGAAACAGCTTAGACAGACAGTGAAGCTTGAACCAGAGCAGTACATCTCACATCTAGAAGGAACTCTCATTCTTGGTAGAAGACACTCAATCAGGATTGAAGAGCACCAAACCGCCTGTGAGTTCGACATGAGGTTGTATGCAGACAGCATCGTTGACACCTATTGCGAGTTGACTGGTTTTGACAAGTCACGCTTCAGGACTGTACCAACACCACATATCCCTGAAGCATCGGCCAGTGATGAAGACCTTTCGCAAACAGGTGAACTCAGCAAAGATGCAGCACGCATCTTGATGCGTCTGTTGTGGCTTAGCCGATTGACCAGACCGGATCTATCCTTCATTGTGACAAGACTTGCCAGTCGGGTCACAACATGGAGCAGATTTGAGGATCGACAGTTACATCGTTGTGTAGCATACTTGAACACATCCAAGGACGTGATTCTCAAAGGTACTGTTGCACATGAAGGTAACATCAGACTTAATGTATACACAGACGCAGACTTTGCAGGATGCATTCATAGCGTGAAGAGCACTTCAGGACTTTGGGTTGAAATATCTTCAGGTTCAGATTGTGCATTCCCTGTGTTTTGGCAGAGCAAACGACAGTCGTCCGTCGCTCGACCCACCACGGAAGCCGAGTTGATATCCATGGCAAATGGCCTATATGGTGAAGTGTACAACTTACAATCCTTTGTTCAACAGCTGATTGGAGATGTAGTTGAAGTAAAGTTCTTCCAGGACAACAGTGCAGTTCTCCAGGTACTCCAAGCGGGGTATAGTGCGAAACTCCGACACTGTGGTCGGGTCCACAAAGTAAACGTTGCTTCAATATCGGAATCTCTGCAAGAGGACTCCATCAGTGCAGACCACTGCACAACTCTCCAGCAGAAGGCAAATGGATTTACAAAGATTGTCCCACCGGTTGAATGGCCACTGACCCTCAGTCAGTTAAGCCTTGACTACAAGCTGCCAAGCACATCCGTAGCTCGCAGGTGATCTTGTAGTTTGGAATCACGTGGCAAAATGCCTGTGTGGAATCGTGTAGTACTGTGTGTACTTACCTGGAATGTTGCTGTCTTGACCGCATCTTGGTATCGAGGGGGGAGTTGATGAATACCACAGAAAACCTCCCTGTGTATATATCATGTATAGCTCTACCATGTTGCAGGTCATGACATGCATATCTCATTTTGATTTACCGACTTGTTTTGGCTCAAGAACTGGCAAAAAGGCTGCTGCCCGTGCCAGCGTGTTTACTGACTTGTTACCTCCCGGGCTGTGGGTAACTTAAGTCAACAATTATATTCTACTCTACTCTATTCTCCTCTTCTCTACTCTACTCTACATTACTCTACTCTACTCTACTCTGACTAGAAGGTGGCAAAAGCTAGGTTTTGGGGGGGGCTTAGCATATATATATATATATATGTGTGTGTGCGTGTGTGTATAGTTGATCATAGTTGGATCTTCACCAACCAGCTGGAATTCGCTATGAAAATAATGGTTGGGAAAACTAGGAGATGTGTAATACGCATCGTTTGTAATGTTAAGTCATTAGAAAGAATAATAATTGGTGGTGGCTTCAAACATTGAAGGGTTACCAGCAATCATAAACAATATGATTACACCGACAGTTGGATAGAGTCACCTATACCAAGCAAGATCCTGGACAGTGCAAAGTGACATGTCTCATGTGCTTTGTCCCTTACCTGGATGATCAAGTTGAGAACGTTTGTTGTGGGAAGTAGCGAAGATGGGGAGCGAAGGGAAACCGCTGGGGATACCGAGATTCATGAATGGCAATGTTACATTCGTTTCTTATCAGCAATCCATCTGCAAACCACGTGTTTTTTGGGGGGTTGTCGTCTAGGCTTCTGGCTTTGCGGGGTAAGCTTAGGTTTAGTGAGCCAGGTAGAAGGTGCACAAGTTGCAAATGTGTCAAGTTCCCAGGTCGAGCAACAGTGACCTGACGTGCTGTTGTTGACCACCAGTGTTTTTTTTTGGAGGCGTCGTATGCTGGATATGCACTGGCGAATCTGAATCAGGTGCACCAAGTCAAGCATCAGCCAAGGTTGAATAGTTTGGCGATTTGTGTGTTGGGCCAACCCAGTGCTGGGTAACCCTGAGATGTGCCAATGCAAGAGGTGAGCTTGAGCGTTGTGATTCCCAGCTGCTCGCTTCTAACAGAATCCAAGCTACAGATGTTCCTAGATGCCATGGTTGCTAAGAGGTATGCTCTTGTCGAATTAGTCGAACCGCAACACCTGTTTCCTGTGAATAAGAAGGTTGTCATTATGCTCCCATGACATTAAAAACATGGATAGCAAATTATACAAATACTTACCACCAACCAACAGCTCAGTAACCATTGTCTATGAATTGATAACCAGAATAATACATAATAATACTAATGTTGCTTAATTGTTATCAACCAAAAGCACCCATTCATGCCATTATAATTCCCTATAAGCCATTCAGAAACCGCCACATTTTCAATGCTCGACCTCCATCACGAGCCTGTGGAAACGAACGTGCCTGGGCGCTGAGGACTCGGTTCACAGTTTTGCGGAGGAGCTGAACAAGTTTCGAGGGGATCGTCCCATTGACAGGTTGGTGTGCAATGCGGCCGTTCCTCGGTGGGAAGCACAAGGAGACGGTCGGACTGGTCATATGGTGAACCAACGATTCCTTCACAAGTGTTTCATATGGTTCATATGGTTTATATCGTTCATATGGTTCATACGGTTCATATGGTTCATATGGTTCATATGAATGGTAATATGGTTCACAACTGGTTGGTGGTTTGATTGCCATTGTTGATTTACCTTAGTGAGTATTGACAAATGGTTAGTTTCAATAGGGGTTCCAACCAGACAATGATTCACAATCATTCACCCATGAACTGGCTGCTTTCAAACGTTGAGTTTTCCACGAAACTACTCATTCAACCATTGTTCGAAGGTGTTGAAAAGGAGCATGGCTCAAGCCTGGGGTTAGCTGCTCTTGTCTTACATCGTCGTCAAGATGTGAAAAACCATGTGACAGTTTGTTTCACTGTTCAAATTTAAAAAAGCAAAAAGAAGAGACAAAGAGCTCCAGATCTGTTTTTTTGATCACGGATGGACCATTATTAGCCAGTATGGACCCACGTTAACCACCATTCACCATTAGCCGTTATTAAGAAAATTAACCATCAGGAGCCATCATTGATTTTGATCCACGTGTTTGTTCTGTGCTTGCTGCTTCAGAACATATTTTTCATAATTGGTTCGTGTTGTTGTGCTGCTGGCACCAGCTGAGCTTCAGTTTTAGGCGACGTTGGATGACCCAATCCAGGCGCTTCCGAGAAACGGAAACATTCTATTTGTATGGTGGTTTCTCAAGCCATAGGGAACCTCAAGTCATGGTTGGTTTATCACTATGAATGGTTCAAAACGGATGATTTGAGGGGTCTACACTCGGGTAGTTTAGCGTGTCTGGCTGCAAAATCACCATATCTTATTACGAGAACCCTGGGAAATGATCCATTTCTGGTGGATTTTCCGTTGCCATGTTGAATTACCAGAGGGTATATTTTTGTCTTCCAGCTCCCCAACAAATTTTTGCCTTAGATGGGAGAACAAGCTGGCGCACCAATCACCAGCGGCTAGCCTCGGCACCTTTATCCAAAAACATTCCCAGCGCGCCTCAGTGCGCCACACGCGGCGCGAGGTTTATCAACCTACTCTAAGCTACCCAAAGTGGACCGTCGATGGACACGAACAGCAACTACAGATTAACTATTTGAGCCAGTGTCTTGCCGCAAGTTGGGGAGCCTCCAGTGTTTCTGGACGACCAACTCTTGCCATTTTCAGCTTGACAAGTTCATGGGTAGATCCAGTTGTTTCATGAGTCCCCTTCTATTGATGGTAGCCCCGCACTATTCAGGAGAAGTTGAATCTAACATGGCTATTAGACCACAGATTCTGATGATGAATATGAATCAAACATCTGTGGTTAACTCTGCTTTAGACTGGTTTAGTAAGGGTCAATCATGGTTGATTTCACGGGTGCATGGCGGCCCGGAGTGTTCACCGCAGATGCTGTTCGAATCAAGAACCCATGGATGAACGTCCCAAGACTTTTACTGGTGAGTGGTCATACTGGGATGGGCCATTTGAGGATAAGTCACCAGTGATTTCTATGGTAAATGTTCAATTCATCTAGGGATCTCCCATTGGCATCTCCCATTCCCGCAGTTGCGCTCGCAGTTCTTTGATGTTTTCTTTGTGGGAGCCCAGGGTGATAGGCTCGAGTGGCAACAAAACAATGTATCACCATTTAAATCTTCATGTGTGAAGCTGTGGTGTTGCAATCAGAAGTGGCTTGGAATCTAGGAAACGATCCTGAGATCAGGACATTTGCAAGGGCAAACAATGAAATGACCACTTAATTTACCAGTCATGAACCATCAAATAAATAAATAACCACTACTTGACCACTGAAAAATCACGAAACAACCACTACTTGACCACTCATAAACATCCAACAAGCACGTCATGAACCCTTCCCCGTTCCCTTACAGCGCTTGCCGCTGTGCTCGCTGTGCGGGGCCCCAGGTTCTTGTTGACCTCCAAAGTGATGCCCATGATGACGGAGTCCAGCGACGCGCGGGTGTGCATGATTGGCTCGGTCACTGGAGTTTCGGCGCAGATCACCGCGACGTGAGATGGGTCGATGGCCGGGCAGATCGGGGCTGTTACTGATGGCCTTGTGGCTGATGGCCTTGTTCCATGTTTATCTGGTTGGTGGTTTCGATTTCTTTTCATTTTCCCTAGTAATGATTAACAAATGGTTGCTTGACTGATATTTTTCACAGGGGTTAGAACCACCAACCAGTCAACTAATCAACCAGTCAACTAATGGTCTAGTTGGTGGTTTTAGCATGTTTTAACAACAGTTTAGTCCCTAGTATTTGGGATGGTGGAGGGGTCATAACCACCAACCAGATACTTCATGAGTGGCTCACCAATGGCTAGATGGTTATCATCAGTTGATGGATGAAACTTGTGGTCAAAGAAGCGTTGCTGGACGGTAAATTGCTGTTTAAGTCATGGTCAAGTAGTGGCTTATCACTTGGTGCTTTCTCGAAATAGGGGTACCCCTAAATCATCCATTAATAGTCATTTATAGTAATAAACCAACCATAACTTTGGGGGTCCCCTATTTTGAGAAACCACCACTTAGAGGTTAATGAAATGTTGTCTAGTGTTTCTTTATTTCCAAGCCTACTTGGGATGCATGAGACTCACGGACTTGACAAGGAGGATTGAAACCACCAGCGAACGACAAGCATTGGCCAACCAAAATGTGTCCTTTCCCTGGTAAGATGTTGGATGCTTCAAACTAGGTTGGTCTAACCATTCTAATTGGATTATCAGCATCCTGATTGGATTCCCTGGTTGCTTCTTGCCGTTCGTGTTGGATGCTGATTACTTTTGGTCGGAGGCAGACCCAAGCAACACGTGGCTACACTGGTTTGGCGAATTTGACATCTAGGTTTCCCATGCACCTTATCGGTCCCAACCAGTATCATTCACCAGCATCGTCATTGTACCCATTGTAAACTACTATTAAGATTATGGACGGCATGGATCATGCTTGACCATCGTCAAAGATAATCGAACAGGATCAATCATCATCAACCATTGATCATCCATCATCAACCATCATCAAGTGCTGCTATCAACCATTTATTGAATGGCCATGAATTGTTAGTCAGCCACCATCAGCCCTTTTCAACCATTCATCATACATCAAGTGTTATCATCCAGAAATCAACCATTAGTTGACCACTAAGCAAACAACGAATCAACCCTTAGTTGATTAATGGTTCAAACAGGTTCAGAAAGGGTTGGTGAATGAATGGTTAGTCAAATGACTATCAACCTTTTTGAACCATTAATCAACCCTTAGTCGATCATTACTCAAACACTACTTGGCATGGTGACAAGTTGTTCGTCTACCCATGAGTTGTTAGCCCGAGGAAATGACAACACCGTGGGAGGTGGGGGAGTTTATCCCATTGCCGACCTGAAGGCCTGCGGGGAGAGCCGCTGTTTGCTGTTGGCTGAGTTTGGGCTGATGTTGCCTGGTTGGCTACTTGCTCGGTTGATTCGTGAAAAGATGGTGTTCCTGAAGGGGAACAACTTGTTTTGAACGAATCACCGTAGTAATTACTACTTGATTAGTACTGGTGGTAATCAAGAACCACTGAGCAATCACTTGTTTTGAATGGTGGTCTCTTGTCGAACCAATCACTGCACTCAGACTGCACGACTGCAGACATGCTGAACTCCCAGCAAACACAGATCTCGACATATGGTGGTTTCTCAAAATAGGGGACCCCCCAGTCATCTAATATTAACCGCTATAGTAATAAAGCATACATTTTCGGGTACCCCTATGGTGAGAAACCACCATATGAGACGGCTCATAGTCATGGTGTACCACTTTTCAGTTGATGGATTTAGTTCCCCAGGGTGTCCATTAAGCTGGTACCTCCCCGTGAGAGTTGTTGGTCACCACACAAGCTAGTTTTGTCCACCAGTAGTGGTTAGTTCATGGTTAACCAATACTTAGGTTCGGCAACCACCATCCTTCGACACTTGGGGTTCTCCATTGATGCTTGGAGGAGACTGGACCTCCCATATAGGGATGCCTTTCTGGTGAAGCTCATGAAGCAGGTGGCTAAAACGACTGTTGAGCTATTGTTTATCAACTGCCACCATCAGCAACATGATCATAGATTTCCTGCCTGGAGGTATATCATATCAGTTGATCACAATTGATCTACATGGTTGTGGTTCATCTTGTTCTCCTTGGCCGTTCCCGGCGGAGTCACTCACCAGTGAAAGACCAACAAGAGCTCAGCTACCAGCACAAAGCAACGGCTTCACTAGCTTCTTAGTTAGTTCACCCAGTTCAAATCAACAAGCCATCATTGAACAGTCATTTGAACCATCTTGCCAGCATTCACCCTCATGTCCCTTCATCAAACGGCCATCTATCAATCAAATTTCCTCATAAACCATGATTCTAACCATCAACCAGCTGGAAGATCCCTGCTGTGAAAGCCAGTTTTGAGAAACCAACCATCATTCTAACATATTCTAACCATCACCTGAACAACATCACCTTAACCATCACAACTCAATGGGTGATGGTTAACCTTAACCATCATTTCCACCAGTGCCCATCATTCTCATCACCTTCACCGGCTACAGGAGTTGGACGGCTTGGAACTGGGTTGTAAGAAGCCCATCGCGATGATGGACGGCTACAACTTCAACGGGGCCAAGATGTACAAGGTCTGCGGTTGCCGTTGCGCTGGCTCCAAATGGTTTAGTCATGCAAGGAGTCCTAGAACTGGTGAAGCAGTTTGCTGGTGAAAGATGGTTTAATGAGGAGTTTTAACCATCGTGAAACCATGATTAAACCATCATTTAACCACCTAAGCTGGTGGAAGATGTTTCATGAAAGATGGTTAAAACAAGCTGGTCATGGTGGTTTCACGATGTTTCATGATGGTTTATGATGAGAAATAATGATGCGTAGCTGCTAGTTCAAGCAACGGTTTAATGATGGTTGAATGGTTAAGTGAAGGTTAAATGATGGTTGATGGTCAATGAGCTGGTGAATGATGATTGGTATTGCCTATGGCAAATGGTGGGTGAAAAATGGCCAATTGTTGGCTGAAAATGATTTTCTAATGATGGCAAATGCTGGCAAGTTATGATTTACAATGGTCAAATCAGATGATTAATCGTGATGTCATGGTTTGCCTGATGAAGAGTGGTGTTCACGCTGGTATGTGTTAATAATGATGGTTGATCATGGTCAAGAATCGTTGATCATGGTCAATCATGGTTCTGCACAACAGAGACAAACGTTTTTCTTGTTGGTGAGGGCACTATTTCATGGAGATTCCGACTGACCTGTGTACAGGTATCTTTGTTCGAGGCTATCGTACTATATTCATTCTTCTTGGTTGTGTCCATACTATTGCTGCAAACTATTGCCAATTACCTACTCAGCAAGGTTCTGATACCGCCCAGCAGTGGTTATATCAGATGTGACTGATTAGTACCTATTATATATTCGTGTTATTTGCTGGTATGCCAAGTATCTGTTTGTATGCACATGATCGCTTTGACAACTATTGTAGACACTTATGGCCATGAGTCACTCAATCTAACCCCAAGATTGGTTAGAATGGACGTCACAGCATTCTGTTTATTATCACCCATTAATGATGATGAACCACCGTGATTCACAATGAGCTGATTATGAATCGCCATCAAGCCATTTCAAACACCATTGGTCAATCGTTCAATCTTGTCGATCACCCTCAGTTCATCTACAGTTATAGCTGTGTTAGTTACCCTAGTTACAATGGGTAGATACCCTAGTAACCAGCTATAACTGGTTAACCCTATCTTATTGTAACTGGTAGTTACCCCAGTTACAACCCAACAGCTAGGGCCGCTGGTGAACGGGGCCCACCTTGTAACCACCGTCACCCCCATGTCATCACCACACGAAGCTCAGCACCACGCCTGACGCTGCCAGGATACCAAGCTGGCACTGATGATGACGTCCAACATGCTGCACGAGCGTTTTCACCGCTCCACGGGAATCTCCTTCAGTTCCATCTACCCAGGAAACTTGGGCTTTGGTGAAGGGTGGGTTAGGGGTTGGTGAAGGGTTGGTTGAGGGTTGGTTCAGGGTTGGTTCAGGTTGGTTTGTTGTTGGTTAAGGTTGGGTGAGGTTGGGCTTAAGGCTGATTTGTTGTTGCTCTTGATGAACTGTGCTTGCTCCTGGAGTTCCAGCCCTCGTTCTCTTTGCTCTGGTGCTTGTAGTGGTAGTAGAACACTGCAGAACCGTGCACTAGTGGCAGTTGTGGCCAGTATTGACTAACAATTCTGACCATGAATTCACCATCAATCACAACCTATCAACCATCAACCGATGGTCAATTCTCAGCATGATTATCCATCAACCATCAGTTATAAACAACCATCAGCTATAACCATCCGTTTCTCGCCATCATTTAAAGCATCAGCATCTTGGGTGAGTTTTCAACCACAGCTCAGCTCGGAGGATGTATCGCCGAGTCGCCTTTGTTCCGGGAGAAGCGGCCGTGGTTCAGGACCGTTGCTCGGGGCTGTTGGGAGCGATGAGCGGCGAGCCGTTCGGGGTTCGTGCGCAGCGAGACCAGCTGGCCAGCTGCCCCCAGGAGTAGTGTGAATAGATGGTGATGTCAATCGATTTGGCTGTGGGTCAATATTAACCATTAGTAATAACCAACAATGATAGGGAAAACGATGATCATTTTACAAGGAAACCATTGGTTGACTGGGGGTTATGGCTTGGCACATACCCAAATGATGGTTACATTCGTGGTTTATTACTTTAAGGGTTTGGATCCCGACATCAATAACCACTCTTAGTTTTACCCGCGCCATGGCCTGTGATTGACCAATTTAGAGATTGGGTTGCTCCATTCGTGTAGATATCCTACTAAGTGCTTTGAAGAAAACGAATGGGTATGTGCCAAGATTGAGCAACCAATAACCCCAAAAAAAATTGATCATTTTACAAGGAAACCATTGGTTGACTGGGGGTGCCATTATGGCTTGGCACATGCCCAAATGATGCTGCCACAGATCGCATGTTTCCCTGGCTTTTGATGATCCTTTTTGTCAGGTGTGGTGGCCAACTATTGTTGAGTCACCGCGCGGAGCCACCACGACCACCAATCGTTGATGTGCAGCTGGGATGTGATGCATAAATGGTGGCATATAAACCCTACAACCATGGTTTGCGAACAGTTCAAACCAGGGGATGTCCGTCCAAGTCACAATGAGATTTGGATATTTCTAGAAACTGCTCCTCAGAGGACTTCATCAAGAGCCTTCCTACCATTCACCCCGCTGCCTGATGGATGGCGGCGACATGCGGCGACCCGCCGGTCCATGGTTCCTGGCGCAGGAAGTATTTCCCCATCTTCATGAAGTACATCACCGGAGGCTACGTGGGAGAGGAAGAAGCCGGCAGCCGACTCTTTCAGGTGCTTCACGATCCCAAATGCACCAAGTCTGGCGTGTGCCTCGCCCGTTTGGATGGTGAACAGTTGAATGAAGGATGGACTTAGATCCATGAAGTACATCCATGAAACTTAAGACCATGAGCTTAGTCAATTAGTTTGTTTCATCATTTTTTGCATCAGACTTTGATACCTGACAATGCTTAGTCCTGCTGGATGGCTCCCAACCTCTAACCACAGCCGCCACGGTCACGGCCATGGGCGATCTCCCAGGTATTGGTCCTGGAACGGCGGACCCCGCGAGGGGCGTGGCGTAGAAGCTATGGAGAAGGGAGGGCAGATCGTGGGAGCAGGTGGTGCTGGAGGTGGTTGGGAGCTACTTGGATCGGATCCGAGTGGGGGAGGTGGGTTGAGGTTGGTCGATTGAAGTTGAAGTTGCTTGCTTCATAAGGTGATTGCTGAATGTTGGTTGGTTGATGCCGGCTGATGTTGTTTGAAGTGCTGGTTGGTTGATATAGCTTGGTGAAATAATAATTAATTGATGTGGGTTGAGGTGGTTTGCTCGTTGGTTGATCCCCGATAGCCAGCTTGAAGCAACGATGGCGGAAGCGCTGCAATGTGAATATCATGAGAACTTTTTCCAGTCCGACTAATGGTTGGTTCATTCTTTGCAGAGAGAAAGCTGGTAAACAATGGGTGATTGCTGTTGCTGTTGCTGTTGCTTCTGTCGTTGTCGTTGTCGTTGTCGTCATCGTCGTCGTCGTTGTTTTTGTTGTTGGTGGTGGTGGTGGTTGTGGTGGTGGTGGTGGTGGTGGTGGTATGGTGGTGTTGTTGTTGTTGTTGTTGCTGTTGTTGTTGTTGTTGTCGTCGTCGTTGTTGTTGTTATTGTTTTTTGTAGTAGTTTGTTGTTGTTGTTTGTAGTAGTTAGTTGTAGGTGGTAGTAGGCAGTAGGAGGTAGTAATAGTTGGTGATATGGTGGTTAGTACAAGTTAGTACTACTTAGTAGTAGAAAGTAGTATAGTGGCAAGTAGCAGCAGAAGTAGTAGGACTATCCCAGTCCTTGGCATCAACGGCTATGTTGAAGCCATTTGGGTGCTTCGTGCTTGGGTAAGTGCAATCGGTCAATTGGGATCCCCATGGATCGCCCTGGGTGGAGACCATGCTATCAATGCTGTACCTCCAGCTGTTCCCGATAGTTTCCCCACTGGAGTCAGCGAGGCTGGCAGCCCATATGATGGATCACCAAGATCATCAACCGCAGGGTGAGATGCCATAGATCCTTAACTCGATGCTTCATCATGAGCCATGTCATGAGTTATATCACCACAGCTGGCTGATGGAGCAGGGCCTCCTGGCTGCAAGCTTTCCGCCCAGGTCGATTTACGAGAACGACCAATCCGATAAGGTCCACAACAAGGACCGTGGAACCGGATGAAACGATCAGATTGGGCACCACGCAACTGAACACACCCTGACCTCCCCAGCACCCTGGTGCCATGCCGTGGCAGGATATGATGCTGAAGCTGTGGCAATGCACTAACGAGATCACCGGTGCTGAATGGCCCAAGGCGTATCAAGCGAAGTCGCCTTGTCCGACGCTGAAGGCTGGGACAGATGAGATTTCTGTCATGTCGAGTAGCTCAAAATCTCCAACTCCATTGGTGTTTCTCTTCAACTGCTGGAGTTCTATTGGTTTTTAAGTGGGATATTTTTTGGGATTGACTGGATTTACCATATTTATCATGTGCAGATTCATACACATATCCCCTCAAGACGCAAGTTCTAGCAGATCTGCCACCATCGCCGAAGCCCAATGAAGCAGTGACTAGTTTCGATGAACTTGCATGGTACAAGTTGGTGCCCGTTCACAAAGTTGGTGAAGAAAATTCGGATGAGTAGCGCTGATTTGGCTGCTGGGTGGCATCAATGATTGAGAAAATCAACATCGCCGATATTTGCCGATGTGATAGGATTACGGAAAATAGATGAAAATAGAAATATATTAGCAGGATAGGTCGTTATTATCAAAATCACCTGATGTTGTGAAATCAATTGAGGGCCCAGTGTCCCAGTAGAACCACGGGACACAAACGTTCAAGTTTCTGGGGATCATCACAGCGCTGAATTAGATCCGATCTTGGGGAAAGCTGGTTGCCTGGTTGCGCTCTCCACCATTCATAGTTCCTGTTTTCCGATTGAAATGGTGGGTACAGTTCTTAGAAATGGTGGGTACAGTTCTAAAACTGGTACAGTTCCACTATTTGTTTGAAATGTTGGTTTGTAACTTCGGTTCTTTTCTTAGAGGGTACAGTAATCGGAACAAGCATTGATGATGGTAACTTGCCAGAAACAATGATAGTGAATATGATGATCAATCATTGTTGCTGCTTCCGGTATGATGGTTCTGATCAAGCACCAAAAACATCATCATAAAACATCAATGGCCATTATTTCCCCAGGATGTAGCCAGAACAAAAAAGCAATGGCGAGGAATTAACGAGTCCATCCTATGGTTGACGATGGTTATTTACGTTTAATGTATTTGCTAAGAAAGAGCATATTCACCGTGCTGAGCAGTTAAGAAGAAGGAAAGTGAGTAAAGAACTCCATTCTTATCACTACTAACCCCTTAAACAAACGCATCACTACAGAGCCCTTGAACATGGCTTGATAAACATCATGACTCACCCCCCATCACTACCCCTTACTACTTACCCCTACCACATTTTTTCGGGTCCCCTTCAACATTGAGAAGCATTGAGATAGTTTCCCCTTACGCTTCTCACCCCCATCATTACTTACCCCCTTAAACATTCATCACCTCCATGATTTTGAAGTGAAGCTTAACATGTGAAAAAACCATGTTAAGCCCCATGATTACCCCCTTAAACCTTCAGAACTTCAGCAGTTGCACAGCTGCCATCAGTCAGGTCGTAGGTGCGGCCACGCAACTGCTGGGCATCCTGGAGGAGCGAGCACGAATGAAGGCCTCGCGCAACGACAAGGGCGCCAAGATCGTCAGCAATCGAACGCTGCCACGCCAGGAGCCGCGGCAAGGTCGAGCATGGCGTGGCCATGATGAGTTGCTTGGGAGCTCACGACCTGGTTGACTTGGTAGGGGATGAACCTGTGGATATGCAACAAGAATGCTTAATGATAGTCAGACTTGGTTGAGTCTAGGGGATTGACTTGTGGTGGATGATAGCCAGCAAGGATGGTTAAGGAACTGCTGGTGGTTTGATTGACATGTGTTGGTTTCCAAAATGTGTTGACAGCTATGGTTGGTTGGATGACGAGCATGTTCTACACAAGAAGAATAAGCACCAACCAGTAATGGTATACATAGTGGTTGAGATTATGGTCAGATTCCTTTGTGTTACAAGCCATCAAGAAATGGGTAGTCATGGTCCTGGAATGGTTGAGAAATATTGAATTGCGGAATACTGGACAATATTAATAGATAGTTGTGATTCGTACTCATGATTGTTTCCACTCGGATACTGTCGATCGGAGATCGGAACAAGCTTCGGCAGCAAAAAAGCAGGATTGCTACTGTATCAACTGTCAATTCGACATGATAGTCCAACTGGTTAGTCAATGGTGGCTTGGTAATGACCACGGGTAGCCCAGGACCAGCACCACCCCCCAATGTAGTCCGATTGCTGGCAGGATGTACTTGTGGATAGCGGGTTACACCTAGGGCAACTACCGGCTTCATGATACACATGGCTGTTTCTCAAGCCATAGGGGAACCCCCAAAGTTATGGTTGGTTTATCACTAATTAAGATAGGATGAGAACTGGGGGCACCCCTATCTAAAGAACATATCACTTGATAAAACTGATAGACTTTTTTTTGATTATCAACATACATGATATGAATATCTACCAGTTTAGTGATACATCAAACTATTTTAAAAAAATGGTCCATTGCTTGTATGATATCTACAACGGAATCTACCTACAAGGTAGGCCCCCTTGGTTAGCCAACTTGGGTTGTAACTAGGGTAACTAACAGTTATGGTAGTTATAACTGTACTTAAATGGCTTATTAATCAACTTATAACTGGGGCCCACCTTGTACAAGACTTACAACTGGCCTATGAATCTACCGCAGATGATCACTCCAGGCTTCGCAGCTTCCAGGCTGCTCGAGCTCCCATCAGAGCTTGGATGCGCTCACTTGGTGGTTTCTTTTGAAACAGGGGTGTCCCAAGGTCTTTGAAGTTTCAACCAAGTTTTTGAGCGTGGCAGGTCTTTGAAGGTTGTGGACTTTCAGAAACTGCTGGAGCAGGTGGCAAGCCCAATGAAATAACATGGTATATGGGGGGTTCTTAAGCCATGGGGAGTCCCAAAGTTATGGACGGTTTATGACTGTAAGTGATTGCTGTTGGATGATTTGAGGGAACCCCTGTTTTACGAAACCTCCATTTGTTCTTGTTGTCATCCTCAATCGTTTACCATCCTTGATCGTTTATGTATGCCCTTTCTCAATCGATGAACCACTGTCAACCACGTGCTGCAACCATTGCCGCCACCAATCACGGCAGGTGGCAACACCTGTTCCGCGCCCAAATATGATGCCTAGCCATGGTCAGAGATGAGTTCTGATTATATCACCAGCAGATTGTCATTATATATAGCCATTCTATCACCATCATCAACGTGGACCGCCCCAGTGAGTGAGCTTACTCTCACCTGGGTACCAGTGATGTCAACATTCTGTACAAGGTGGGCCCCCCTAGTTATAAGTTGATTGATAAGCCATTTAACTATATATATGTATATAACTATGATGACTGGTAGTTACCCTAGATATAAGCCAAGTTAGCTAACCAAGGGGGCCCAGCTTGTACATCGAACCTCCGTTCCATGGCGAATCTTTAGCCAACTCACCACTGGGGTCCCTGGCTGGCGCCAGGAGAGGAGGAGGTCCTTGGAGAAGATGCTGTTGGCCCTGGACCAAACTCCAACAGATCCGGAGAAGTTGGAAGAGGCGCGACGTCGGGGCAACGCGACGCCGTGGTAAGGGAAGGGTACCCGGATGAGGCCACGCTTCGCTAGGCTGGTGGCGATCAGTTGTTAAGATGGGTGATTCTTGTGAGAATTCTCATGGTTTTGTCTCTTTGGTGACCTTTTGGGCTCTTCTTACAGCCTTGAGATTTTCAAAGTTTCTCAAAATGCGGGACCCACCAAATGGTTAGTTTATTACTATAAATGGTCAAGAAACTGGATGATAACTGGGGGGGTCTCCTATGACTCAAGCTCACCTGACTCAACCAACCTAACCAACCTTTGTCAGGTCCAGGTCCATCAAAGCCAACTTAATCAGCTTAACCAAGACCTATCCAGTGAACTAACCTAACCCAACCTAACCAACCTAACCAACCTAACCCAACCGAACCAAACTAATCGACTTAACCTAACCTAACCTCACCTAACCTCACCTAACTAAACCAACCAACAGGTGCCCCAACGGTTCCTAAGGAACGACCACGGGCCCTGCGCCAGGACTTGCTAAGGACCTCAGGGAAGGTGCCCGAGGCCCTGGTGTCGCTGGAAGACCTGGAGGATTTGTCGAAGGGTCAAAGTGTGGACTGCGATGAGGAGCCACGGGTGACGCTTTTTGGTGAGATTGTGGATTTGAATTGATGCTATGTTTAGACGTACACAGTTGTAGACTTATGTGTGTATGTATGTGTATATATATATATACATATATATATATATATCTGTGTGTGTGTGTTTCTTCATGTTGATTGTTTGCATTAATTCACATTATATATGTATTTGTGTATATCAACCAAAAGGGTGGTTTTATGTTGTTTCCCAGGCTGGTGTGCCCCTCAAATCACCAGCTTGGCTCGGCCGGGCCCAGTGGTTGGGTTCGACGACTTGGAAACGGTAGCGGAACAGTAGCGGAGTAGCAGGGTGACCGGTCGCGCTTGTGCACGCATCTTCGTACGCGTCACCTGTTCTTCCTGTTCGCTAAAACGCGGCTATCCGAGAGTTCTATGATTCTCTATGTGGCTTCTTACGCGGGTTCCATGTGTGTGGTTTCTTTGGGGGTTGTATACGGTTTCTGCTCTGGTTTCTTGTTCGTTGGTTGATGACTGTCGTAATGTTCGAGGTTTCTTAGTTCCTCGGCTGCCCCCCACGTTCTTGCCGCGAAATCTGCAAGATGCTCCCAACACTGCGCCTGCGGTTTCTAAGCAACCCCACGTAGACGCTTGGGACTTCAGAAGAATAACAGCCATTCAAATAGAGCACAGCCACAACAACGACAACAGCAACATCTGCAGAAGCAGGCGGAGGAGCAGGAGAACCAGCAGCAGCAGCAGCAGCAGCAGCATCAACACCCACACAGATGTCCTTCCAGCATTTGTGTTTGTTAGTGGGTTGATGTCAGCTGGCTGGTTTCGGTTGGCTGGTGGTTTCTGACCCGTGGCTGCTGTTCTGGTGACCAGTTGCTGGTATGTGACTAGGGGAGCCTTGGAAACCGTGTCTTCAAAATGGAACAGGGCACACAGGCTGCATGATGGCCTCCAGATGACATGCTTGGTGCTACCACTAGGATAACTACTGCTTGGTGGTTTCAAATATTTTTTGTTTTCCCTATTCGTCATTAACAAATGGCTGGTTGACCAATATTTTTCATAGGGGTTGAAACCACCAACCAGATTAGGATTGTTCCCGTTTGAGTGTTGGATATGGATGCTCAGTTACTCCTAGGGCTGACCGCTAGTAAATGTAAGCCACCGATCCGTATGACCCGAAGAACAAGTAGGATTCTAATGGGTTCTTAGCTAGGGCGTTTGCAACTACACTCATAGGATGTGCTTACTGGAAAATGTGATGGAAATGTGGTTATTTACCGTCATTTCTAGTGGTTTCCTGGTATTTTCCCTGTAAGCCAATTCGATTGAGACTCTCCGTCCTTCTTCTCACGCTGTCCTGAGGTGTGTGACAGACCTTGTGCGCAGTCAGGGAGTTTGGTGAAGGCAAAACAACCCACTAGAACAATTACTTGGTGTACCATGTGGACATTTTGCCATGATTTACAAGTGTAGGGATCTCCAATTACTCGTCTTTCAAATCATGACCCTTTGGATCATTGGTTTTCCCGGCGGTTTCCGCCTTTTCAGGATGACGAGGAGGAGGGCGAAATCCAGACCTTTGAAATTCCAGAGATCGACGATCCAGAACTTTGGAGCAGCACAGGTCGAGAGATTAGCCATGAAAAAAAATTGGTTGGTTGGTATTGGTTTGTTGTTACTGTGGGATTCTACTAGGGTTGATATTGGTCAACAATGCTTGATATCATTTCATCGTGGTAATTTGGGCTGACCTTTATCGGCAGGCCAACAGCATGCCGGTCGGGCTCTATTGGTGATCCCTTGAAAGCTAAGTAATCACGGTGTTTTACAGGAATTACTGCTACAGTTTCATGAATGGTTGACTAATGGTCAGATCTATAATGGTCAGATCCATAGTAACAAACCACCATCACTTGCTCACTATGAATAGCTGGTGACTTCCCATCAAACATAGGAGGGTATTGGGAAACGGCTGGGCTTTTCCTCGCAAAGGCAGGGTGGGCCGTGGGAGAAGCAACCTAACCACCAGAAACTCCATCTTTGGGAGCGACATGTAGGCTCGCAAATCATTCACCACCATTAGTCATCCATCATATCCATTAGTTTTCATTAGTTGACCATCAAGTAATTCTCCATCATTAATCATTATTGAACTATATGAATATCATTATCATGAACCAGTGAGTACCAACGCCATTCCTCACCATGATTCACCATCATGAACCACTTTTGTTGACCATCACTACCACGTATTTCCACGATGAAGCGCATTATGCCCAACCATCATGCACTGTTGCCATAAAATCAGACAAAACCATTCTTCACGATGATTCAACACCACCTTGATGAACAATCCACAGGAATGGTTTGACTACCATCATCAAGAATCCATCATTGAAATGGATTAGAACATCACCTTCATGAAGCACAACAAAAGTATTGTTGGTTAATATCCCCACTGAAATGTTGCACCATATGTTATTTGACCATACCCTATAGCTGGTCGTTATTAACAATTAATGGCTGGATATTCAACGATCCATTCTTATATAACAATGGTTCAAGCCGCAGTGGGTCAAAACCTCGCACCCCCGGTTCCCCTATCATTAACCATTGTTTTCCCTTTGATTTGGTTGGTCACTACAAGCCATTACTGATGGTTAATATTGACCCATATCCATATATAGCTGGTATATGCATTACTATTGGTGCTTATTATCCCCTATGAAATTGGTTGGTTAACTGCTTGACCCAGCTCGCCACATTAACGACCCGGGTTCAAATCCAGGCCTTGCACGGGGGCGCTGCGGCACTCAGGACAGAGAACCACCGAAGATGATCAAAGGTCACGAACAGCTGGGAGATACACCTGTTCCTGGGCGACAGGCCATGGTGGCTGGTCCAAAAACCACGGAAAAATTCCGATTGTTTGTGATGGTGAATGGGTGATTTATCAGTGCTGAAGGATTTTCCGATAGTTTGTGATGGTTTATGTATGATTTCTTAGTGGTGAAGGATTTTCCGATAGGTTGTGATTGTTTATGGATGATTCATTAGTGGTGAAGGATCGCTGATTGATGGTAATGCTTAGTTGATGGTGAATGCTGGTTTAAGAATTGTTAATCGATGCTTCAGAGTGGTTAATGGACGGTTCATCAGTCATGAAGAATATTTAAGTGATGGTTACAAATATTGTTTAGAATGGCTTACTTCAGAGTGGTTGGTTCATCATTAAGTGATGTAAAGCCAACAGTTGCAGACCAACAGTTGCTAGCCCATCAGCCTTCCCGCAAGCCCTCCAGTCCGAGGGCCCAAACGGGGCCCATTATGCAGGCATACCAGAGGCTAACTTGCATCCTGCGTGAACCCAGGCAGGAGTGCTTGTTCACCATAGGTTGGTCATGGTTGCTTGTTATCATCAATGTTAGTTGTTGGTTGTTGATGGTTGTTGAAGCATCAGTAACAAGGGTATTGCTCACTGTTGGTTGTTGGTTCTTGTTGCTTGTCATTCACCGCCATACAGCATCATTGGCCAATCTTACCAGTGGCCGATGAAGTAGTCAATGATCATAGATGGTTATTGCATGTTAAGATCCTGATAACCCCTGAGGCCAGCTACAGTGAGAATGTGCAACAAAGCGCAACATGAGGAGATGGATTCAAGCACTGCAAGTGACAATGGCAATTGCAGCCAGTATTGATCATGATCTAGCCATGATTGACCACCGATTTTGACATGTTATGACCATCCATGAAGCATCCATTAACCATCACACAACAGCTAGTATTAGTTTGTCATTTTTGTTGATAACCTTGTTTGGACTTGATTAATAACCACTAGAAAACAGTTTGTTCTCCATGTTCCTGATGATTGCCATCATGTTCGCTGCTGTTGGTGTAATGGTCTTATCCCTATACTTGTTGGTTGGGGTTATGTAATTATTTTGAGAGTAGTATTGACATGCATTAAGCATTTTAAAGGCTTATCCGCCTAAAACCATCACTAACCGGATTCTTAGCCTGTTATTTGCCATGTTCAGTCAGTGCAGGCCACTATTCACCCATCATTTAGCCAGCATTCAACCGTCATCAGCACCATTATCAGTACATATTTGAATGTATTTAACTATGATTATCAATCACTAGTTTCCATTGTCAATGTCATGATCATTATCATTCAATTATTAGTTTCCGTTATCAATAATTTGACCATGATCCTATTGATAATGGAAACGAATGATTTTTGATAATGACAAATTATTATTGGACAATGAAATGATTCATAATCATGAGTAAATTGACCATTCCATCATCCATGGCTCGCCATTATCAATCATTAATGACATTAGATTATCAATCTAGTAGTAGTAGTAGTAGTAGTAGTAGTAGTCGTAGTCGTAGTCGTAGTCGCAGTCGCAGTCGCAATCCCAGTCGTAGTCGTAGTCGCAGTCGCAGTCGCAGTCGCAATCGTAGTCGTAGTCGCAGTCGTAGTCGCAGTCGAGTCGCAGTCGCAGTAGTAGTCGTAGTCGTAGTCGTAGTCAGTCGTAGTCAGTAGTAGTAGTAGTAGTAGTAGAAGGAGGAGTAGAAGTAGTAGTAGTAGTAGCAGCAGCAGTAGTAGTAGTAGCAGTAGTAGTAGTAGTAGTAGTAGAAGGAGGAGTAGAAGTAGTAGTAGTAGTAGCAGCAGCAGTAGTAGTAGTAGCAGTAGTAGTAGTAATAGTAGTAGTAGTAGTGGTGGTGGTAGTAGTAGTGGTAGTAGAAGTAGTAGAAGTAGTAGAAGTAGTAGAAGTAGTAGTAGTAGTAGCAGC
>VSDK01005541.1:93207-103337 GCA_009767595.1 Symbiodinium kawagutii | reverse complement strand
GTGGTAGTAGTAGTAGTAGTAGTAGTAGTAGTAGTAGTAGTAGTAGTAGTAGTAGTAGTAGTAGTAGTAGTAGTAGAAGGAGTAGTAGAAGTAGTAGTAGTAGTAGTGGTAGTGGTAGTAGTAGTAATAATCAATCTATGGTAATTTATCATTATCAATCATTAGTTTCCGGTCATCTATTATTCCGAGAATCATTTGATTGATAATAAATAATTTTAATTATCGGATGACTAACTTTATGATTGAATCCAGGATTAAATAGTTTCCGATCATCCTATCTAAAGCATTTAAATGATTAACAGATTTATGAAATCCCTATTTAGAAATGGTTTTTTCAATCCTACTACTCGCCACTTCTAAAGCACTACGACATAAGCAACGGGTGCCCGGCTCTTCGCAGGTTGTCTTTCAGCCGCAGAATGTGATGACCATGGCCCGGCAAGGGCAACCCTTGAGCGAAGTCGCCGCGCAAGCGGACGTTTTCATTCGAGACTTGGATGGATTGGTGTAGCTGGCTGGTTGTTTGTGATGCTTAACAGGGGATTAGCTTGTGGTTAACAATAGGGAATAATAAGCAACAATGACTTGGATGGATCGTTATTGCCTGGTGGTTTTTTAGGGGTTGTGTAGGGGATATTGGCATTGGTTAATTGTCAAGCAGCCACTGGCTTGTATGGATCGTTGTTGGTTAGTCACAATGGTTGATAAAGGTTATGATATGGATAGTAACAGTCAATCATAATGCCTAATTTGGAGACTTGGATGGAGTGTTGTTGGGTATCCTGGTGGTTGTGACATGTTTCACAGGGGATTAGCTTGTGGTTAACAATAGGGGGCTATAAGCAACGATAATAGTCAAGCAAACACTGGCTTGGATGGATTGTTGTTGGGTAATCACAATGGTTGACAATTGTCATGATATGGATAGTAATGATATTGATAATAGTGGTGGATTGTTTAAAGATATGTAAAAGACTTGGCTGGGTTGTTGTTGTTGTTGGGTACCAGGCGATTCTCGTAGAGATATACTTATGGTTGAATACTGGTTGGTGGTTTGATTGACATGTTTTTATTTTCCGTGTTATTTACGAATGACTCGGGTTGACTTGCGCATATTTTTCATGATGGGGTGGTTCAACCACCAAGCAGGTTGGGTCGGTAATGGTAAATAGTGAATTCATGGTCAATTATATGAAACTCTTCTGATCCAGCCAACAGATTAATCTCCAGGTCTCTCCGGCAATGATTAGATCGCTTTAGGAACGCATCGAATTCATAATCAATCACTATAATTGATCAACATGTATGATGATTTTTCAAAATCGGGGTACACCCAAATCATCCTACATAAACCGTTTATGATGATCAACCATCCATGAACCATCCATAGTATTGGCCATTTGTAAGTTATAAACCCAGCATAACACGGCTGCGCAGGGAGCCGCTGGTCAGGTTCCTCTCCAGGTTCTGAGCCACACCGAGGTTACAAGTGCAAGAAAGGCAAATGCAAGACCTGCGCCTCAGCGATCGTGACAGCTTGGATCTGGGGGTGTCGAAGCCATTGGAAACCCCCAAAGCTGTGGTTGATCTAGTACTATGAATGACTACTAGATCTATTACTATAAAGTGGTTGATCTATAACTATAAGGTGATTGATTTATTACTACAAGGTGATTGATCTTCTACTACTACTACTACTACTACTACTACTACTACTACTACTACTACTACTACTACCACCACTATAAAAGCCGATGACTATTGGATGATAACTGAGGGGTCCCAGACTTTGAGAAGCCACTATGTTCACGGCGGCGAGAATGGTAGATCTTCATCAAGGTAGTGCAACTCCCACCATTCCAAATCACCATAGAAATCGCGCACATCAGGGATTTGCTTCTAGAAGCGATCAGTTGTTGATGAGTATTCAAATCCGATGTGAAGATCGTCCATCATATATGGTTGATGCTTTTTCGGAAGTGGTAATAGCGTACATAGCGGATGTTGACCAAGACGGCTGATACATGCGTCCCAACAAGTTGACAACCACCTCGATATCATGGGTTTTCCAGTTTCAGGAATACGCCGAAAGGCGGTCAAGACCTCTTCTCACCAGCAAATAACACCCAAAACGGTGACGTCCTTGATATAGCTATGATCGACTGTTGGAACACTGTCGTTGCTCATAGCCAACTGCTTACCGGTGGATTAAACGGGGATTAGATTCTTTCATTGATACCCAGATGAACCAGGAAGAGCATTGAATATGAATTACTCATAGGGGTTTTGTATTTGTTGTTTGTGCGTGTGTTCGCTAGCAATGGTTAGGAGCTAGATTCTATGATTTGTTGATAGTATCATGACTATTGGTTGTAGCATGCATCAGGGTCTCTATTAATGTGTTGGATGTCAACCAATGTTGGTTATTGGCTATGTGTTTCGTTGTTATGAAGTTGTTTGAACAATCGACTGCTCATTTTGTTGATGAATCGGAAGCGAATTATTGTCATAGATGCTTCTCAGACTAGTATGACAGGTTACTACTAGCAACGGACAACCATAAATCCTGACGGGTTTTTGGGGTCATCGAACAATCACACTGTTGGGCCTAGTTTGATGATGTAATCAGAAGTTATTGTAGAACCAGTTGATTGTATGAAGCCTAATGGTTGCTAGTCCAACTTGCCCGGCCTAGCTGTGTCAAATCATTTCAGGAGGGTCAAGTAATCAGTGTCGGATCCCTGTGGGATCCCAAGCAAGCGGCTAGTGCTGACCTTGCCTCGCGACGTGGCCACTCAGGTTCAGTGAACATCAACGGCAAGTGGGTCTGTGCCACAACTGAAGGGAGCCTTTGTTGAGGGACACGTGAGGTATTGTTTGGGGATGGTAATATGATCATAATGTTGTTGATTATGGTTGATTCATGGTTGATAGTATGGTTGATGTTTCACAATAGTTTGTTGCTTGAGAATCCATCAAGGGTTAGGTGATTCAGGTGATGGTTTTTGTGGATTTGTGGATGGGTTAAATGTTGACTCATCCAGTGACATCCTCCTGATTGACAACCAGGAGTGTACCGAAAACGGCATCCGGGCGTGAGAAAAATGCGATGAGTAGCCCTACCCTTCCAGTAACCCATATAGTAGGTAGCCTGGAAACCCCTGGTGTAGGGATGGTGATTACAAAAGTTGGTAACTGGTTGCGGGTAGGATGATCCGTGGGCTGTGACCAAGGCCTACAGCTCAGTCGAAAGGGGTCAAAATCTATTGAGCCCAACAGTTGGTAGAGAACGTGCTTGCTACCTGGAAGCTGATTTAGCAAATCGCTGGTAATTTAACCATGGGAAAACCCATCGCAAAACCACATCAAAACCATGGTGATCATGGAAGATCGCCATATTCTATAGTGAAACCTGGGAAATGATCCATTCATGGTGGATTTTCCTTTGCCATCTTGAATTACAAGAGGGTAGCAAATCGCTGATGTTCCAAGGCATTTTTCCTCGGCGCATCATGGAGATGTTGGAGTTATGGCAGATCCGATCCGTTCTTACACATTTGCGTTTTGAGCTGCGCAGTTATGGTATCGTAGCTAAGTGAATCGATCGCAGTATTGTAGCTGAATCGATCAACAAGTTTGCTCCTTGATCCTTTCTAGTCGGTTAACCATGAACGAAACATGACCGTCACTAAGACCAAGCATCATGAATCACGAGCTGTCACCATTCATCATCATCATCATCATCATCATCATCATCATCATCATCATCATCATCATGGAGAAATCATGACCAAGCAGTCACCATGAAAAAACCATCATCACCGTTGCCAATGATGATTGGATAGGGAGCTGGGTGATGACATTGACAGTGGAATGATACCCTGGTAACGCCTTATCGTCGGTAAACCGCGAGGCTTTTAGCTAATCATAGATCATAAATATGATGAAAAATCTTAGATGGTATATTCAGGTTTTTTAGCCAACCACAATTTTAGCTTAGCTAATCTTAGATGCTATAAATGCAGCTAAAGAAGCAGCAGAACTCTGCTGTCAGCATCGTTTTTTCGACCACTTCTGGGCCTTGCAGCTGAGGCCCAGCTGATGTCCGATGGATGTTTCACTTGGATGTGCAGCTGGGGTTACTGAAGCCATGGTTAATTACGCCCTATGTTTGGTAGCTGAACTAACCCCTAGAAACCATGGGAATTGTGGGGCCACTTAGGAGCCGTGGGGGTGCACATCCAAGCATGATCAACAGCTGTTCATATCATCCAACAATCAGAGCTGATAGTTTATCTCTTCACTACTGAGAATGGAGAATCATGGATAACAATTGATGGTTCCTAATGGTTGGTCAATCATGAAGCATACTGCTTTTTTGACTGCCAAAAACGGTTGATAATGCATAAAAATGAATAGTTCAGAATGGCTGATACTGATCAAGAATATGGATAGTAGTTGATACTGATAGACAACCATGTTCAAGAACTAGTGGATCATATCACCAATATGAAGTATTATCACTTAATGAACTAATTAATGGATTCTCCATGATGATCCACTATGCAATGCTCAATCATAGGGCAAGACTATGGAAAATCATGTTTTCTACTGGCTAGGATTGGTCAATACCTTTGATTCTTAGCGGTCGTTTGTGCCGGGCTGGGCGTGGATTCCCCCCCGCCTCTTTTCGCGGGTGTTACCCACAGCCATCAGCTGCACTTAGGTGCTTGTCAGACCAAGATTCCTCCACAAGAATCGGGAGAAAACTTTGAAGTCCGTGTGAGGCCCGTGTCAGATGCCCACAAGACCAAGGAAGCTCGGACGTGAGCGCCGCGCGCCTAAGGTGCACATAAATCATGGCGGCTTATGGCTGCTAGCTCCCATGATGCCCCCTCCTTATGTTGTAGTCTTTTGTATGGCTGTGGGTCAATATTAACCAACCAATCATGCGGGATAAGTTCCCCAACAATGATAGGGAAAACAATGGTTAATGATAGGGGAAGCAGGGGTACAGGATTTTGACCCACTGCCATCTATCATCCATCAAATCTCGCTTACAAGTCAGCAAAAGGTGTGCTGTCCGCATTTTGTTCGTCTCCGGTCATTCTCCCTTACGTCAACGCATGAAAATGGTACTGCTACAGAAAGGTATTGGTGTCGAAGATATCCCAAGAAGCCTTCAACAACACAACGGTTATTCACCAATGCCCAAGACCTATGCATGTTTCCAGGGAAAAATCATCACATTCTTGGGTGACGTTGGGGGGTATCCAAATTATGAACGCTCCCGAGTAGCTATAAGAATTCACTTCAGGGCGCCCAAGCCTTCGAGCAAGAGGTTATCAAGCCATTGGGGGCTCAAGCTTCACCACCGATCAATGACTACTCTCTTGACCTATCTGTGGCGCAACAACTATCAAACATCAATGACTACCTAGCTGGTGGTTTGAAACATTCTTTGTGTGTCCAAATGTATTTCCAAATGGTTGGTTGGTTGACTGATATTTTTGATAGGGGTTGAAACCACCAACATCCACCAACCAAATGTCTCCTTTCTTGACTGGGACATGTACCTACATGTCTACTGCTTTGTACCATTAATACTTCCGCTTCGATCGTACTCTTGCCACTATTTCCTGGTGGTAATCAAAGCTGTTCTTTCTAATTTGGCGAAACAGTCAAATAGTAGTACCAATGCTATTCTTTCCAACACCATCAATGGTATGCTGCTACTGCTATGTATTAGTTGCCTAAACTGATTAATTAATTAATTACGATATATTGTTTCTAGTTTTGCACTGGGGCACCAGTACCAACCATTTACTGATCATTGACCAAACGATCAGTACTAACAGCTAACTAACACCGAACTAACATCTAACCAATCATTAATAACATCTAACATCACTATCAGTAACATTAGTTGTAAACTAGCTGTTGTTAACTGATCATTAGCTGCAAACGATCTCAGTAAACACGTAACGAAACACGTAACCGACGTGGCACGTCAAGCCGCGCTCGGCGCCGAGGCGAAGGCCGCCTTCTTCACCCCCAAGAGCTTCGCAGACGGCGTGATGAACAACGGCCTGGGCATGGTGGGCTTCGTCAAGGAGGCGATGCCATGGTAGCGATGATGCGCGACTCGTTTGGGGAACCAACTAATATGGCGAGCTGGGTCAAGCAGTTAACCATCAACAATGGTTTCTAATGACCAATAATAAGGGAACCGATGGTTAATGATGGGGAACCAGGGGTACAATGATACACCAGCTTTGGAGAAACACATTTCTATGATATAGTCAAGTATTGATGATGTCGGTTGATGAAGATCAATTGAATTGACTCTAGGTATCGATTGATCATCTTTAACCAACATCGTCAGTTATCATCGTTTATCATTGTGCATTATCATTTATCATCATTTTTCATCATTGATCATCATTGAACATCATCTACAATCATTTTTCATCAATTATCATTGACCAACTAATAATTCATCAACGATGTACTATCGACCACTAAGAACTTTGGTTTGTTTCTTAGAAGGCATGGAACGCACCAGTCAGAACTCCATGCAGTATTCAGCACTTGCCCCTCTCTACCACTGAGATGTCCCTGAACCCCTGAGCAAGAAAACTGACGCTAGTGAATACTGATGGTAAATATTGGTGACTTGATGATGATTCATGCTGCCTAGTGATTCTTAATAGTGCTTGATGATGGTAATGAATACTATAGTGGTTGCTAAGCATACATTCATAGTGCTAATTGATTAGCAAATCATACATTCATGGTGATAATACTATAGTGGTTAGCTTATCATACTATATTAGCAAATGTGTTGCTTCCTAACAATACACTTGCCAATACAATCATCCAAGCCCAGGCAGTGGCTAATGATACAAGAGCATCCCAGAAGAACCAGGGATGCTCAACTCCACCGAGGGGCAACATCTCACACGGACCGCACCTTGCTGCGTCACTCCATTTTGATGGTGTGGTCACTACTAGTCATCAGTACTTGTGTTGTAACACTATTGTAATATGATGACTAGTGGTAATGATGACAGCGATGAGAGTTCGGGTAACAATGTAGTCACCAATACTGCTGATCATCATTGCTACTATCATAGCCCATGAGCGGCAACCAGCATTGTTATATAGAGTAGACGCGGGTATTGATGGAATGTGTACTAAAAACAATATATGATCCAAAATAGATTGCTGCTAGGAAATCCTCGTGCATGTAAACATCCACAGGAACTGGAAATATTCACCGCCAGTGTATGTAAAATGCATACAGTGTGGCTGTAAAAAAGTGGTTGTGGCTCAAGAGCTTGACCGCCAGGTGTAGTAGTCAAGCCATCCCAACAGTTCCACTGGTTTATTGATCATTAGCCAAACTATCATCACAGTTTCACTGGTTACAGAGCTGTGATGATTCTTTGCTTACTGATCAATAAACCAGTGGAACTGTTGGGATGGCTTCACTACAGCTGAGGGACAGGCTGAGGGAAACAGACAAACAGATCTTCAAACAGATCTTCATTGACCAAACTATCTTCACAGGTTATGTATGGTTTATTCACTGGTTTATTGATCATTAATCATGATCACCTTTATTCATCATTAATCAAACAGTTTCACTGGTTGTAGGGGATCTTCACAGCTGACAGGGTCCATTCGGCCTCGGCTCGTGCGCCTTCCAGGCCTTTGGAGCGGATCCCGACTTCAAAGCGCGAATGGACCGACCGGGGAGGGACACGGCTGCCATGGTCTTATCTCGTTCGGGTGCCGACGTGCAGCACCACCCGTGGATAACATGGAGGCTGGTTGAAAATACAGGGTGGATCATTGATGGTTCATGGCTGATAAGCATCCACTAATAGTTCAACAGTGGTCAATAGTGAACAACTATATTTGTGTGAAATGACGATTCATAAGCCCTCTGAATGATCGTTGGTTGGGATCAATCCTAATGAGCATTCGTGGTGGACAAGAAACTTACTGGGAACCATTGTCGACCACCCGGAGAATGTTTCTTACACTGCTGCTCTCTGATATAACTGTACTTTCTTTTGTGACCAAGAATGCGAAGCATTAGTTAACCGTTAGTGAACCGCTATTTTATCATTATCTAACCATCAGTTATCATAAATGAACCATCAGGTAACCATCAACTGACCATGAATTTTGTTATTGTTTAACCATTTGTAAACTTAGTAAGCACAAATCATGATTGACCATTACCTTGGCAATCATGATTTTGTCATTGATGAACCGTTGGGATATTGCCTGCAGGAACGTGAGAAGTTGGTGGAAGAGATGTTGGCCAAAGCAAGGAGGTCAAGTTCCGTTGGACCATCACCTGCCACCTTGAGGGGCTCGCAGAGTCCCCATGGATACCTGGCTTAAGATGTAGCAGCATGAGAACAATAAGGATGATGAGGATGAGGAGGAGGAGGATGATGAGGATGAGGAGGAGGAGGATGATGAGGATGAGGAGGAGGAGGATGATGAGGATGAGGAGGAGGAGGATGATGAGGATGAGGAGGAGGAGGATGATGAGGATGAGGAGGAGGAGGATGATGAGGATGAGGAGGAGGAGGATGATGAGGATGAGGAGGAGGAGGATGATGAGGATGAGGAGGAGGAGGATGATGAGGATGAGGACGATGAGGATGATGAGGAGGAGGAGGATGATGAGGATGATGAGGAGGAGATGATGATAAGGATGATGAGGAGGAGATGATGATAAGGATGATGATGATGATGATGAGGATGAGGATGAGGATGAGGATGAGGATGAGGATGAGGATGAGGATGAGGATGAGGATGAGGATGAGGATGAGGATGAGGATGAGGATGAGGATGAGGATGAGGATGAGGATGAGGATGAGGATGAGGATGAGGATGAGGATGAGGATGAGGATGAGGATGAGGATGAGGATGAGGATGAGGATGAGGATGAGGATGAGGATGAGGATGAGGATGAGGATGAGGATGAGGATGAGGATGAGGATGAGGATGAGGATGAGGATGAGGATGAGGATGAGGATGAGGATGAGGATGAGGATGAGGATGAGGATGAGGATGAGGATGAGGATGAGGATGAGGATGAGGATGAGGATGAGGATGAGGATGAGGATGAGGATGAGGATGAGGATGAGGATGAGGATGAGGATGAGGATGAGGATGAGGATGAGGATGAGGATGAGGATGAGGATGAGGATGAGGATGAGGATGAGGATGAGGATGAGGATGAGGATGAGGATGAGGATGAGGATGAGGATGAGGATGAGGATGAGGATGAGGATGAGGATGAGGATGAGGATGAGGATGAGGATGAGGATGAGGATGAGGATGAGGATGAGGATGAGGATGAGGATGAGGATGAGGATGAGGATGAGGATGAGGATGAGGATGAGGATGAGGATGAGGATGAGGATGAGGATGAGGATGAGGATGAGGATGAGGATGAGGATGAGGATGAGGATGAGGATGAGGATGAGGATGAGGATGAGGATGAGGATGAGGATGAGGATGAGGATGAGGATGAGGATGAGGATGAGGATGAGGATGAGGATGAGGATGAGGATGAGGATGAGGATGAGGATGAGGATGAGGATGAGGATGAGGATGAGGATGAGGATGAGGATGAGGATGAGGATGAGGATGAGGATGAGGATGAGGATGAGGATGAGGATGAGGATGAGGATGAGGATGAGGATGAGGATGAGGATGAGGATGAGGATGAGGATGAGGATGAGGATGAGGATGAGGATGAGGATGAGGATGAGGATGAGGATGAGGATGAGGATGAGGATGAGGATGAGGATGAGGATGAGGATGAGGATGAGGATGAGGATGAGGATGAGGATGAGGATGAGGATGAGGATGAGGATGAGGATGAGGATGAGGATGAGGATGAGGATGAGGATGAGGATGAGGATGAGGATGAGGATGAGGATGAGGATGAGGATGAGGAGGATGAGGATGATGAGGATGATGATGATCATGATGATGTTGATGATGAGGCTGCTGAGGATGATGAGGATGATGAGGATGATGAGAATGGTGATGGTGATGATGAGGATGAGGATGATGAGGATGATGAGGATGATGAG
>VSDK01005541.1:59129-70570 GCA_009767595.1 Symbiodinium kawagutii | reverse complement strand
CCTGCTGAAACACGAGCTCTTTATCAAGCAAAGGGAGGAGACGTCGCCAGGGAGACGAGTGGGAGACTCGTCGCCAGGAGACAACGAGATTGGCAAATGAACTCAGTCGCCAGGATTGACCAGTCAGGCTGGAAAAGAGATCAGCTGGGTGCTTTCTTTGCCTATGCTCAATCCAGGAAATGCAAAGCTGGTTGGTGGCTAAACCACCCCGTCACGAAAAATATGCGCAAGTCAACCAACCATTTCTGCTTGATTGCTAGGGAACATAAGAAACAAGTTTAAAACCACCAGCCAGCAAGACGTGCAAACAAATCATCATGCAACCAACAACGCAACACAAGTTCTCGAAATCCGCTCTTTTTCTGCGAGCAATAAACTGCAAAACCATGTGACACATCTAACGCAACAATCTCACAGCCGCTGGGGGCGACTCATCTTCTCACCATTCTGGGAGAGATGGCAACATGGGTCATCCATGGTGGCCCATGGTCACCACCTGGCCTCGCGCTTCAAAAACTTCTCCACTTCGGTATCAACCACCCACCAGCTGCCATGAACCGCTGGAATCTGACCTGCCGGCGTGGCGAGCGAAAGTTGATGGCTGTTGGTTCATGGTGACCCGCGAGCAGTTGATTGAGGCTTGATGTTGGGACATGGCTGGTTGATGTTGGGATATGGCAATGCTGAATGATGGTAGGTGAGAATCAGTTGGTAACTTCATTCGGCAATATACTGATAATATCAAGATCACCTATGATTCATTCATCATCCATCACATGAAGTGGTTGGTGACTGCCCCCTTTTTAGATGCGCTTGTGTAAAAGTTGAAAATACAAACTTGTTTGAAACCAGGAACCACCTACGCATACTGTAATTAGCTGCAGTATTCAACATGACCCTGCAGCAGTTTCCCTGACCAGTCAAAGTCTTGGGATGTAGCTGGTACCCAGGACTGTGAATCATCTCCCACCACCTCCGCTGCCCTACCATTAACCATTGTGTTCCCTATAGTTTTGTTGCTTATTATACCCTTTAATGGTTGGTTAAGTGCTTGACCCATATCCATATATAGCTGATATATCCACTATTGTTGCTCATTATCCCCTATTATTAACCATTAACAAGCTAGTTAACCCTTGGTTGGTTGGTTAACTGCTTGACCCAGCTCGCCATATCAAGATCCCCTCATCCCTCGTGACTGGGACTTTCTCGGATCAGCGCCTGACCGTTGCTTCTCCAGGCGCTGCAAAGCTTTCCTCTGGCGCTCCGACAGTCGGAAACCCGGCGAACGCATCCAAGCGGCAGACGCCACCTGCGGTGCAACGCGGTGCTGATGCTGGGTGATCATGCTTTGGATAGGTTGGTCAATGTTAATGATGGCTAACGACTAATGATGGTTAACAGCATTAAAATGATGGCTAACTATTGGTTCTTAATGATGGAAAATCATGGTTAATGATTGGATAATAGCGACTAGTGATGATGAATGATGGCTAACGCCGCCGATGCTCGCTCTGGACATCTCCTCATGAACCACCTCCGAGTGCCTACTGCTTTGGTGATGGTTTTTAACGCTGACAAAGTCAATTCACGAAGACAATGTACTAACAATTTTGAGACATTCATCATGTGTTTTCAATCACAACTATTGCTAGTTCACGATTGAATTCACAAATCATCCAATTTCTACTTGACAATAATGCGTCAAACAATTAATGAACTATCAAAAAATGGTCGACCAGAATTGAGTGAATAGAAAGTCGTTGCCATTAATGAATAAACGTAATCACATGCAATGTTCAATTATTGTTAATAACGGAACCACGGTTATTGAGCATTGCGATTAATTTCATCATCGTGGATGGACAACTTCACTATCCGAAGTGCCACGCCTGCGGTGGAGAACGACTGGCCTGAGCGAGGAGTCCAAGTCAATGGTCAAGCGGTGGCTCAGATGTCCGGGGGTTATATCTGGGACATGGGGGGTTCTCAAGTCAAAAGGGTACCCCCCAATCATCCCATACTAACAACCTATAGCAAGAAAGCAATAAACCAACCATAACTTTGGGGTTCCCAACCGGCTTGAGAAACCACCATATACCCTATGGTCATCAGTTAGCTGGCTGGAAGCCACGCGGGCTTCCCATTAGCTGAAGAAACAGCGTTCCAGCGGGCCCTCCGTTGCCAGTCTCTGGAATTAGTGGATGAACTAAGCCTTGGCTATGCTCAGCTAAGCCTTCCAGCTAGAAATGCGCTTTCACCGTTGGACAAAAGAAATCACATTTGTTAACCATAAAGTCCTGAAACAAACGTAAGAACTGGGACAGAACCATGGCATTAAACATCCCCCGTGGTCTATTGGAGTTGCAACATGGCTGTCACCAGAACCAAACAAGCTTGTACCCAAATTCGAACTCCGAACTATAGACTAATGAACTGAGTGTTGCTGCTGTTTGCTAGCTATTAGGTCTGGAAACCTCAAAATACAGCTCTTTAAAATGAAAGGCCAAATAGAATGCTCGCGGAACCCGCATGGATTCGCAAATTTTCGATGATACCTGCTTGGGTTTTCACCATGAATGATGACTGATGATGGTTAGCAAGCTGGTGAATGATGGCTGATTAATGATCTTGGTGGGTTGATTGTAGGGATTAAACCCGTACATCCTGTATTTCACCTCCAGGACCTCCAAAACACAGCTGTGCATAGTCAATGGCCCGTGTGGATGTGCTCGAATGCTGGCTCGAAATCATTTGGGAACCAGGGGATCCAAGCATTGCAACTCGACAGGAAACAACATCCTACCTTGGTTCAGGAGGGATCTCTACAAGCGTGCCAGCCCTGCATGTTCCATACGTGTGTATCAATTCGTTGATCAGGAAAACTGCCAGAAAAAGTTATTCGTAAACACTCATAAACATTCAAATGTCCGAACCATCATCAACCCTCAGAAATTGATCCCTATCACAGATCTTTATCATGGATGTGTTCAACTTCCCAGCTTCATCCAAGTGACCTCCGGCTTCACAGAGGGGCCACTGGTATCCTGGACCAGAGAGAGCAGTCAATGTCAAATGTCAAAGCTGCTGTGGAGAACCGAAGACTTTTTGGATTCAGAAGTTCGTTTTAGATCTTTGTGTCAGAAGAATCTTGTCTAAATAGACCCAGCGACTTACATGCTTTTTTACCAGCTGCCATAAGCAGCTGGGTTTTTGCAGGAGAACACTCACAGCGAGCGAACACATCACCTGGCCCTCTGTGAAGATCAACCGTCCAATGAGTATACCCTACGGAAAACATATATATATATATATCAGGCTAGAAACTCGCTGGCAGATTCTTGACCGAGGACTGGCCACAAGACTACCGTTGCCACTGGGATGGCCATGCGAATTATATGCTGAACGTGTTGCCACAAGGATTGTTACCCCCCCCCCAAGACCATCGACAACATTCGTGATCTACAGTTGGATGTGAACTAGCTGCTCACCTATATAAGTAGAAGATCACCAAGAAGATTTACAAAAAACTGGGGCCAACCGAATCATTCTTCAGCCAGAGAGCTACCAAGAGCTTGGGCCAAACCCATGCAGCAAGATTCGAGCCGCCCATCATTAGCACCTAAGAAAGTGTCATCCAATACTGCGGTGTAAAGATGCGCTCCAAGGATGATTTTTGAATAAGAAATGGTGGTTTCTGAAAATAGGAGACCCCAAAAATGGTTTTTTTTATAAGTGGTTGATATTTGATGATTGGGTGGTCCCCTGCTTGCATTTTGAGAAACACCCGAATGGCAACCATGGGTTCTTGGTCAATAAAGTCGCTTGTCACAGGTCTATCCTGGTGAATGACATGGTTTCAAACCGGTATGGTTACGAATCCCGATGATAATCGACAATCAAGATTTCAATGTTAGGGATTCTAAGCAACGAGTTTGAGTGTTGGAGATTCCAATCAACAAATTTGAAGACCAACAATGTGTGAAAATTTCATGGTACAGCAAAACTGCCGATCGATAATAACCAGTTCTCAACCCTGAATGAATTCGTTTCACGGGGGCTGAAGAATCGTGGAACATTGTGGTAGTGGTTCATCATGATTAACCTGTTCTTTCTCGTTTGACCATGATTGTTGACCAGTAGATTCTGTTGTTCCCCATGTTGTTTGCTTTTGGATATGCTTGTCAGCCTCCTTCTTTTTACACCAAGCTCTGGCAGGTTGATGCACAGCCGCGCTCAAGCTTGATGCATTGCTGATTCAGCGTGAATAACCAACTAACCACCGTTTGCCAGCAATGACCATGATCATGTGGCAGGGGGTCAGTTCACCCTTTACCCTGGTTCCCCATCATTAACCATTGTTTTCCCTATATTACTGGCTATTATCTCCCATTATTGGTTGGTCAAGTGCTTGACCCAACTCGCCATGTATCATGAATCATTCACCATGGATGCTGCTGTTGCACATGCAGCAGCTGATTGGTACTGGTGCCATGCCCATCACTTTTTGAAATCGCTGGGAACCCAACTCTGAGGTGGGTCTAAGGTCACCAGTAGTACAAGGTACCGACCATCAATCAACCTGTTCACCACTCATTGATCACTAGTAGAAACCATCATCACAATCATCATCACCAGCACCATCATCATCACCATCATCATAACCACCATATAGTCACTCATATTTGGCTGTGGGTCAGTTCACCTTGTACCCCTGGTTCCCCTGTCATTAATCGTTGAGTTCCCTATGAATTTGTTGGTTCAGATTGACCCATAGCAATCCATAGCACCATTCATTGATCACTAGTAGACCATCATCTCCAAAATCATCACCACCACCATCATCACCTCCGCCACCATCATCATCACCATGATCATTCACCACAATCGTCATCACCACCATCATAGACTTACTCACATCTGAACCAGAAACGAAAGGACTTGGAGCATCAGCACTTCGGCCGAGCTGTGCCTCGCTGCTTGCCCTCTTCCTCTTGCGGAAGGCCTGGGCGCGGTAACCGTTGCAGGTCGCGGTAGTGGCGCATCGAAGAGGTCATGGGACGACCATCCGCAACGGGGTACCCTCGAAATGGGGCGTCACGGCGTGCATGGAAAATCCACCATCGAAATCGCTGGATTTTTTCATTGACAGCTTGATTTTCGATTGGCCACTGACCTGTCAAATAACCATCAAACACGATGAGATGTTCCATTGCCAGGTTTTTTGCCCGCGCTGACCATTCTGAACCACGCAACGTTGCGCCCTGGCGCAGTGCTGGCACCCCGGCGCCTCAAAGATTTCATCCCTGCGGCGCTCAGCGGCCGCCATGCGCGAGCGCCGACGCAGCTCCTGTGGAATGACCAGTGGCTAACCGATGGCTCATTCATCGGCTTAAGCCATGGTTCATGAAGTGGTTTCTCAAGCCAGTTTGGGGGCCCAAAAGTTATGGTTGGGTTATTACTATAAATTACTAGTAAGCTGGATGATTTGGGGGTACCCCTATGGCTTGAGAAACACCCAAATGATTAGATCGGTGAGCAATCAGTTTGCAACTGTAGCTGAAGCCAGTAACCAAGAAAGTGTCCTAACATTCTTCAATCATGGCGTAAGCCTGGCTCATGGTTAATGGCTTCAGTCCTGTTTATATAACGTTGGGTCACCATTCTAGACCATCATTCTAAGACATCAAAAGTGGTATGGCCATAAGGTTCTGATAGCTTTGGAATGGTGAATAGAAATGGTGAATGCTGAAGCCATTGGGAAACATGTGTTTAACCATTTAGCAAGCATTGATCGGCAATCATTACTAAATATGAATGGTGAAATAAAAGTTGAATAATGGTCAAAGAACGCTAAAAAAATGGGTACTAATCGTAATTTGATGATGGTCAAGTAATGGTAATTCATGCTTTAGACAACGGTGAATGATGGGGAAGAAGCCAACTATACCGTCATGGTGAAGTCATGGCCAAGTAATGTCGAATCAGGGTGAATTCATGGTTGAGTAGTGGTTTTTGATGATTAAGAATGGTTGATGATTGGTGGTGCTTACGGCAAATCATAGTCAAAAATCATCAGCGATTATCATTCCTAGTGCTTACTAGTGGCAAATCAATGGTTACTAGTGGTCAAAAATCATCAGCGATGGTGATTGTTGCCGATGATCATTCCTAGTGCATAGTATTCGTTAATGGCCAAGACTTGGATGCACCACGGCGCAGGTCAGTACTCACAATTTGTTCAGCTACCTTGTAGTAAGCCACTAGGAGGATCCCGCTTCAATCACCCTCCATATTTGGGGGGGCACCTGCGGTCGCTCGGTGCCCCCAAGTTGCCTATCCTCTCGCATGCCTAGCCTTGAAGTCAACCAGCGACCCCCAAAACCTCGCAACTTGCCCTGAACCGGGGCTCCTCAGCCATTGCAGCCGCCCGTCTCTGAGCAGCTTCCTGAAACGTCGGAGAATGGCTGGTTTCTAGGCTCGTGATGAAGGGATCAGAAATAGGAATCAGAAGTCTCAAGTCATAGAGGACCCAAAATTCTCGTTGTTTTTTTACTGGAAATGGTTGATAACGGATGACTTGGGGGGACCCTATTTTCAGAAACACCCACATGAGGATATGATGGGGAAATGAATATGCCGTTGAGTAGATAATTAAAGGCTTCGGTTATTCATCTGAGATGATGGGATAATAACCAGCGATCATTGAAATACATGGTGATATACAAGCTGAAAAAGCTGGTGATGAATTGTAGTCGTTTCGAATGACTTCATACCCCACAAGAATATCACCAGCTCAATGAGCGTCACCAGCTCTATCCAAGAGCCATCAACAGCTAGAGTCCAGCTAGAGATCACCATCGGGGCCATCACTAGCGGCTGCTGCTGCCAGGTCCTCCATCTCTTTCTGTTCCTTCTCCTTCCTCAACTTGGCCTCGGCCTGTGACATTTCAACAGCTCCAAGTGCACCACTTATAAGTTGAGCTTCAGTTGGTTGACAGCAAACTTAGATCAGCAGCTTCTGATTTTTCAATCCTAAGCAGCTTCGAATCACAACGTGTACTCGTGGAGCTTCGAAATATCCATCCCTCAGTGCCTCTCTTCGCTTCAACTCAGCAGCCTTGGCTTCTTTGGCTTCCTTCGCCTGCGGAGCTGTTTTGGGGATTGATTTTCTGGTTGGTGGTTGAACCACCCCCATGGAAAATATTAGTCAACCAACCAATGTTTTATATCTAAGGAAAATAGAAAGGTTTGAAACCACCAACCAGTTTTGTTTCCCCAGCACTTGTGTTTTGAGATTTTTGCTTGTGTTCTGTCTGGATTCCAGGGAGGATGACCAGCTGCTGCTTCACTGTTTGCAAGTAGCAGCAAGGGCACGGACTTCTTTCACCCTCAGAAAGAAAGAAAGAAAAAAAAAGAAAGACTGTCAGGCTTATGGTTGTAGGTCTTAGGTTGATATCTTTAGGTTCATGGCTTCGGGGTTGATGGATTTCAGGTTTTAGGGTGCATGGTTTTATGGTTCAGGGTTTTTGGTTTTAGGGGGTTTAGGTGTGTGGTTTTCGGCTTGTAGTTTGAGGGCTTCTGGGTTCAGGGTTTAAGGCTTAGGCTTTGAGGGTGTAAGTTGTCAGTTTTTAGGTTTAGGTTTCTGGATTCGTGTTTCGGGGTTTACGTTTTTTTGGTTTTAGGGTTTTGGGGTTCTACGGTGTATGGTTTGAGGGTCGTTGGCTTTAAGGATTCAAGGTTTATGGCTTTTGAAAGGCGTTTATGGTTTTTTGGGTTGATGGTTTGAGGGTTTATGCTTTGAGGTTTTAGGTTGGATGGTTTGAGGATTATAGAGCGTATGGTTTTAGGGTGTGGTTTTGATTTGTTTTTCTTATGCTTTCAGGGTTGATGGGTTTATGCTTTTAGGTTTAGGGTTTTAGGGTTTACGGTCTTAGGTTTTAGGGTCTATGGTTTTAGGTTCGCACAGTCTGTGGTTTTAGGTGTTTAGGGTTTTTGGCCTTTGGCTTCATCTTTTCTGGTTTTGGGTTTCATGGTTTTAGTGTTGATGACCTGTTGTTTTTTGTTCGGTTTATGTTTTCGGGTTTATGGTCGAGGGTTTTGTCTTTGCTGCTTTTAGCCTTATGCCTTTGGGGTTTAGGTTGATAATATGAAAAACAAAGAACATGCTGGAAAAACACAAAGCCAAAAGTCCAAGTCCAAATGGAAAATTTGATGGAAAGCATCGAACTTGAACAATTGATAAAAACTGTTGAAAACCAAGAAAACGGGAAATCCAAAAAGCCAAAAAGCCAAGCAACGTAAACCATGATTAGAGAAAAAGAACATGGTGAAACAGCGAAAAGCCAGTAGCCAGAATCCAAAAGCCAGCAGTCAGAAGCCAAAAGCCAAGAGCCAGAAGCCAGTAGCCAGAAGCAAAAAGTCAAAACCATCCTGGAAAAAACATGTAGCCAAAAAGAAAACAAAAAAACAAAACCATCCTGTACATCCTCAAAAAGAAACATGGAAAATTTTCGTGAAAACATTGAAAAAATATCAATTGTTGATCATTATCCCCTATGTTTAACCATTATTAACCATCATGACAACATCATTAGCCATTATTGTCAATTGTTTATTCTTATCATGTACTTCAAAAATCGTATGACCACTGTCAACCATTATTCAGAATCATTAATCATTATTATGGGGCCATACGATTAACAATCATTATTATCAACGAGTATTAACAATCATTATTACCCATCTGGATTTTTCTCAAAATAGGGAGCCCCCAAAATGGTTGGTTTATTACTACAAATGCCTAGTAATGGATGATTTGGTGGGTCCCCTATTTTGAGAAACCACCATCTTAATGGGCCATTATCAACCAAAAACCCATGGTCCCCCTTCGCCTTCTGTCGTTCCTGCGCTTCTCTTCGAGAAGTCGCAGCTTTTCTTGGCGCCGAGGCTGTGGGCTTCTCCCCAGCGTCTGGCCGCGGCCTGACGTGACACGCCACAACAGGCGCAAACCCAATAGCAGGAGCTTTCTGTCAGTGGTACTGACCTACATGTATTTAGCCATAAACCTTGATTCCCCACATTTTTGTTGGGGAGGAGGGGAGGGTCTTTTTCTCGAGCAATTCTTTGGCCCAAAAGTTGGCACAACAACTTCCAGTGTCACATGGCCAGGGCTTTTCGCAGGACAGCGCCTGTGCAAAGGCGTTGGATCTTTTAAGGCCTAGCGCAAGAGATGTCCAGTTTATGATGATGATGATGATGATGACGACCATGTTCACGATCATAACGCGGCTCTGAACATCAGCAAATCATCAATCATCATGAAACTACCATGAAACTCAGGTTGATAGTTTCATGAAACCATTAACCATAAAATCATTAAATGAACATAAATGAACTACCATGGCAGAAGCCATGGTACCCCCGCATCTAAGGAGCCTTTCATCAGCAGCTGCGCCTGCAGCAGCACCTCTTTCGCTTTACTGAGCCGCAGAAAGCGCACTTTCGCCAAGGCATCCTACGGCAGACGCCGGCGGAACGTGGCTGGGTCATACCGTGGGTCATCGTACGTGGTTCGTACGTGGTGGTGCAGTGGTGGTTCAGGAAGGGGGTCATTGGTGGTTGAGTTGTGACTTGTCTGGCAGTATGCTTAAGCTGCATGATCACGGCTGTTCTTAAGCTGGTTGAGAACGGTTGATTTTGGAACTAACCTCATAGCCGAAGGAGTTGTTTCAGCTTGCGGTACGAACTGATTTATGATGGTCGCTGACGGTTGCTGCATACTGCCTCGTAATGTGCAATATCAACAAAGCACTTGGAACATTTTACCACCAATCATGTGGTAAGGGCTTGTTAATATCATTGCAGGGCATGGAATATCATTAAAAGGCTTGTTAATAAGCTGTTCTTGTGGTTTGATATTGATTTTGCTGTTGATAACGGCTCTTGAAGTTCACTCAGAAGGCTGCAACAGCAACCCACACTGTCTACCCCTAGTTGCCCCAGCCGTAGATCAAGCGTTACCCAATAAGATTGCTGGAAGGCCAAGAGTCGATGCGCCACCAATCTTATTGGAATGATCATAAGGCCAAGAATAAATTGACTGCAGGACACTGTGATGGAACTGTGGCCTTATGTTCAATGACAATAATGGAACTGTGGGCTTATGATCAACGACAGTGTCCTGCAGTAGCAACCATCGCCAGCAACACAACCCGCCACTGGGTCAACGCTACCGCTGGTCCGCCCCGTTGTGCCTTGGGATGTCGGTCAGGATGGCAGCGCAAGGCTCGGCGTCGAAAGGCACTTTCCACCTCTGCGCGGTGGACAGGCCATGCGATGCCCAGCAAGATCGCAGCCTGGCACCAATCATGGACGTTGGAGCGGTGTAGCTCATGGGCTTTTTAAATTAATGATCACATGTGTATGTAATTTATTTGTTTATTTATATAAATATAAATATACATATATATATATATGCACATATATATATATATATACATATGTTTAATGTGTGTATTGTCTCATTTATTTATTCATTTATTCATATATCTATTTATCTATCTTTTTATGTATTCATTTATTTATGTATCAAATTGTTTATCAATTTCTCTATTTATTGTTTAATCTATTTATTTATTTATTTAATAATTTATTTATTTATTTATTTATCTATCTTGGCCTAGACTGCAAGTCAACTTAGACATGACCTCTAAACTTTTTACAAACCGTTCCAAGAACAATCCTGTTTATCTATTGTTGTTGCTGTTGTGGCGACTCACAGCGGTAGCTGCAGTCCGGGAACACACCTCCACCGGCAGATCAACGGGCATACTCCGCAAACGTCATTGTATGCCCTCCCTGCCAGCTTCAGGTGGCCCAACACCTAGTACCAAAAAAAAAGTAAGGAAAAGGAAACCCGCAACCCTGGCCAGCCACGCCCTCATCAGTCCACAAAAAAGAAGGAAAAGGGAAAACGCAAACGTGGCCAACCACGCCCTAATCAGTCCACGACCGCCGCTATTCTTTTCGTCCCCCAATTTCAGCAGCTCACTCGTCAGAGGCGCCGTCGATTTCACGAGCTTGCCGCACCACAATCTGGCCCTCCGATGTGGGCACATCAGCCCCCATCTCGCGCAGCACTTGTGCCACCAGGGCACGGCTGCCGAAGCCAGGGTGCGAAATGAGAGCAGCACCACTGGGGTACTGCCTCATGGCAAAATCTTGAGGCAACGACAACAACGTGGGCGAGACTGCAGCCATGGAAGCATAGGAGAAGAACTGCGAGGGGGCGGCGACGAAGGCGCCGCAGCAAGCTCTCCACGAAACACTGGCCTGGTTCCCGAAGTAGTCCGAGTAACTGACTGCTCCGCCCGTCTGCGCGAAGACTGATGCGGCCGCGCAGCACCCCGACCGCCAGGAGGGCCCTGCAACGGCAAGCG
>VSDK01005541.1:45963-59007 GCA_009767595.1 Symbiodinium kawagutii | reverse complement strand
CCCGCCGAGGTGGGACTGGCATGTGGCAAAACTGGCACAGCTACTGGCGCAGGTGGTGGCCTAGGAGGCGGAGGGCCAATCCGCACCACTGGGCCCCCAGCCGCACCAGTTCCAGGAGCATGACCATGAAAAGGCCTACCATGATAATGTCCAGCTGGCTGCTGCGAGGGGGGCCCATAGCCCAGAAGGTGTGGGTGAACACGACCGGAATCAGGAAAACTAGACACTTGTGGCACTCCACCTGGAACTTGTTGCCCTGCGACAGGAGGAAACATGAAATCCAAAGACCGTTCAGCCAGATCCAGCGCCAGGCCAAGCGCCCATCTAGCTTGAGGCCGCAAAGATTCATCCATTGCGCCGCTCACAGTTGCCGCTGCCCCACCCTAGAACTAACAATACAAAGCACCAGCAATAACCAATCAACGAACAAGACCAATCACAAACAAACAAGATGAAGGATAGCCATATCAGGCCGCACACCCGGCACCTGATGCGCAATAGTGGAAGCAACCAAATCTAGTTATTCTTTTTGAACAAAAAACCAGCCAGACCAAATGCCAAGATGTGCCACCAGAAGAAAAAAAAAAAACAACACAGACCCCGGACCCAAAAAACAAAAAGGAAAAGAGGCGGGGGCAAGCAACAACGACCAACCCACACCGAGAAAGTCTACGAGGAACGAACCAGCACCAAGACACCCTGACGCCGAGAAGTGGAAAGGAGGCCTTCACGCGAAAGATGTTGCAGAGCCTGCAAGAAGACCGCCGCCAAGAGAGCGGACTCAACCTCAGGAAAAGCAGCACGGCAACGCAAGAGCAACTCATCTTGCGCCACTGGCCCAACGGCCAACTCAGCTAACACCCAACGACGCACTTTCCAAACACGAACTGCCGATCGTGGACGTACCACGTCATCACCCGCACCTGGTTCGACGATGGAATGCAGATGGTTTAAGCGGCGCGCTAAGTCACCAGTAGGCAGACACACAGCGGAACGAACCGGGCAAGCCAGCAACATAGAAACCCAGCGCCACAAGCAATCAGGACAAAGGAGGACCCCAACGTTGGGAGCAGGACCGTACGCAGGATGCGCCCCACGATTCCACGCACAATTCCCCCGGAAGCGAACCAAGCGACAGCACATCCGACACACATCCCCGTGACGTTGACGACACCAGCAGCAACCAAGAGCATCGGCTGGATCACACGCAGGAGCAATCCGCACACACCCGCACCGCGAACATAACTCCAAAGGAGCAACAGCACCAACAACAAAAGGGCACGCACACCGGGTACCGAGAACAGCCCGCGCTTCATCCCATGAAGGCATATAAGGACCCCAAGAAGGGACGCCATTAAGCAGAACCGGAACACCCATAGCTTGGATAGAGAGAAGGTGAGCAAGCGATAAGGACCGAATCCCGGCCCCCTCTCTCCGCAGGCGAGATTCCACAAGCGAGACATGGGGAAGAAACCAACGCAATTCCCGCGCACATTGTTGACCTGGGCCAGTTTCCAACCACGAGCGAAGTGAAGAGACAGACTGAGTAAGTCCGGCCGCTGCCGGAACATGGGGCAGTGGAGGCGCAGCAAGAGAGGCCGACGCACACCCCCGCCAAACTGCCAATCGTTTGGCGTACTCTGCACGGATACGCCGCAAACCCAAGACCAAAAGAGAAGTAAAACGGATAGCAGGAAGCAGACGGCGTTTCCGTTGCTCCACCTGACCCACCTCTTGTCGCAATCCGCCTGGATTATGAAAAACAAAAAATGACTCAAGAGGCTCCCCAACCGCCCAATCACCTGAAGGACCTGAAGCACAACACAAGGCCTGCCCCAACCCAAAGCACATCACCCCGCGATAGGCCAAGTCAAACGGGAGTTCAGCCGAAACCGCAGCACGGCTACTTCCTTGAGTGTCTGAGGAAAGAATGGGCTGGGATCGGAATCGCGAAGCGCCAGGCAGCCAAACAAGGCCAGCGGCGTGAGGCCACTACCCGAATGTGACCCAGACCAGGACCCCGACCTTGCTGCACCATGGCATTGCGCCAGGATGCAGCACGGGACAACAACTGAAACTACAACTAAAACAATGCCTCCAATGCTGGTTCTTGACCACTGTTTCATGCCATGGTCGTCATGCTTGACTGGAAGCCGAAGAGATCGAAGAGATCGAAGAGCTCGAGTCTGAGTCGCTTGAGCTGCTGGCATCTCCATCATTCTGCGTCAGCACAGCTCCCATCGCAGGTCTGGCCGCATGATTGTCCATGTTCTGATCCCTCATTCACCAGCACAATCACCAGCGTGAGCCACTGTGGTATCGGCAGACCAGCAGTGTTTATGATGGTATCTCTGACCAGCAACTTTAAGCACCTGTTATTCATGAGCATCAAATCCAGGCTCCTGTTCAGGAAGCCCACTGGATGATGTTGCGTGCGATGATGAACAGGTGGGTGGTATGTGGGTGGCCGGGGAAGAGGGCCTGTGCGTGGACAAAGCAGGCGAAATGAACCCGTAGTTGGCACCTGAAGCTGGCAAAGGCTCCGGGGCATGGCCGTGATAGTGAGGTCCCAGGCAGCCGCCATCACCGCAGCCAACACTTTCAGCAGGCCCATCTTGGCGCTGCCGGGCTGGCAAATGCGCTAATAGGGCACGGCGGAGCTCAGCATTCTCATCACGAGAATCCTGCAGAGCTCTCTCCGCGGGACCGAGTTGCTCTGCCACCTCGACCAGGAGGCTCCTAAGCTCCAAGTTTTCGCGCACAGTATCGGCCAAGTCCTTTTCCACCCTCGCCATCTCGTCAGCTTGAGCAGCACAGTGCAGGGTGAGCTGGACGTTCTCAAACTTACGCTTCCTCCTGTTTATCTATTTATTTGTTTGTTTATTGACTCATTTATCTATCTATTTCTTGATTGATTTATTTATTTAGTATTTCATATTTCTATGTATCTATTTATTTGTTTGTGTGTTGATTTATCTTTTTTAGTGTATTTATTCATTTAAATATCTATTTATTCATTCACATATAGATATCTTAATAATTCAATAGGCAAATGTATAGAATAAATCTCCATATATACATATTGGTTAGAACGGTTTGAAACTATGACGCTTGATATGGTTTATAGAATGTCTTTTTCATTACTATGTAGAATTACCATGGGTTGGAAAGGTTTTGATGGTGGACTAGAAACCGCTGATGATGGAGTTTTAAAAAATAGTGCTGAACAATCACGGCTTACACCGGTTGATAGTGGTTGAAAATGGGCAATACTGGATGAGAATGGTCTATGATTGTTTATGATTATCGCTTACTGCTTATCGTTTATTGATGGTTGATGGCAACCAGTAACAATAACCACGACATACCACAACTACATCGCTTCGACTGGGAAACAAACATCTAGAATAATGAGAACCGTCAATGACGGGCATGGTCATTGATAAGGTTTGATGTAGTATAAAGGCTTGTGACATCAAAGCATGATCAACAATCACTGTGACACATGATCATCAAACCATGTCATTCAAGAGGAAAATACTGTAACCAACAACAACCATGATCGCCACCAGTACAGCGTCGCCTGGCCCCGACGGAAATCTCCCGGGGCCTCTTTGATGCCGCACGTGGTCGTCATGGCCGCATTTCATTTGGAGTTGAAGGACAGGGTGGTTGCTCAAGTCATAGGGGTACCCCCAAATCATCCTTTATATTCATCTTTTAAAATTCTAAACCAACCCATTTTTGAGGGGTCCGCATGTTAAGAAACCACCATACGGAGAAACGCCAAAAGCTTTCAGATTTCTGCAAGTGATCATGAAGGCTGCAGTGGTAGACGGCCGCTGCTGGTTGGGTTTGCTGAACTGCCTGAAACAGTGATGAACGTCGAGAGCCAGCAGCTGCATCTATAAATGCTTCGGTGGATTTCTGTCTCACTCCCAAGCCCCAAGGCCTTAACCACCACCAATCAGCATCACCAACTATCACTGATTCCTTCCGCCTGACAAATTTTCGCCCCTCCTGGTCCCCCCGAGCTAGCTAAAGATTCTCAATTTCCAGGGGAAGGCCAAAGGTGTTTCATCTAAGGGATGAACCATTCAATCAACCAACCCACCAACCAGCAAGCCAACCAACCCAACCCAACCAAACCCAACCCAACCCAACCAACCAAGCCAAACCAACCAACAGACCTACACCAACCAAGCAGGTGAAATGGGTTCATCCTCTGAGGTCCTGTCTGCTTTGCCCAGCTTGCTGCTGTGTCTGGATCAGGGACGACGATCGCAACCAACCTCGATCCATGTCAGGGCTTCGTCAATCGCAGCTAGAGCTGGGTCTGCTCGCTCGGAATTTCTCATGTCGAGAGCCCGGCGCAGTCTTCAGCGAATCTCCGTAGACGAAGCTTTGAGCCACAAACTGGCTCTGAACCTGACAGTCGCTGCCAAGCTCGCCAAGGTTAGGAGACCACTGAGGGGCTGAGCTGACTGCCCAACATGGACCCCAAGTGCCAAGCTGGCAAGGTTTGATGGGACGTTTGGGGCTACAGCTGCTGCACTCATCCAACCACCCTCCCCGGATGACATGCCATGGCAAGCCCCTGCAGCCCGCGCGAGCGCCGATCCCCATCATGCCGCAGTTCTTAACTTGCTGAAGCGCCTGGTTGGAACAGGTAACTGTTTATCCAACCCCCAGTAATGTCTGGTAAACTAACCTGAAAATGCTGAAAATCAATGAAGAACACGACCATTTACAGGCAATCTGTTGTGCTTTACCTGTGGTTTATCTGCGGCTTATCTGTGGATCTACGAAAATGGCGAAGTTCGACGAATCCCGACGAATCCGAAGCGACAGTCGGAGTTGCTGTTCCAAGTGACATTCAAGCCTTCGATCTTCTCAGGAGCAACGTATTCACCTGACACAGCCGAAGTCGTGAAGGGAAAAAGGGTCAGTAGCTATGAGTTTTATGGGTTAATAGATGGGTTAATAATGATATATGAATGAGTTTGCTAAAGGTAATTATCGATCATATCAGTATGAAGGCTTCGTAGCTATGAGTTGGTAATATAGATGGGCTAGTAGAAGCATAATTGGATATGGGTTGCTGTAGATGGGTTGATAGCTCTTCATCATATGGAAGTCTATGGGTTTCTTATTTATTTATTTATTTATTTATTCATTTATTTACATTTATATATATATATATACATATAGAGCCATTAGTTTGCAACTCTATGGGTAAACAACTGCGGTGAGCAACTAGAGACCATGGGTTGAGTAACTTTTGTGGTCCACAGACATGTGTCGGTGAATTGTCATTGTTGCTACATTCAAAGACAACTATGGAAGGCCCAGATCGTCCCAAGTGGATGATTCTTGTTGTAAGAATTCTCAGGTCTTGACAGTCGCTAAGTGATGCTTAGCAACAACGGTCAGTGAAGAACGGTCAATGATGACTAGTGATGTTTAGTCAGTGATTATTCATGAAAGCTCTAAAAAGCTAGAAACCACCACCCCAAAATCCACCATTTACCAGCTCGTATTTTATCACACATGTGAAAATGGGTGTTTCTCAAAATCGGGGGCCCCGAAATCATCCACTTTATTCGTCATTTGTTATGGTAATGAACCGATGTTTTTGGGGAGGGTTCCCTATTTCAAGAAACCGCCATATCTTAATATCCCTCCCCCAAAAAATAGGGAAACCACGCTTTCATTACCAACCATATAAGGATCATTGGTTCACAAGCACCATATCACAACTCTCACATTCCAAACATAACAACTAGGACCTGCTTGGCGGTTGTAACCCTCGCAACTGCTCAAGACGTCAAATGCATGGGGTGCCCAAGGGAGTTGTCTGCATAACGTTGGTTGAAACATTAAAGGGAACCACCTCCCCTTGAAGGGAACCACCTCCCACGCAGCAAATCCGGCAGCAAAAACGGAACTAGCATGGAAGAAAAGTTGCTGATAGGCAGCGAGGAAAATTCATGCACCCCAATGCCTACCGAACCCACAAGTCTCTCCCAATCCAAAAATTAGCGTTGTCAATTGGATGCCACCATCACCAGGTACAGTTGAAAGTTCACCTTTTTGGAACCAACCAGAGAAGGCACGCAAAAAAACGAAGACAAGAGAGACTTGCCTTGGGCCAATGTATTCCCATCTGCACAGTGGTCACCACAGTGGGTTGTTTCGAACCAAACTGGTGGTTTGTCAAAATCTGTACACATGTTCAAGAACCATTGATCATAGTGATTGACCACTGGTAACCACACTAGTAACCATATATACTCATCATGTATGGTTGAACAACCATGGTTAATACACCACTATGGTACCCGTAACTAAACAAACAACCTCGCCTTGAGCCAACTTGAAAATGTTCTTCTTGCGATCGATGATCTTCAGCCGTCCATCAGGCAACCACATCCTCAGATCAGCCGCACACAAGCAAGGGTCACTCCATTGGTACCTCGTGCGACCGGTGACGTGTGTTCCAAATGAAGCATTTCTGGTGACATTTGATGTTTCATGGCTGTGAACCTTGAAGAATGATGTTGCGATGATGCTTACACTGGTGATGTTTCATGGTGATGTTGCGACCGGTGATGATGGTAACAATGAATCATGGCCAACTACAGATCCAAGCAATCCACCACCAAGCTTCCAATACTTGTTGATTGATATCAATCAAATTTTGCAGGAAACGCAGCTGCTTTCACCACCAATTCTAGGGGGTCCTGTGGATTCCCATGAACCTGTTGGTCGACAAATCAACAAAGGCTGGTACGAGTTAGCGCTGGTTGATCTTGGCGCACACAGTCATCAACAAGAAGCAATGCAGAGCGGTACCCCCCTGGTTATCAGTTGGTTTATAAGCCACCTAAGTGTAGTTATATCTTCTACGCCTGGCAGTTACCCTGGTGAACTATTCTAAGTTCGCAATTTTTTGGGGGGTACCACTTGTACTGACCCCGCGTCAGAACCTCAACCCTAACTCCTCCAAGGCACCCAATGTCGCCAGAGTGGAACCAGCCATCTTCATCAATGGCCTTGGAAGAACGTCTGTGAAGCACTACCACTGCCGGAAACCAAGGGACCAGTGGGTGCCTCTGATGTCTTGTCGGGCATCTTGTAGTAACCTGACGGTCAACGCGGCCATGCACCACCGGGAGGCACCCACTCGCCCGCCCTCAGCTCCACACCTTTGAAGATATTGGTGCCCTTGAAGCAGATTTCTCCGCGGCCATGGCCTTGGAACTCTCGACCACAAGAAAAGCCATAGGTCTTCAGTGAGATTTTTGGGCCACTTTCTAGTACATAGTGGTTTATAGAGGTTCGTAGTGGTGAATATAATAGAAATCTATGTATCACCAGTTTGTTTTGGTACTGAAATGCCTTTACACATGTTTACACTGAACCTGCCAAGTGATGGTGAATAGCTGCCATGTTCCTCGTGTTCATTTCCTGTCGCCAGATCAAACATGGAAACTGCTTCGTTGCATCTGAAGATCCCGCATGGAATTTCTCTCTCGCCTGCTTTGTGTACCTGGAGGCTTGCACATGGAGACCTTATCTCTTGCAACTATGGTGCTTATCATCGAAAGCTTGAATCATGGGTTCATAATACCATCCACTAGCACTCACAAGTTATCAATTCTTAAGCAGTTGATTCCCTATCATTAGACATGAATCATTCTGAATCATCATGAATCATAAGTAACCACACCACCATGGACCATCATCAACCATCGTTCAGCATCATACCCAGCTTGCTCACCACACCCATCCTAGCCCGCCTGATCTGTGCGTAAATAGCCTCGGTTGTTTGGACTCAGCCGTTGGTACTTCAGGATTCAACAACTGCAAGTACTGTCCCGATTGATTTTTGTCTCAATCACTTCTCTGATAAGGTTTGCAAAGTTGATGGGTAAAACCTCTCAGGTACGACCTAAAACTTTTGAGCTAACCTCGGGTTTGGGATCTTGCACGGACGTCGCGTGCGACGTACAACAGATGAAGACCGGTCCACATCTTAGGTAGCGGCCCATGTCAGGCACGTCCTGCAAAGTCGCAGCTTGGGGGTTTCGAAAATAGCTGGAGGTACCCCCAAGTTATGGTTGGTTTATTACTAGAAACAATGGGGGTGCCCTATTTTGAGACCCAATAATAATGCATATTAGATGATTTGGGGATCTTGAGACTCAATTCGGTGAATCACAGGATAAAACAAGCACAGTCATGTCATAGAATGACCGGATTGCTCATAATTAGGACATTAGGTGATTGGCTGTTTAAGGAATCCTTTCCCAGGCGCCAAGCTCAAGATGACAAACGGACATAATGAGCTCAGGAGATAAAAGATGAACTTTGAATAAAGCCAACTGTTAGCTCAATTAGGTAAGATGGGACTACTCAGACTTGATTGCTCTTCGCAAAGGTTTACCTGTAGTCAGTGCTGTTTCACCATCAAATCATCATGAAACTCGCCTCTGCCAAGCAATACCCTGGAAGTTTCTGAGTCATCTAAGCATCAGCCATCGTGAACCCAACCGCCACTGAGCACCAGTAAGCATCTCCATTTTCATGGGCAAACGAAAGCTGAGTTTGGCATATGCTGGCACAGGCTTTGCTGCCTCCAAAGCATAGAGGCACAGCTAGTTAGCCAACCATGAGTTCGGCTGATCGTAATCAATCAATTTACATTAATTACGATCAGCTAAGCATGAATTCAATTGATCAATCAAGTGGCAACCATTCATTGACTAACTGTGAATCTGAATGAGTTATTTCTTAACAAATTTCTCAACTAACTGATTATGACCAACTATGGAATGAGTATATTTTGATGAATCTCTTAACTAAGTAATAACTAACTAACTAACTAACTAACTAACCAACTAACTAAGTAACTAACTAACTGACTATCTACCTACCTACCTACCTACCTACGAGTACCTCTGACTACCTATGAATCTCTTTGGGCTGCGCTTCTCCTTCAAACGCAGCTCATTGCAGCTGAGCACGGCCCCCACTGTGCCAGGCGCCAAATCGCCATCCGCTGTGACGGTTCCTGGAGGTTCGGGTGGCCCCGGGTCGCTTTCCCCGGGTGTTCCCTGCTGTTTCCCCGGCATTTTTCCATGGAAATAGCAGGTGAACAACTTGGGAAACACGAGGGGAACAGCAGGGAACACCAGGGGAAAAACTGGTGGTTCTGTACAACTTGGTGTTGTTGACCCCCTCCTGAAACTGTAGTTTTGAATGGTTGGAGGCTGGATTTAATCCATCCCCAAGACCACACAGAAAAGCATCAGCCATCCAAATCCATCCACTACGTTCACAAGAAATCACCTACCATGGTTTCTCGTGGCAAAAAACGGCCAGAGATCAACTCCGGGAAAGAAATGCGAAACCCTGGAGTGTAGCAAAGAGGGTAAACTTCCTTGATAAACTTCCTTGGTATCCTCGGGCCCAAAAGGATTGGTTGGTAATCTCTGAACTGCTGCTTAGCATTGGTATCCTCTCGTAGCCATTTGCATTGATGATACCTCAACGGTGTAGCCAACTGCGTAGTATTAATTCATGTTGTGGCCACTGGGAGTCGCCTGTAATTGCAAATGCCGTGACATCAGAAAGCAGCCTCATATGGTGGTTTCTAAAGTCATAGGTTTGGGTCTCCCCATGGCTTAAGAAACCCTCATATACCATGTTATTTCATCAGTGCTTGGCACCTGCTCCAGCAGTTTCTGAAAGTCCATAACCTTCAAAGACCTGCCATGACGCTGCGCAGCACATCCCGGAACGAAACAGAAACGGGACTCAGAATCCCTGATTCACTGAGCTGATGCGCAAAAAGTTCGTAATTAATGAATCATGGTGAAAACAAGTTGGAAAAGATCGTTGGATCATCAAAAACAGTTGGATGAGTTGGATCATAAACTTGGGTTTGAAGACCATTGACCATTGATGAATCTAAGTTGTCAGCTGATGACACTTTGCCATCACTGCTGGAGCCCCTCGGCACCACTTTCATGAGGCGTGGGACCCGCATTGCAGATCTGGGGGTCACAAGTTGCAGTTCTTCATACGTTGGCATGCTTTGCCTGTGGCTTTCTGGTGGTTTAGAATGAGTTTCTTAGAATTTTGAGCATCTGTTTCTTCAGAATGTTCAGCAGCAACAACCAGGGAAACATCTTAAAAGGCTCAAAAATGATCTTTCCTTGAGGGGAAGTAATCTGTTTCCTCAAAATTTTCAGCATCGCCATTGGAACCTCCAAATCCTCACCAGCGGAAAATGCTGCTATTTACCACCCAAACGGGATGAGATTGCCGCAACACGTGGCAGAGCCGCTGGACAAGCAAAGACCTCGGAGGCTTTGAGGGAGCTATGGAAGCTTTCTGGGAGATCGGCACCATTCTACACAAACATTTAGTGGTTTCTCAAGTCACCCCCCAGTTCTCATCCTCCTATCATCCTTTTTAACCATCTATCTTTAGTACCAAACCATCTATTTTCAGGGGCCCCCTTTTTTGAGAAGCGGTTCATATGCTCTAACGCGCAAAAAGTCTCACAAGTTCAACTTCAGCTCTGCCAAGTACTGACTCAGCTCTGCATCGGTTGTCTGTGAACCAATCAGGTCTACAACCGGTGGTTTCTGAAAATAGGGGTACCCCCAGATTTTGTGCAATAAACCCACCATTTGGGGGGGTACCCCCAATTTTAAGAAGGCTCCAAACCTCCAAATTTGTTTCACGATCCCACTCTATCCACTCCACCTTGGCACTCAGCAACCAGCACAAGTTCTTACAGCCAGCTCTTAGATCACGGGTTGCATACAACAAAAACAGCTTGACCACTGTTCTCAACCAACTGAACCATCACAGCTTCACCACTGCTCCCAAAAAACTCAACAAGCTCGCCATTAAGCAGCTGGCCCCCAGCCCATTGACCTCATAAATGCTGGCGAAAAAATCCGGTCCCTGAGACCCCCTGCGATCCTCAGAAAGTCCAGGACATGATCTGCGATGGGAGCAGATCCTGTGATCATCACTCGAACCTGACAGCTTCGAGGACTGTGAACTGCTGTTGATCTATGGTCAATCTATGATGAATCTATGGTGAATCTATGGTTGATCTATGATCTTATGGTGAATCTATCCTGACTTTGTGGTGAATCTATCGAGACTTTATGGTGAATCTATGGTGAATCATGAATCTATGTTGAGTCTATGCTTAATCTCTGGTTGATCAATGTCGAATCTATGTTTAAAACGATGATTCTTGATGGTCCACGATAGTCACTATAGGTGCAAGTAACAATATATAACTGGAATGGCCAATGATGGTGTTCAAAAACTCCGTCGAAATTTCTGCGAAGCTGGCCTTGTCCAGGCCCACTTTCTCCGCAATTTTGGAGAAGACCAGTCTCAACGCGGAGGAGGTGTTCAAAGCGATAGCACAGGAGACGCTTGTCGAGTGGAAACAGATGGTGGTTTCACAAAATGGGGGTACCACCAGGGTATGGTTGGTTTATTCCTAAAAATGGCTCATGTTGGATGATTTGAGGGTACCCCTATTCTGACAAACACAAAGATCCGCTACATCAAAGCCTCCCAGTCTACTACACCAACGAATCTTCGAACGATCCAACTTGTTCAGAAGGATCGTAGGACTTTTCAGCAGGATCTTAGGACTTTCACACCGCCACCAGGGTAGCAAAACACAGTTCTAGCTTTAAGCAACCCTTAGTTCTAGGCTGTGAGACTAGTAATCGTTAGTTGTACATGTGTGAGGCTTCTTGGCTGCAACCCAGCCATTCTTGTTGGTGATTCTCCTTTAAGCCCTTCGAAATCCTCAAAACAAGCCGTCGTTGTAGCCACCAGCAGTTCGAACCGCACAGTTTGTTCGGCTGCCGTTGCCCGCCTGTCCCACAAAGGATGGGTGTTCTTTCCGTGCACCAAAGCAGCCTGCCATCTGCGTACAGTGCGAAGTCTTAAGACCTCCAAGCTTGCTAAGGCTTGATAGTTGGAACTGGTTGGCCCCTGAACTCAAAAGTATACTGGAGCAATAACCCATGATGGCCAGTGTATTTGATTGGAGTAGTTTGGTATGATGTTCATAAGTCAATTGAAAGAACCTCATCAAGCAAAAATGTTACATCTAGCATAAGTGGTACCATAGAACTCCAAATCGACTTCCCTACATAGGGGGCACCGCCTTGTACACCATTTGCTAAAAACCTTACCCATTGGCTATACGGGACACCAAAATCAAATGTTCAAGCTGAGACTTTTGGGTATATCACTGTTACTATGGATCTCGGGCTGTTTTAACTCACAGGATGTCAATAAAAGAAGGAAAAAAACAGTGTCTGACAATGTTTCTTTCAAACACAACTTTCTGAAGTGCAGTTGTCAACAGGTCCTCGCAATAAGTGGTGTTAAGAACGGTCAGTGGTTAAGAGGAGGGAGCATCAAACACCACCCATATACGGCTGTCAGTTCGTGTCACGTACTCCCAGCTGTTCACATCCCATGACCAAACTGAGTACTCTTCGCTGTGGGGATGTTTCCCCAGCATTCTTGAGGAGTATACCTTGTATTGACCAAGCTCCGCATATACCAGGCATCTAGAAGGAATCCTCTCGGTCCACTGGTTCTTTCATGGCAGTCCCAGCAACAACCAGCGTAGCGCCCACCAAACCACATCATTGATTATTGATCTTCACTATGATCCTTGCTGCTCATCCCCAGCTTAAAGCCTTGTACGTGAGCATCGTTCACCAGCTACCCCAAGATTCACCAACCATTCTTCTGGTGCTTGGTCATTGCCGCAACGAATTCCCACTGTTCGCCTTCTTGGCGGCATAGGCCCGTTCAAACAGGGCCTGTGCCGCGTGCAAGCAACCCTCCAAAGCACAGCATGACAATGGCATTCAGTGCTCCCAGAAATCCCAAGCCGCATCCCCATGGCATTTTTTCCGCGTTGGGAAAGGATTTGGTGACGAGTTGGTGCTGTTCTCCCCATGATCTGGAAAGAGT
>VSDK01005541.1:26747-45948 GCA_009767595.1 Symbiodinium kawagutii | reverse complement strand
AGAGTGCACGACCATATGCCAGTGGCATCCATAGCGGCATTCTGCAGGACGAGAGAAGCCACTGGATTCAAAAGCTGGGCTCCTTGTGACGAGCTTTGCGACACACTTCCCTCACTGAGTTTGATGTCAGGGGCCTTGCGCTTAAAACTTCTCTTTCGACATTTCCAATTTTTTACGGCCGTCTGCAAGCAAAAAACGCATGGCCAAATATTCCAATGACTTTCCGGAGCTGCAACGGTGGGCTCCAAAGTAACACCCCCGCGATGCTGAGCCGGCATCCGAGGCTCTAGTGGCAAGGATTTCTTCGCAGAAACATTCAGACAGGAGGTACCATAAACTTGGACCCATGACTAGCACATTGACTACTAACTGTACCATGTTTCAAGGCACCAGAAACTCTATCATGGTGCATCCGCACTTTTGCTGTGGTCTTTGGGACTCACCACTTGGAAGCCACCCAAACTCTGCGTACAAATGCGACGGCGGTGCGGCCACGATCGAAAGGTCAGCGGTTGGCTGTGCCATGGGGTTGAAGCACCATGGGATGGTCGCAATCAACCTGTCTTCGCATCAGCGCAGCAAGCGGCCACGAATCATGGGCGGATGCCAAACTGGTGGCTAAGAATGGGGGTTAAATGCTGATGAAGAATGGTGGATGCTTAGATGAACTTCGAAGAGTTAATGCTTAGATGAACTTCAGAGTCTTAGGCTTGGTATGCTTGTGAGATTGCATCTTGAGAATCTGCACACCATCCAAGTTGTGGTCCTGTGAAGCCTCACCAAAGGGAGGACTGCAGAAGCCCTGAGCATGTGAAGCTTGAACTTGTGCCGCAAAACTAACGGCCCTGGAGCTTTCTCAAAATCTTTGACTTTTCAATTTCTGACCGTTTCGGCCAAGGTTTCCAATGTTTCCTATACATTTCTGTTCAAAATCTGCGCATTTTTGGACACGGCTTACCTTTGTGCCGACTTTGCCTTCAGCTCATGACAGCCCCAAGAGCTTGGCTCTCTCAATGAGGAGGGGGCAGGGCAGCTTTCAAGGCAGCCCAACTCGGATGCACCAGACATGGCACGTGCTACAAATCCAACAGTTTCAAAGCAGCTCAATGTCTGCTGCTTCAAAAATCTCACACCTGTGGCCATCTCACTTGCTCGAGAGACTTCGGACTTTCGGCTTCGAGAAAATCATGAAATACCAATGGATTTTACAACGGCTCTTGAAGGCAGGTTGCTCTTACGTTGTGATTGAAGATACAGCGCGATGGGACAAACCTACACGCATGGCCAAACTAAACCCTAGACTCATTTCGCAGATCTGCACATAAAAGCCCTAGGGTCAGGATTTCAAAATTCTTTCAACGGCCTTTCACTGGTTTCTGCTTGTGTGCGAGACGTGAGAAAAATGCCCGGCCCAAAATCTCGCGAGCCTTCCCTGGTCCTTCACTTCTGCCTTCTCCGTGGTCATTTTCTCGTTGGCGAAGGCACAGACCCGTTGAGACTTTGCCGCTCACAACTTAGACCCGGGGAACTTTCACTGAGACGCAAGCTGATCCAAATGCATGTGGCACCAAGTGAGCTCGACCTCGAGATATACAAAGGTTGGCACCGTCACCTTGACCATTGCCATGAGCATATTTGATCAGCATTGTTCTTCATGAATCATTATTCAGGATTGATGCCTGCAGCCTGTGCATCTTTCTAGGATCACCCGAAGAACAATGGCGCATCTTTTAACAGCTCAGTACAGCCATTGCAGCTGACAGGACCGCAACATGGAACGTGCACTGCATTGGGAGAGGCTCCTTTCATGAACCTTCTAGCTCTTTGATGGGAAATTGCCATCGCAGCTAAGCAGAACTGGGGGTCCAAATTGTGTACCAAGCCCGGCCATGCAAAAATACGGCGGCCAGGCTTACACTGGTAAACCCAGCGCCATGAGTGGAACCAAGCTACGAATGGACTCCTGCTGGCATCTCTGGCGACTCCTAAGGGTTCTGTAGCAGCAAGCGCTTCTAAGCCTCGCGCAGTGATCCATTCGCCCGCGACTGGGAAGGGCAACATGGATACTTCTCACGAGTTGCTCATCGCAACATGAGGGTCCTTCTAGGGCACCCATCTGAACAGCAAGGGCAACCCGAGGAGTAGGGCACCGATCTTCAGCGATCACACTGACTTCCGTCTCAAGAGCGCATCACCCGTGGGACTACCATTGAAAAATTCCAGTTTTGGCTACTGAATTGCCCGGATCTGGGCAGCTTGAATGCTCTGGTGTCGATAGTAAGATTCAAAGAACGTCAGCAAGGAAGGATGAGTTGGGTGGGAAAAGTTGGAAGTTTCAAAGAATCTGAGGGCACGGAAGTCACGGAAGCAAAGATTGAAAAACTGACATGTAATACACATCTTCTGGGAGCCATGCTCGTCACCAGGGGTGGAGTACTGTTTGTGGAAGGAGCGCTGCATCAGAGCTCAGTGGATCATGGATCTACTTTTGAAACTTGGGCTCAACAAGGTGAAACAGAACGGTTCGAAGATAACTTACAAGGGCAATGAACTACTTCCTGGAAGAATTGCTCATGAAATTTCGCAGCAGATCCAGCTTTTCACCGCGGCACAAGCTGGACTTTGGTCAGCCTGGCCTCCAGGTGAAGCCCAGGCACGGGGGCTACGGCTTTAAAGGAAAGCCGTCGCTGCTGCTCCCATCCCCCCGACCCTGCTGAAGCGCGCGAGTGTCGTGGGATGGCGACGCATGGAGTACCCCGCAGTCAGCAGTAGAGTCAGCAAGCGCTGCTCATCCCTTCGAGCGCAGTCACCATGTGTTGAGATGACACCCTGTCTGTTTGCGACTTGGAAATCCCTTGCACTCATCAAACCCATCAAACCGGCCCGGGGAAAGCCGAGACTTTCAGCAGAGGAATCTGCTTGTGGAGTGATCTTAGCAGGCGAGGAGTCTTCCAAAACTTTTGCCTTCAATGCAAAGTGCGATTCGGACTCGCCACAAGCTTCTGCAAAAATGTCCACCTGACTAACTGACCGATCTCTCAGCCACCGTTTGTGAAAGAGAAACGATGAGACTTACGTCACCTACGTCCTGCAATGATCTCCTTTCGGCACCTGAACTCTTTTGGCTCTTGGAATGGTAGAATAGCTGTACGCATTGTTTGTCACCCCGCAGGTGACGCTTGATGGGCGTTGGCAACAGTGGCGTGACTTTGGAGTTCAATGCTGAGACGGCAGGTGCTTCGTAGTAGTTTGATTGTGATTCAACTTTAGCCGAAGAAGTTTGATTGATCTGGTTGGTTGCTAGAAATCTAGTTGATCTGATTGATCAACTTTCCAGCATTGCTGGAAATGGCATGTGATCTGATCTCATCCGGTAGCCTTGGTGATTCATCTGGCAGCGCCCAGACTTTTCGCAGCTCGCCGTCCAAGGCCACAGCCTGCCCCTGCGCTGCGGAAACACCAGCGGTGTATCTGAGTACAGAGATCTATAGGTTGGAATCAGAGAAGTATCTGAGTAAACATCCTTCGCCACCTTGTGACCAAAGCTTGCGCAGCGCAAGCTTAACCAATGGCGATTCAGATGCTGCCCAGGAGATGTGCTAGTCATTGAAAACGCTGGCAGTTGCTGGTTGACGCGAACCTTGGACGAGCTTGGACTGTTCGGTGGCCGTGGTCCAACAAACCAATTTATCCACGATGGTGAAGCAGTTGCTTCATCACATGGCCAGAAAGCTGGGGACAATCACCAACAATGGTAGGGGATATACACCAAGTATGGACCCTACAAAAAATACAATCTTCAACATTCAACCTCCCGTTTTGAACCACCCGTCAGCACAAATGAGTAAGCAGTCACCAACACGACAGTTCCGTGTTCCCAACCATTCTCAACCATACACCAACCACACCAGCCACACCAACCACTGGTGAAGAAGCATATGGATCCATCTACGCTGGAAGCAGAAACATCAGCTAGTCACTGGTGCCCTCAGAAAACCATCCAAACTCGATCATTGTCTATCATCTTTCTTAAACGGAGACCATGAAAATTCTAGTGACTTCAAAGCGATGCCACTCGGAAGTTGGTTGAGGTCCAGGTACGCCTATAAACTGTGCTTAGATCTGCCACAACTAGTAGTGACCCCAGTGAACAAACAAAAGTGAACAGACCCTGGGGGTCACCACTTTCTCATGAACCAAAACTATCGTGTTGCAAAGGAACCATTACCATCCACATGACTTTATCAATGGTTGTACATAAAATATTTCAACCGCTTATAGTCTGATGGAGGTTGCGAATGGTTACATGCCGCTTCATAAGCGATCAACAATCGTAAATGATAAGGTTTATAGTCTGACAACCATCCTCATAAACTAAATCATAGATCTCTTGTGATAGCACCAATTCTAGAATTTGGGGGTTCGGTAGCCACATGGCCGGGGGTCCATAACCAAAAATGGGTAGATACTGGTCATTTTTTGTGATCGGCCATCGATTCTTGGACCAGTGGTTAGGAAAGCTGCACCAAACGACTAAAGTCAAAAACGCACGTTGTGTCACGCTTCTCCATGACCAACTGGTCACCTGTGTTCTACTGTTGTGTCTCACCGCTGTGTCTTGCTGCACTGGTTGCGTTCTGAGAACCGGAAATCTCCCAACGGTCAACAGTGTGCCCTACTGCTAAGGGTAGATGCGGCAACCACCAGCAACTTAGCTCGCTGGTGATTTTCCTCAAAGAACTGGGGTGAGTCATATGGATCTCCCACCATGCTTTACTATGACAATTAATAAGCATCATTTCATCATCGCCACACCATCAACCATGGGATTGATAATGATCACCATCAACCATGCTTGGGTTGGATCTCCAACCATCTCCCATTGTGATCACCATGGGGATGAGCTGAATCGATAGCCCCTCACCAGCTCAAGCATCCCACTCCCCAAACTTCTGGACTCGCTACTGCAACGCATAGCTGTGGACGGACTTTGGGGACTGAACCTGCAGCGAGTTGTGATCGTTTTCGTGAACCAGAAAGAGTGGTGGTCTTGCATGGCTCATGGGGGTGGATTCTTGCTAAGAGTGGTTGATTGATGTTTAGTGATGGTGAAGGAATGATAAAGGGTTAAGGCCCAATTCGTACGACTGCATGTTCAACAGACCATTCTTCTCTCACCGAAGCACCAAATCAGATTTGCAAAGATCAACATGTTACTCGAATGACGTGGCACTGGACGGAAACCGTTGGATTCCAATTATGATTGGTACCGGGTTGATCCAGCTGTAGATCTCCACACAAACGGTCACGCCTACATTTGCATCACCAACCTTAAGTGTTTCGTTCTTCTATTGGAAGCTAATTGGTCACTTTTCTTGCCAAGGCTGCTTATTGTTGTGCTGTCTTCTGCTGAGAAATGTTCTGCTCTTGACTTTTTGCCAGCAATAGAAGTGAAAATTAGTCCAAAGAGACATTGACTCAATCTCGTTGCACGACCCATGTTTGGCACAGGCAACGGGTTTGGCGTGGGCAGCAAGTTTGGTGTGGGTAGCAGGTTGATTGCGGTTTGGAAAGAAACTGTTTTGCGAGTCAACGATTTATATCATAGAAAAACGTGTAATCTGCCAAAAGGAGCATCATTTTCAGCCAAGAATATATCATTTACTCTGCCAAGAGTGCAATTCAGCGAGTAACGCTAGCATTTGGTTAGAACCCTCCTGGCCACATGGATAGCCCTGGCTCCAAATCGCTCCCTCCCAACCAACAGCCAGAAAGGGAAAGAAGATCCGGAAAAAAATCGAGAGAAAACAACCGGAGGACAGGGACCAGATACGTTGCATGCGTTTTTTGGGGAAGAGGTGCGTGTTTTGGAATTCCTGTCTTTCGTTTTGGGAGGATCAAGGATCTCATTGGGAAAATATCAAAGGTCCCAACAGAAAGATCTTGAGAAATCTGAGAAAAGCAACCTGTGAATTGATGGCCAACCCTTCACAAACGGGTCGAGATAGGGAATTCTGGCGGGGAACAGCTTCCCAAAACAGCTTCCAATAAATCTATGAGACCCAGTATGAGGGAAACACCTTGGGGAAATAGTTTTGAAAGTCATTTCCCACAGAGATATGCGGAACCAAACATGGGGCAAAGAAACTGCCATTTCCTGTATGACAAAGTAAATGTTAGCACCTCTTAGAATAACCTTGTGGACATTCTACATTCTGCGCAAAAATGGTAAGTTAGCAATAACTGCTGCATGCGGGACATCTTTTGAAAAAATATTCATATAGGTCTTGCAAATGTTTTCTTTCAACCAAGTAGTTGGCTTGCCAGCAAGTCACTAAATTTCGTATAGATAAAAGGCACAGTTGTGCTATGTTACCACCGGCATTTTTTGACGAGGACACGGTATCAGGGATACAGTCTTGAATTTACTGTTTGCCAATGGCTTCCATACGAAACATACAACATGCAAACAAACCATTGGGCCGATTTACCACCAGATGAAAAAATGTTGGGACCTGCAAATCTTAACGCCCAAGTGTGGACGCAGTTCTTAATTTACCCACTCCTTTGGGACAGGATATTGAGATGTCCAGCCTGCTAAGGGAAGAGTTTTTGTTTGCTTCAGCGCTTGCAAATTTGGCTTCAATGCTTGAGACTTTCTGAAGGACTAAACCATTTTGATCGACCTGTTGTTTCCCACAGGACGCCGGTCGCAAATTCCAAAGATTGTCTTGATCCTTAGAAGTGCGCCATCAACTTCACAAAAAACTGCAAAAACATCGAAATGTGCCGTTATTTTCACAGCTTGTTGGATGTTAAGAGAGCTTATTGGTCCCTCTAACAACTAAACAGAGAGCGTATTGGTCCCTGAGCCTTATAGGGATGTGAAGTCACTACCACTCCCTTCATCAACACCCGGCCTGACTTCATGACGAGGACGGCAACCGTCACACGAAGCATGAAATGTTCACCCACGTCGTGCCTGGCGTGCCGTGGATGCTGAAAGGCAGGTTGCAGCTTGCTGCTTTCTGCTTGCTGGTTGCTGGTTGGTGACCACAATGGAAATAGACCAGCAAGCTGGGCAAGGTTTGGGCATTGTCAAAATCCGAGGATTGCTATCCAGAAAAGCTCTGGATGTTTTGGACACCAAATCTAAAAGAGAAGCTCTGCGACAACTTGTTTCAAGAGTTTCTGCTAAGCGCGAGCTACAAGCACTTCCCATGGCTTCTGATTGGATTACCTGTCTTTCCGAGAAAATGGAAACCTGCAATGCGACAAGGTCTCCTTAGTGAACAAAGGCGATCATTTACTTGGGGGCGCCAAATCTATTTGCTCCAACTTTGCTTGCAAAATTGTCCGCTGCGGTTTAATGGTTGATTACTGGTTAGTGGTTGACAAGTTGACAAGTGCTTTTTGATGGATGAATGGTTCGAAGCTGTTGATTTTTTGGCGAAGAGAACATGAGAAGCGGAATCAACTGAGCCTCAGGTCCCCGTTGGGAAAATCCAGTAGCTGCGGAGGTCACACCCCCGGCTGCGAGCAACAACAAGCATGTCACAAGACATGCAACGAACGAGGACATTGGGCCGATGTCGAGATGCCGAGCTCGGAACTGCTGAAAACCCCAAGTCACACCACGGAGAAGTAGCAAACCAGTTTCCATTCAGGACGATTTCATGTCCTTTGGGCATCTTCGGCGAAAAAATGTGTCCCTGATGACCACGGACGCCACTCCAGCAGCTACAGTCTTCACTGGGTGGAACTTCACTCCTTGACACACGTCGGCCTCTCGACATCACTGGCAGCCTGGAACAACTTCAGGAAACCTACAGGCGTCAGCTGACCCGAAGAATCAGTGCTTTGACGAGCAGAGCAGGAAGCTTCAATTGCAGAACCTAGAGCTACAACTGTTCAGTGCACATATCGCAGTTGCAGTGCAGCTCACCGCAAACCTCATGCCATTGATGGCATCAAGCTTGAGACCCACCAGTCAAGCTCAACCTACGCTCTGCTTTCGGCACCTCCAATTTCCATTTGGGCGCCCAAGAGGTCCGAGACAAGGAATATCAGAGGTCGAAACGCACCATACATCAAGATGAAGGGCGCTTAGTCCAGCTTCCCTGGATGGATCAGCTACGGATAGATCAGGCATGCACTATGACTGAAAATCTCTGGCTTGGAGATGGTCCTAGAGGCAGCAATTCTCTCGGGAGACCTTTCCACCACCACGTTGGCCAAGGGCACCCCAGGCTGCTTCCAGCAAACATTCGATGTCAGCATCTCCAAGTCATCTACCAAGTCAGGGCTGCGTCCCAGCTATCACAGGGCAACATGTCGAGGAATCCATGGAAGAGTTCGATGGAATGCATGGGTACATGCATGGGTATATCTTGTTTCCTAGGTCGCCTTGGAAATTGCTTAGGGTACACAAAACCCATGGCTATGCTGCACCTCGAATCTTTAGACCCGAGGGTGCTCTCCAAGTTACCAGCCTGGGCCCTGGGTGGGCCTTGGGAATGTCCAACCATCACTTAGGGCTGCCAGGATCGAATTTCTCAGGATCAAACTTCTCAGAATCGAAGTTGGTTCAGGCAAAAGTGACCTAGTGGAGGCTCGTCCATCCAGTTTTTCATCATCTCTTTGCAGAATGAATTTGTCCACAGCCCTGTTGGCGCTTGTCCAATGTCATGGGGATTCTTGTCGTTTCAATCTAGGTTCGTACGTAGGCTCCCACCTGCACCAATAGCAGAAGGACCCTGCGCGCCCTGAATTGAGTGAGTTGAGATCAACCATTACTGACCATGCACTAACACTGAACAAATTATCATTGACAACTAACAGAAAGATTGGCTCAGTGTTCCCATGCGCATCTCTCTCCGATCAACACCTACGTGTGCTCATCAGCTGGGGGTGCTTGGAACCTGAGGAACAGTCTTGGCCAAGGATGCCAAGTGCACTCTCATGGTGAAGGCAAGCTTCGAAATACTGAATGAACCCTGAATCTCATGTTCTTCATCCTGCATTTTTTTCCATGTTTTCTGTCCACTTGATTGGTAAGTCGAATTAAGAACGGCAAAACAATGACGGACTTGGCCTGCTTTTCTTGGCAGGTGTTTGTTTTTTCCTGCAGGGTTGGATTGGCTTCAACCGCAACCGATCGATCTGAAGCAAAGAGCAGAATTTCGGCTTGTGAATCCTGGAAGAGTCTGGCAATTCAGAGCTTTCAAATGAACAGTGAGGCGGTGCTGGGAGGATAAGCTGCCCATAGGAACCAACCCTTTAAACATTGCCCCTGCTACACAATGGACCTAGCAAATTAAATACAATAATAAAGACCAAGGATTGGTGTCAAGCCATGCCTGACATGCACCGGTGGTGATGCGTCATCCTTTTGAAATTTCAACAGGCCCCGCGGCTTTCCGAACATGTTGGGATTGAGGGAAAATGAGGTACTGAAAAATGGATGTCTTTATCCTATGCAAGTGACTAGCGTCATCCTTGCTGAGCGCTTGGCGGGTACCCAAATTGCCAAACAACACCACGACTGGGCAGCGTTGATTCCTGGGGGCTTCAATCTGTCAGGGACGATTCACAGCAGGCTGTCAAGCTTACTGCTCCAAATGGTGGGTTTTCTGTTGAAGGATCATCATGTTTGATGCTTTTTGATCGATTTTTTCTATGTTTTAGATCATCATACGGGCGATGTTTCTAAAATTTGACAAATGTTGGTGGGTTTTCTCCCATTTTTCGGATCAGAGTTGCTGGCTGAGCGGATGTGCCCTTTTGATCACTAGTTTTTATGGCCTCAACATGTGCTTCAAAGTGGACTCCAAGCTCTGGCAAGCCCCTGGGCATCAGTGACACAGTGGAGTAATCTCAACTTCCCCACGGCAGCGCCACAGCTAACTGGCGATCCAACTTTGGAAGCACAGGCAGGCGCAAGCAGTGAACAACGGGCTCTAAAGTGGCAAGCGCCAATAGAACTTGGATGTTCGTTCCTTGTTTCAGCCGCCCACTTCAGAAACTCGCACATCAGTGGATGAAATCAATGGCAAACATTTATGAGCTCCACTCATAAGGCTAAGCACCATCACAGTGAGACATCAACTGACAATTCTTCATTATCGATTTGCAAATGTATCAGCTTGGAATGAACCCGTTACAACGGCCTCAGGCTTTTAGGCCTGGAGTGTTGGGTAAAGAAGCACGCCTCTTTAGGAATGATCAACTCGATTGCAACCAAACGCCTTACCAGACGTTGGCATGTCCGGCAAAAGTACTCGTTTCAAGCGTCCTTCACGTATATCGAGCTGCAAGAAAATCAGGGGCACTGCATCTCCGACTTAAAACTTAAGAAGCCAGTGGGCACTGCTAGTGATGAGCCCTTTGCCAATAGGCGTGAGCCTCTCCCTTTGTTGCGGCCTGCCCACGTTCAAATTTCGTTTAGCAAGGTTGAATCGTTCAAAGACTGCTTCCCGCATGCACACACGAATTTAACGCAGGTCTTGTGCTGCGACGCTTCTGAATCATTGAAAGTGATTCTTCCTCTTGGACAAAAGCGTGCGTACCAAAAGAGTGCGTTTCAAAGCACCTGAGACATTTTACTTCTACGGGTTGAAGGAAGCTGTAGAACTAGTTCCACAATTTAATTTTTCTCAGCGCCCGAAAGCCTTGGAAAACATGGCAGTGCCGTGACACAGCGACACGCATGGCCTCCGGGTTGCCGCGCGTTGCCGGCTCGACTTCCAACTTCTGGCTGTGGCTTAAGCTTCCAGCACTGACGCGGCAACGCCGAGTTGCGGCCCTGGCACTTCACCACTGCGGCAGAGTTGGAGCTTGGAGAGCAAAATGGTCGAAACAAGTCCAGGATCAGCGCGAAGAAACGTCACCATGGCTGAAAAAAATCCAAAACAAATCGTTTTGTCCAACAATGGTGTGCTCATAAACCTGGCGGTTTCCCACTTAAGGGCTGACAAGCCCAGATATCTCTGTCCGACAATCAGAAGCCTGCTGTCTTTGTTTCTAGCAATCTCTGTGTGATCAGCGGTTCTGACTTGATCCAAGCTGCCGGGCAAAAAGATCTTTCGACAGGTGCACTTCGTTCCGCATCACTTGCTTAAGGAAACACTTGGTGGGGCCAGGCATTACAATCAACCAACCAGCAACCAACGATCAACAATCACATTAGCCAAGCATTAAGCAATATCAGCGCCAACCACTTACCGCCACTAACCATGACTAACCACCGATTCATGTGAAGCCTTCAATAAACCCCATGAACCACCAACGAAACTGCACTGCTCTCGTGGCGCCTGTTTCAAGCCGCCTGCCTCGCGCACCCCTGCCAATAACCTGCGCAACGGCCCTGGGGGAACCCTCAGGACAGGTTGCTGAAACATCTGAATCTAGCAATGCCCCAAGCGCTGCTTAGATCCATTGGTGGACTTTCATGGGTCTCATTGTTAGCACTTGCAGCCATTCAAAATTTCGAAGCGCTTTCAAAAACATGGGGGTGTTCTACCTACTTTAGACAGGTGACTGATTGTTCATCTCAAAACCATTTCACCATATGAAACATTCTTGAAACAATTGGCTCAGGCAACTCACCAAGCAACTAGGACCTTTAGACACTCACATCACCCATCCAGGTGTAATATCAATGGTTGATTAGTGCTCTGTATTCTCCTGGTGAAAGGAATGGCCCCTAACAAACGAGTATTTGTCCCCAATCACGAGGGTCTCCATGTGGCAAAATCTTGGCCATATAAGCCATCGCTACGCATTACCACTTTTCCGCCCAACACGCAACCAACTCTGCATCGATGTGCGCATGCATACAATATGTGTAGGGATCTATGACCATTTTATGTATTATCGACCATCCTCCACCGGCAAGCATCATGAACCGACTTCAATCAGTTTTGCCAAGAAAAGGCCATGATAAAACCATCATTTTAAAACCAACATTAACCAGTTTGAAACATCATAAACCAACTTCAACCAGCTTTGCCAACAAAAAGACCATGATAAAACCATCATGATCAAACCAAAGCTATCTAGTTTAAAACATCATAAATCAACTTGAACCACTTCAACCAGTAAAAAGAAACAGCTTTGCCAAACAACATCGCACGCCCCGGCGAAGCAGGCGCGGCTTTTCACCAGCAAGTAGCAATCGAGTCTACGAGTCGCGGTGTCCCCCGGAGATCGATCACATGTGAAGGATGGTGAATCATGATGGTTAGGTGGGCCCCCCCAAACGTTATAAGTTGATTAATAAGCCATTTAAGTATAGTTATAACTATCATAACTGGTACCCTAGTTATAAGCCAAGTTAGCTAACCAAGGGGGCCCACCTTGTACATGGTTAAGGGAAGGATAACCATCAGATGCTTAACCAATCATTGTGAATCATGTGAAGGATCATGAAAATGGTGGTTCATAAATCAGAATTGGGGGTTGATAGATCATTGATTGTGGTTAATGGATCATTCATGGTTGTTAATCGATCATTGATGGTGGTTGATGGATGTGTAAAGGTGAATGATGGTGAATTGATGGCTAATCAATGGCAAGTGACAAGGGTTTATGATGTTTGATGGATGCTTCTTGATGGTGAAGCGAGTTCATGATAACTGATCGTGATGGCATGCAGATCATAATGGTTCTGTTCATGATAATGGTTTGCCCTTGCTCACAATCTTGGTGATGGTTCATAATCATGCATAATGATAATTCGTATTGGTTGATTGTGATACCTCATTGATGGATGACGGCTGTTGATCGTCAATGATACTTAATGATAGTCGTGGTTAACCAGTAGTTTATCATGATGTGCCATTATCCATCTCAGCAGATTTCAATGTCAAGAGGCTGAGTTGTGGTAGCTACAACCAGCTTGTTGGATGACTTGTCCTCTCACTGGGGGGTACCACTTTCCAGTGCCGGCGTAGCCGCTGAACTTCCTCACAGGGCCAGAATCTCTAGCCCGTCTGGTTGCAGTCTGCCCATCCAAAAAAGAATGCTGACTAAAGGTTGCAATGTGGGCCCCCAGTAGTTATAAGTTGGATTAAAACCCCCTATAACTGCTAGTTAACCCTAGTTAAGTTAGTTATAAACCAACTTATCAGTGGTTGGGGGCCCACTTTGTGATGAATGGTGGATACATGGTGGATGACTGGTTGATAACGCTTGATTGATGATCAATGCTGGTTGATACTGGTTGATGACGCTTTAGTAACGATTGATGAATCTTGGATGCCAGCAACCAACAAGATTCCTGGTGGTTCATAAGCTTGAAACCAGGTTGATCCACAAAAATAGCCCACTCTGCTGATCACATCGTCTGCTGCCACCAGTGTACGTGATTGCCCAGCATGCATCAAATGAATCACGGTCAGTCATGACCCTCTACACTCTGGTTAAGTGGAAGTAGAAAATCCACCACAGAAATGGTGGTTTACCTATTAAAAAGATGATAAATCTGCCAGAGTGTATTGGAATTTGATCCTGTTCCATGTGGAACAAGTCGTCTCTACAAAATCTCTGTACACAGCAGGCATCGTTCACTGTTGAATCAGTTTCGAATGCCGGATCTCTGCTCTTCACCAAGTTGGCGTTCGTCCACATCGAGCCTGGGAAGCATAACCAAATCCGATCCTTCCCAAGGTGTCGAAGAACATCTCAGTTCCCAAGCTTCAACTGTGTCCGAATCATGCCAAGTTGTACCGGTGTCAGAGAGACAGATTCATTCGGAGACTCTGAAGATGACATAGGCATCTGTCTCCGTACGTTTCTGCAAACTCCGGACACTGAGATTGAAACCTAAGCTGTTATCCGGTGGCACCGAAGAACCCAACATGTTTTCAGCTCAGCATAGGTGCACCACCGGCAGCACAACATCTCAGTGCCCCCATGGAGTTTGCTGCCAGGGCATGGACAAACGTACATCAAACGGTTCTCAAGCTTTCAACGAAAGATTCTCCAGAAGCTTGTCCTTAAACAGCCCCAAATTGGGGTTCGGACAGTCGCGCACCAAACGACGATCGGTTTTAGGGGGTCCACCATTTCGCAACCTTTGCAACCTACAACGTGCCCTGTTTGCCAATAGTTGAACCTGTCACACCATAGATCTTCCATGAAACTCAGCTGCTGAGTTTCAAAAGGAGAGATCTTTCTTCTGAAAATCTTTCTCATGCAGGCCAGACGGCAGTTGACAGTGCTGTGTAGCGATGAAACTGACGAAAGTATGGCCTATAAAACATCTGCATGAACCAGTTCAGCCTTCAGTCACAAAAAGAAATGGGAGGGACTGACCTCCTGCTATGTGCACCAACAGGTTTTTTCAGTAGTGGAAGTTATTCTAAATCGTGTACAGCCAGCCACTTTTCTTATCCAACTACTATCGTTGGCAGCTATTCATGGTGTATATAGATATATAAATATATTGGCAGCTATTCATGTAAAACTATATATATTATACATACTTGGTTCTGACAGCCAATGAAAAAACAACAAGAATGCTACCAACTGTATACCAAGAATGACTAGGAAGAATGGATACAACAAATCTTCCTCTCTACTTACCTTATTGTTGATACCTTCAATGGTGTTGCTCGGAGTCTGAGAAAAACCAACGGCATTTCATCGCCCCTTTTCAATCCACCTCATGGGAGCAGATCGATTGCTCTGTGTTCAGATTTGATACTCCAAAGAGTGGGCAACTGAGAGCAGGGCATTGGCGCTGGTCACAGTATCACCCGATTCGAGTCAGCCACATGGGGGCAGAATCTCGACTTAAAATATGTGGAACATCAAACTCGCTCCAAACAGGCTGTGGTCAGAGGAAGGCTCAATGCTTCTCCTGCGAGCGTGGAGATCGCCAACATTTGGGGCCAGGCCTTGTGAATTGGGCCTTCTGATCAACAATCTCTGCCCAAAAGATCCCAAGAAGTCTGGGGCTTCTGATTGGGTTTTGCCATGCTGCTTCAACAGTCGACCAGCCAACCATCCGTCAATTCAACGTCCGGGTGGAGCTGATTAAGTCGAGGACCTGAACTCGAAGACGACGACTGGCGAGAGTAAGAAGCGATCAACCTCAACGGATCAACATCCATCAAGCTTCCCACAACGTCGTGGAGGGTTATGATCAACAAAGCCATGTGGTGGTTTCTCAAGCCATAGGGCAACCCCAAAAAATGTTGGACTTATTGCTTTCAATCGTTAGCAAAGGATGATTTTGGGGTAGCCCAAACTGACTTGAGAAACACCCATGTCACAAGCGGAGGTTTTGTTTCGCATGACGACGGTGGGTGCAACCCCATCATCACATGGCTCATTCTGTGACATTTGGTGGTTTCTCAAAATAGGGGACCCCCAAATCATCCACTATGAGCTATTTATATTAATAAATCAGCCATTTTGGGGGCTCCCTATTTTGAGAAACCACCATTTCTGCAATAATTGGATGCACGCAACGCGACCAAGGGGCTTATCCCGATCTTACAGTTTTGACACACCAGAATTTCCATAGTTACACCAAGTTCTTGGATTTCCAAATGATGAGCATAGCTCCAACAAGAAACAGCAACCCTCGGCTCAGCCTTCACCGCCAACGCCGCCACGTTACGTTGGATCAGGGCTCTTGGAGAGAGGAGCATCGATGCCCAAAGCTGCGAGCAAACTTTTCTTTCCTTCACCTGGCGCATGGTTCATGCATTTGTTTGTTGAATAGAAATGGGTAGCACCAATTGAACTAACAATGAATAAGTACTTACCATTGGTTGGGATTGGGTTAGAATTACTAATTGAATTAGATTTTCTTAGTTGAACTGGTTGTAATCGGTAGCAATTAGTCATAATTCTAATCAAGACAAACTGGGAATTCTGATCAATAATAATTCGAACCAAGTCAGTGGAATGGGTACCAATCAATTTAGCTATGATAATCAATTTCAATTACCAATTGGTTGTTGTTGTTATAATTGAGTATAGCTAGATTGGTTCATCCAATCGTTGGTTTTTTCTTGGTTGAATATGGCTATGGGCCAATATTAATCAATAATGACGGGGGAAAATAACTGACAATAATAGTGGGAAACAACGCTTAATGATGGAGGGACCAGAGGTACAGCATTTTGACCCACAGCCACCTAGCTACAACCAATTCAACTACCCTAAGTACAAAGCATAATGGGTCACTTTTGGAGTTATTTTGAAGTTTGATTCATGGCTAAGAATCGTCAATGATTAGTCATGCTTGCTAATGATTAGTAGCAAGAGCTAAACATACGTAGCTACTAATGGGCACTTGCCACTAATTGGTGGTTCACACCGGTTAATACTTGTGGTCCACATGCGTTACCCCTGAAGCCTCATTTTGAAGTGACAGGAAGCCCTGAGTCTTACAACTTCATAGGGCCCAAACCCATGGCTTCTAGCGGTCCGGGGCTTCAGAAATGCCTTGAATCGTTGATGGTCATTGATGGTCGTTGATGTTCGTTGATGTTCGTTGATGGTCGTTGGTCGTTGATGGTCGTTGATGATCTTCCTCGGCCTTTCAACCACCTTCCAAGCCTTCCAGTCGCATCACGAGTCGTGACTGCCCAAGCCATAATATCCACCCCGTCACCGCGCCGGCGCTCGCGGCCCTGCCTTTGGACCTCCGGTTGGAACGCTGAGAAAGGCGACGCTGGGCCACGATCTTGGTGAAGTCTTCGCTGCTGGGCAGGGCCGCCAGGGCCAGTGCTTCCGATTGGGCAGCCATGTCTCCCTGCACCCGGCGAGCGCCGCGCCGAGCCGACCCCCACGGTGGCAGCGGCCCCAGGCACTAAGGAGCCACTGAAGAGATCAGAGGACGACGACTTGTGGGCAGTCCGAAAAACTGGAAGAAAACCAGGGAAACCATAAGGGAATTATGATGGAATATATATATGATAATAGGTAATAGAAGGATTGGAAATCAATACATTTGGAATTGATTAGAAAAGATATGTACTATAGAATTTGTACTATATATTATTGCATGAATGGACATATACTATAAACAAATGGTGAAGAAATGGACGGATCATGTCATGTACATCCAATCATTTCTACCCAGTGGCACTCATCGCTCTCGCCTGGAGCTTCCTACAACCTACAACCAGCTGTCTTCCCCGGCGCCCGGTCCTTTCGATGGGGCGGTTGGGCGGTTGCTACGCCACAGCCAGCACTGTCGTAAATGTGTACAACTGTGAGCCATGTGCCACGGATGAAACTGCAGAACTCACAACTTTCAATGGGGCCGATGTCGTCACTGACATCTGAGGCCCACGGCCGCGAAACCAATTGTTGTTTTCGGATTTGAGAGACTACCATTGAACTAGCAGGGTGCTCTCACGCAACAGAGTAGGTATATGTGGATTTGTCTTGATCACCAATATCAACCATTCCTGAACCCTTGTGTTTTACCATCATCCAACAATATTGTACAGTATCGGACCTGATTATTCCTCATAATATGGCAGTGGGTCCAAATCACAAACTATGGCACAGCTGGCGGTACCGTCCAAATCTCAGCTTGTCTTCCCTCTGAGGCGTGTGTGCCAGTAGCCCTTGATCATCAACGATTCATTCTTAATCATCACGAAATCATTAATGAGTTATGGTTAAATGATTTAATGATGGTATACCATAATTAATTTGAAATTAAATGATTTATGTAAATTGATTTAAATCAATAATTTATGGTACCAATCTGATTAAATCGTGAATTTCATATCATCGTTCATCATTTATGGTATTGTGAACTATTCACCGTACCATAAATCACTCGAAGACACTTGCCACACTAGACATCGTCAGGCAGTTTACTAGCCATAAGTGTCACATCATTCATCTGCTAATTCACCAGCATCTATCCCTGTTCACCAGCTCCTTCACCATCATGAACCAGCTCATTAACTAGCTCGTTCACTAGCTCTACTCATTTCCATCGTCAACCACCATTCACCATTAGATACCACAACTAACCATCATGAACCAGTTCATTTGCCAGCTGATCATTCGCATCAACCATGAACCAGTTCGGCTGCACTGCGGCACTGGAAGCCTATCATGAACTCGGGTCAGAAGTCGAGGCACGCTGGGAAAAATGCTGGGCCGTAGGGCCTCAGGCGCTACGGCTGAAGTTTCACAACAGCAACCCATGGTGATGATCAATTAATTACGCGACAACTCATGGCCGCCATGGCCCAACCGTTGATGAATTATGGTGATGAATGTTGATTTGATGATTCACTAGGATCAATGGTCAGCATCAAAATTCATTGATGAAAGAATCAATGGCTGACTATGAATGATTCACAAATGGCTTTTGACAAGCCACAACTCATGGTTAACTGGTTGGTGGTTGTTTGCCCCGTCCCAATAATAATTGTTAGTCGATTCGAAGACATCATCCCCCAGGTATGGTTGAAAGAAAATGGTTTGAAACCACCAAGCAGATCAGACCAACATCCTGGAGTAGACGAATTGGACCATCCTGGAGTAGACTTTTTGGATCATCGTGGCTTTATAAGTTTGATGTCACTTTTGTCAACGTGAGCACATGAGGGTTTCCTGAAATGGGGGACTCCAAAAATGGTGGGTTTATTACTATAAATCGTTTACAGAGGATGATTTAGGGGTACCCCTATTTTGAGAAACAGCCACATGAGAGTTTTGATAGCTTAAACAACCTAATGTCCTTTATCAACGTCAGCACATACACGTTTCTCTCGAAATTGTATGTTGGCGATTTGTCATCATGATTAATCACTATGAAATGACGGCAAATAATATGGGTCACAACCAACAACTCATAAAGGCTAATGATGATGGCTTTGGCTACGATGCTAATCGTGGTTAATTGACCCTACTAGAGGCTGCTGATGAGTTGATTGGTTCTGGATCATGGCTAATAATGGTCATGATAGGAGAAGAATGGCTGAACCATGCTCCATATTGGCTGATGATGACGAACTATGGTCAAAAGTGCTTTAGTACCATGGACCACAACAAGAACAATGGTCGACGATCGACGATGTTTGACCATGTTTGATAACGATTAATAGCTATTGATGACTGGAATAACTTGAAATGATAACCTGCATTAACAACAACAACAACAACAACAACAACAACAACAACAACAACAGCAGCAGCAGCAGCAGCAGCAGCA
>VSDK01005541.1:3934-18138 GCA_009767595.1 Symbiodinium kawagutii | reverse complement strand
GGAATGTGGGGAGGGATGGCACCACCAGGTCCACAGTAGAAAAAGCCATCCAAATCACTGTTCAGGGGCGACATCTCTTCCTCGTACATGTCATGGTCGGGTGTCAATACTATGAAATTGGCACCACTGGTAGCACACAACAAAAGTCGTGTGTGCCACGTCAGTGGTCGCTCGCCGTAGTCCAACAAGGCTACTCCTCCAGCTTCCATGGTTCCCTAGCTATCAAGCTTTGATTTCTAGGGTCTTGCCAAAGCCACCAAAGCCCTTCTTCCCCTTGGTATAGGTTGACCCAAGATCTATCTGGGGCACCGCTTGAATCTGAACCAGAGCCTTTACCCAAGCCGATCCCAACAGAATACCCAGAATGACACACGCTGTTGCCACAATTCCAAGACTCGCTGAGCTCCAGCCACGATGCTCGTCCACTGGGATATCGCAGTGGCAGCTGCAGCTGGGCAAAGGCAACGGATCCCGCGCAGCAGCCCAGTCTTTGAATAGCCAACCACCCAAGACACCACAGAGAAGATGGGGCAACGAATCCATGAGGGGGCCCACCGATATTTTTGTCTTGAGCAATGTGATTTCGGCCACACGAAAAGCTCCTCATTAATGAACAAGTTCTGACCATCCAACCAACCAATGGGTAACTAGCTGGTTTAGCTGGTTAAGAATAGGGGATAATAAGTAACAATAGTAGGGGATATATACCAGCTATACATGGCTATGGGTCAAGCAGTTAACCAAGCAACAGTGGAGGATAATCACCAACAATCAAAGGGAAAACCATGGTTAATAACGGAAAAAAAAGGTGTAATGGTCATGTTTCCTATCAACAGGAAGGTGACATGAAGTCAAGCATCAAGTTAACAAAGTAACCATCCATTAAGCATCAAGCAAACCACCAAAACTCATATAACCACAGTTGTTGGGAATCAACCACCAATTCACCATCCATTTTCCCCTAGTTGTCATGATCAGCCATCATCAGTCACTACGATTCAACCCCTCTCTAGCCATCATTGACCATTTACCACAATTAACCATTCTCCATTCCTAAACATCACTGTCGTCATCGTCATCATTCACCATAACACTCATTGACTGATCATTCATCATCCACCCTCATTCTCAACACTTAACCACCAATGAATCACTATTTAAAGAAAACTTACTTAACCGCCAACATGAACCACCAATGAACCACTAGAGTAACCCTTCCTTAACCACCCACATGGCTGTCATCCAATGGACCATCACCCAACTCATCCGCCTGTGGGCTGGGCGCCAAGTGCTGCCGTGGCTTGGCAGCTCCTGCCTGCTCCACCTGGCGATGACGATGCGGTGATGGATGGTGAATGACGGTGCCTCATAGGATGGGTAGTCACAGGGCTTCACCACGATCCGCAAGGGTTCATCTAGCGGTTTATGGATGGTCAGTGCATGACTGATGCTGAATTGATTGCCTCATACTCTGATTGGATGGCTGAATTTATGCCACTCTTGGGATGGTGAATCTAAAAGGGTTGATATTGGGTGAATTGATGGATGACTGATGCTGAACACCATGTTATAGGATGGTTTATGGGAACTGCTCATAGTGCTATATGGGTTTGTGCATCAACACACCCCCAGTTCGCTGGGGTTGATTGATTTGGGAATGATCATTTGGCAATGGTTGGCAGTACCACCATATATCGACAAACCAATATGACCAACAGTAGCATGGACAGCCACAGACAACCATGATGAGGATGATTCCTGCGATTGAACTGGCTGCTCTACAAGTCCCAACTAGCACCAACCAGCAATGAAACCCAACCCAGTAATGAACCACCCAACCAACCAACCAGCCATGTTTCACAGCGGCCTCCTGCACACCGAAGACCTGAAGGCCCACATCAGTCACCTGACAGGGAAACTCTCCGCAGCCACTGTTGGGAACTGGCTATGGGTCAATATTAATGAACCAATAATTGGGGATAATAACCAGTAATAATAGGGAAAACAATGGTTAACTGCTCCAACTTCGATTTCGCAGATTTCGCACCGTTACCCAGCACTGCCTTTTCGCCACTCTGTGCAAAAAAAACTGGGTGTTTTCGCACCCAAAAAGCACCAGTGGCCAGGCAGCCAAAGAATTCATCCCTTCAGCACCAGTGGCTTTGCAGCTGGACCTGCCTTCTTCTTCAGATCGTCGGTCAGATCCATCACGATGAGACCTTAGCGGCCGGTGGTTCAGTGTGATGGATGCTGTTTCATGATTATAACAAAGGCTATCCCAAACACTTCGTGAAGGGTTCATTTACCTCATGATTAGTGATGACTAATGATGAGAAATAAAGCTCAGTGATGCTTAATCAATGGCTGGTCAGTGGCTGATTCATGGTGAATCATTGTAATCACTGGTAGAATCAACTCTGAATCAGAAAAATAGTTGATCACATGGAACACCTCACCTTCTATTCAGTAGTGAATATACCAACCATGGAAGGTTGTTGATAGGTCGCAAGTACAGAGCGACCTCAAACTAGCCATGTCATTCATGTGTAACCCCAGATTGGTGTCGGTGCCAAGTCTCAAAATAAACACACCTTGAGGATGCTTGGAGGATACCGTCACTTTTTGATACCGTCATTAATTGTTGTTTGTAACGACTAAGGGCTGCCATCACGACTACTGACATGAATGAAGACTGATGAGCTTGGCATCATTCCTTGAGAAACTGTTCTTTGCTCCGATCAACTCCTTTCTTGAACCAAACCCAAGTCGCCAACAAAAAACAGTGTCATCATCACCCGTTGGGCATGATTACTGATGGTGTTTAATGATGATGAACGATGCTTAATGATGGTTTGCAAGCTGGTTGATGACGATGATGATGATGATGACGACGGTGATGTCTGACCGATGTCCCAATTTCCTCGGCTCTCGGACACTCCAAGGATGGACAGCATGCCTTGCAATCCACGGCCATGTTCAAAGTGGCGGCCGAGCACAGCACGGTCTTCAGACCACACTGCTTCACCACATAGGCAACACCTCAAACTCTGAAACGAGCAAACTATTGGCTTGGCGAAAAAGCATGAAAAAGCATCATTAACCAGTACTTAAGCATCACGAACCAACCCAATCGTAAACCTTTAGCATCTTTCAATCGTTCAAGCCATTGTAAACTACCCTCATTATGCAGTACTATGAGCTACTATCAACCAGCTTCTTAACCGGTATGGAGCAGCTTCTAAACCTTTGAATCACGATTAGTTATTCTTGATAATGGGTGATATTACTTGATGCCAGATTGCAACGGTTGATTGGGGTTGATCGTGATTGAAAAGCTGCAAACCACTGGACAGTGATTAAGTATGGCCGACAATGGTTGAACGTGGTATTCCATACTAGCGCTTAGTCATTGATGTTGGTAATCATCACATTGAAATTATACTTATCTAAGCTGAAGTAGCTGGCTATTTGCGGATGGTTCCGCTGACTAACTATTTGGTAAGGTCAGCCAGTGAGGTCAGTCACGTTCCTGCAGCAGCGGGGTGAAGCATCTGCACGACAACGCCCTCGTTTTACACGTCGTGATGATTTACAGGGACCAAAATAGTCAAAGCAGTTTCAAGTTCTGCTTTTAAGTGCTTCCATGGCTTTACTTGAAAGTGAAATGATCTTAACCACACCACGTAAGAATATCGAAGAAGTAAATTGGCCTCCCAAATCTCAAGCGAGATGAGGTTCTGAGTCAAAACCACCTTTTTCGTGAACATCCCAAAGCTATGACACAAAGGCCGCGAGACGTGGCTGTTGGATTGTTACCTCGCTTTTTCAGGATGCTAGTCAACTGTTTGTTCTATCAAGTCTCGTGGGCATGTGCGCCGCCACCCAATGAGCCACCAAAACATGATCATTTTACTAGAAAACCGTTGGTTTTGGATCATTTTACTAGAAACCCGTTGGTTTTGGGGGTACCACTATTTTGGCACGTACCCTCCCCATGTTGGTGCCGCGTCGGTTACAATGTACAACAACCCCCATGTTTCATGCTGACCCTGTGGGACCACACGCTTCACTGAGTGCCAACTGTCTGCTCCCAACGTATCGTACATGGGCACGGTCACAATGGACTTGCAGCAGGAGCACCACAGCGGACCAGGGTCAGGGCCGCCCGCTCCCGTGGTCCATATTTGGGTCACTATGAGCTGCTAAACTTGTTGGTGAATCAACTGATTCCTCAACAGTCGCAGGGAAAACCTTCCGCCCGCTCCCCTGGTCCAATTCTTCAGGAGGGTTTCTGAGATTGGTCCCCTTGACCTTGAAAATCACCACTATAAAAGCCATGAATGAGCCATCAACAATCACAACAAAAGTGAGAGCTGCAACCATCAGCCATCAACACTATCACCATCAATGAACCACTGGCCATCCTTCTGATGGGGACAGCTCCTTAGATTTCCCTGCCTGGGTGAAGCAGCCTTGCTCAGCAATCACCTCAGAGCAGTGCTGCCAGTCCCTGTGTTCGCCTGGTGTCTCAGTGATGGTTGATGATTGAGCCAATGAAGAAGGGCTGCTTGGAAATGGTGCAGGGCTGATGCCTGGCCTCATGATAGGTTCTAGGGAAGCATTGACGGTTGCTCCTGAAGTGATGCTTACCATGAACAGGGGATGGTCATGGCTCCCTAAAAGTCACTATCAGCTCTCGAACTAGGTGGTGCAAGGAGACCAGTACCTCCCCACAGCACTGTCTTTGCAGTAGCGGTACTTGTGCAATGATGATCCCTAACCAATGATCGCAAAGGCGTGGTCATAATCATTTTTGTTAGCATGCTAAAAAGCCCTCTGCAATGTTGCTTATAGTGGTCAGAATGACGGCTAACCATGGGCTGTAAAAACAGCCCCACCAAAGCAATGGCTAGGCTGACTCTCTAGTAGGCCCTGTTTCAGGGGTGACTGTCAGGCTGCACTTGACAAGCGCTTAACAAATGCCAATGATTCAACGAGTAATAATGCTGAATGTGGCATGGCTAGTGATGCTTGAAAAAGTGATATAATGGAGATTATATAGTGGTGTCTCATTTTAGTGACTGTTGTCAACCCGCCTCTTACTGATCGTTGAACTAGATATAAATCTAGCAATCCGTGTATTGGCTCCGATTCAAATTCGATTCTTAGAGTGATACTCTTGGGGCAAGAGAGAGAGAGTGTGTTGCAGGTTGCTCTTCAGGAGCAGGGTTGCATGACACGCCAACGGTTGCGAAGGCTCACATCACTGGGCATTCTAAGGATGCCACCCATTCCGGTCTGTTCTTGGCATAGATCCTCAGTTCGGCTTCGGTCGTGAAAAGGAAGAGGACATCTCAATCACCGCGCAACAGCAGTTGTCAGGAAACAGCCACCGCAAGAAACCATCCATGACTTGGGAGGTCCCCTATGGCTTGAGAAACCACCATATAGCTGTATCGATTGTTTATCAATTACCAAGGCTGGCAGTGACCCCAAGAGACGACCCATGGTGACCAGCACCTGACACCTGGGTTCCTGACCCCAGCATGCCGCGGTTTCGCACTTCTGGGTCTGGTTGTGCTGGACCTCAGAGATGGTCACAGTGGCGCACGTGGATTTCTGCGTTCCCCTTCCTACGGGGATGAACTCACTGTCCTTACTTCATGGGTTAGTTCATAACGGTCAAGGATGGAATTCATAGTGAATCAGTGAATCAGTGAATCATGATGAATGATGGTCGTTCAAAATGCTTTGATGATGAACGATGGTAATGATCAAGAAGCTAATGAAAAAAATGATAGGTTTCCAGCCGGGCAGGCTGCAGGCACGGGCTGGGGCTCCCCTGTTGCATCCTGAGGAGGTGACAAAGACCCAGGTTCATTAGCCCTGAGCCAAAATTCTCAGACCTGCAGTGAGGTGCAAATGGTCTTAGGGTGGTTGATGATGGTATAGAATGATTAAGGATGGCTAAGGGTGGCCAAGGATGGTCAAGCATGTATAGTCAGGGTAGACTGGTAGATGATTGATAATAGTGATTCATGACGCTCGATGATGGCTCATAGCAGTTCATGCTGGTGACAAGTTGTTTTACATTGGCTAATAATAAGTATAGGATTGTTTCGAGTCGAGTTAAGGTGGCCGACCAGAGGGCGGCTGGACTTGTGACGCACAGCTTGACACCAGCTGCCCACCCAACCTGGACATGCGTTTCAGACTGGAAAGTCATCCACAGTGACTGACTGACACTAAGTTGACTGTCCAATTAATCAATTCATTAACCATCATCAACCATTATGAACCACTATTAGTTAATCATCAACTAACCACTGTTAATGGAACCACTAACCATCATTAAGCATCACCACCACAGCACACGGCTCACGGCCGCTGCGTCACCCTGCCTCTTCCCGACCTCTTCAAAGGTGCTCCAGACCTCGCCGGCGGCGAGCCGAGCGGGATGATGCGGATGTGTCTCTGATTCGATGCTGGAAGGAATTCATTTTATGAGAATCACCACCATTGATACCCCGGATGATAATTTTTTACAATTTCTGGCAGGCTTTTCCAGCCTTTAGATCTTACAGCTTCAGAAAAAAATCACCACCATTTTAATAACATATGAAATAAATGATCATTTAAATACGTTCAGATACAATGGTGGCAGTTAATAGTCAATGAGAAGAATGGTCTGATTTTGATAGATAAATCATCATTGACTGATCACCATAGTGCGAGAATCATCGCCATTTTCAGGAAACCGATGATAGTGAATCAGCATAACACCATACATCATGCAGTCCTTAGTGGTCAGCGACCAGGCAGCATCAATGGTCCCAGAGCCAACCGGTTGATCATCGGTAGCTGAAAATTATCCAGCGGTTCATAGCTCTCCTTACTAGGCTACGCAACTCACTTTTTTGGGCTAAACCATTTTTGAATAAGCCATGTTGAAAATGCGTAAATGGTGAGATTTTCCACGCGGCTTGAACTACACCACAAGCAACTTATCATCCTTGCCCCTCAATATCAAACCACCCTTCTGTTCTTAATCATAAGCTCAAAAATTGCTGATATTATATTGCTGTTGGAAGCGCACCCTTCTTATCAATGATATTTCATCTTCATCCGTTCATGATATTTCATCAACTTCCAACAGCGATGATCAGAAATCTTCCACCTTCTGGATCCCAGGGCAATCGCGGAGAGATCGACCAACCAAGTAGAAGGCGCAACCTTCGACCCCGAGCAGCTACTATTAAGGTGGAGTCCCCCATAGCAAACCACTATAGTTACACCAGCTTGTAGTAGTTGGTTGTGAATAAGCCAGCTACCTATTATTTGGTCACGTTCTTTCACCATAGTTCACCCTAGAACATCCCGTATGCTTCCCCTATGAAACCGTCAAGCACTTGCTAGTGTTGCCCTGAAATGTTGCCCATGATATGAACCCCCAACAGTTCCATATTCTTATTGATGGCTTCATAGTAATAAACCAACCATGTTTAGGGGTTCCCTATTGCCAGAAACCACTATTGTTGGATCCCATTCTTATTGTACATCTCGTTGGTCGCTCAGCATCCCAACGTAAGGACCCGCGGATCCATCTGCAGCAATGGGCCTGCAGAAATGGAGAAATCCTGTGAAGCAGAATCAAAAGACACGCTTTTTGGTAAAGGGCTCCTGTAGCCATAATGAACATTCAGCAAATGACCAAACTAGTCTTTCATGGGATGTTCACCTACCCATTTCTTGGATGGTTGTTTGGATGGTCCGCTATGACTCTTATGACCCACAGCCACATCGGAAGGGTGAGCTGATACCAAGTGCTTCGGAAATGAGCTCAACAGGCCGCGAGAAAAGTTTGCAGCACCCATTCCGCAGCAACCAAAAACTAGTTTTGGGTTGCTCTATCACCTGCTTGTGATCAGCGTGACAGCAACAGCCTGTGTCCCAGAAAGGCTTTCTGCGGATATTTGCGCCGCGCATTTTGGAAGTTCTCGTAGGAGGTTTTGACCTGGCTTCAGCCCGGTCAGCCCGAATGATGAGTAAAACCAACCAGCGAGGGGACCAACAGTGCAGGATGTGTAAGGATACATATACCAAAGTGAAACAATCCTTCGGCCAGGGGTTTTCTGGTTGCCTACTGCAGAGGGGACTGGAAGAACAGGGATGGACAATTCACCATCAGTTGTAGTAGAATGCTCAAGGAAGGCAGCTTGCTACTTCACTGCGCCTGCTCTCCCGATTCTTCATCGAACAGTGCGAGCACAGGTTCCTGACCAATTGGACCCGACCTGCCTGGTTTCAATACTGGTTGGTTGGTCATGATCGCAGTCAATGTGTAATAGTTGATAAATTCAGTTGGTTACCCTAATCACTTGGTTAATCAGCTCATTGATCATGGTTAGTTGAAAATAATGGTTGATCAGTATTTTAAGAATGCTGAAGAGCCCTTTTCACAACACTCCTGGCGCAGAGGGGACCACTCCCAGTAGGTCTGGCACTGTTTATACCCATCGACTGAAGCTCTCCTGGCCATCACATCCGCGGTGCGACGGGCCCCAACCAGCGTCAGGGTCCTGCACACAACCCAAGCCCTCGAAAATCGATGACTAATCAATCCAACCAAGCTGGCTAATAGCCGTGGATGATCCTCGTGGCCATATTTTTCCACGGCCAACTGTAGGATTCTGGAAGGTTTATAGTTCATCAAGCTGGTTGCGGTTTAACCCTAATCACTGATTATCCAAACATTGGTCACTGGTCATCATGATCCATCATGAACGCTAGTCAATAAAGATATTTCGGCAATTATTCACGGGCATCACTAACAAACAATCAAGAGCACCATCGTCAAATATTGTCCACATTATGATCAATCGTTAGCAATGATGACGTCTATCAAATAAGCATTCTCGCAGTTTTGCTGACAAGGAGATTTTCTGCCGACGAGCATCACCACAAACATGAACCATCAAACATCATCCATCCTGTTGATCACCATCAGGAAACCATCATTCAACCTGGTTTTCAACAACCATTCTTAACCATCACTTGCGAAATAAACGAAAATGAATCATGGCGCTAAGCATCATTCACCACCAAATGGTTTAACCAGAAATCTACCAACCACCATGATGGGCACCACTTGCTTCGTTCCTCCGTGCCAGGCACTTCGCGGGAGAACACCCTCATGGCGTTGACACAGCAGGAGGTGAGTTCAAGGAAGCAAAGGATTCGCCCATGTTGCGGTGATGTGAATCCATTGGCTGACCTTCATCGTATTAGCGATATAAATTGCTGATCTGATGTTAATTTGCTAAGGGTTGATGGCAATGAAATACCAACAAAAAATCGAAAGTCCACAAGCTAATGGATCACCAAACATGGTAATTTTAACCTGGAATGAAAAAACAAGGGTATCCCCTTTTTGAAACCAATTTCATCCTAGGTCGACAAAGCAGTTGTTCTGCCCCTAGCCAACTCCACTTGCACTTTGTGCAGACTTACACACGCAAATATGTATTGTATTTTGTATATGATATACGTGAAAAAAAACGATATAGTGTATAATATCCATGTCAATCCATATCATTCCCCACATCCTTTAGCCATATACACCCATCAACACGCCCCATGTGGTTGCCATTTGCAGCAAGCAGACTTTAACCACAATGTTTGGCAACAAGGTTTTTGGACTTCATTTGGCTGGTGGGTGTTGCTGCTTAAACGGCTGAGGAAGACATGCCATTCCGCTCCACACCTTGGAATCCTTTGACACAGAACACTGCCGACAAGGTGCACTGCTCACATTGTCATGTCAGAGGGTTCGTGCTTTCCAGGCCAATGTTTGTTGGTAATAACATGAAAGTTTATCATATCAAGCAACTTGCTGGACATTAGACGTGTTTCTGGACCATTGAAGCCCTCGAAAATAGCCGATGGCATGAACTCCCATGTTTTTGTCAGGCATGTAACACTTAACAATATCGGTCCACTACTGCCACATTAATTACTGCGCCACTGACATGCTAAGTTGCTGTACTGTTTTAATTGCCGAAATTGCGAATACAAAAATAATTTTGGCCGGTACCGTTCAACCGAATGACCGACTGAATGAAAAATAGTTTCGTAAGCCGAATTCGGATGCTGAAGCACATCGATCGAAGAAGAACCAATGAAAAAATTGCGTGAAAAACTTGGTGTTGGGTGTAGAAGAATTCAACCTGACCTGATATGGACCTGAAAATGTTGTCATAAATCCCCACCATGGTTTCGGAACCGAAAAAAAGTATGTGAAGGGTCCACAAACGGTAGTGCACTGGAGTTACTTCATGCATCAAAGGAAAAACTAACAACATGTTCTTTTGGCATCATGTCAGTTTTGCAGCTAAATGCATAAATTTGTTTTCATTGCTGTTCTTAAAGGATAGACAATGTGCACAAGACAGGGAAACAAAGGTCATGGCCTGACACACATCATGCCAAAATTTGTATTTTTTGTTCTCCTCGCCCGGAACGCTATTCGATGTCTGTCCTCGTCGCCCCGAGATGACAAAAATTACGCCGGCATGGACGCCATGATAGCAATTGAATGTCGCGATTCGTTCCAACAATCACAACAAAACTCTTCCAACCTCCAATTCAGGGCCCGAATTCGGGCCCAAAACGTTGCTACCAGAAACATTTTTTTGGAAAAAAATCAGCATTTAAAAATAAAGTAAATATCTCATGATACCACACTTCCAACAGCCAATTCGGGGCCCGGAACCTTTGCTACTAGCAACAATGGAAAGAATAGGAATGGAACAAATTTTGAAAAATGTCGCTTCATGATACCACACTTCCAACTGCCAAACTGCCAATTCAGGGGCCGAACAGTTGTTGTCACCGATAATTTACAATAATGCGAACAAAGAGAACCAAAAAAAAATTCAGTACGAAGTGCGGAAATTCCATGTTAGGGAAATGTGGCAAATCATTTCACAAATACGTCATCTACAAAAACATCATCTAACAAACACATCATCAAACAACTACATCATTTCACAAATACAATCATGTCACGAATACATCATTTACCACGACATCATCCAACAAATGCATCACGTCACAAATGCATCAAGCCACAAATGCATCATGTCCCAAGTTCATCATGTCCCACATACATCATGTCCCAAATACATCACGTCACATGCACATCATCTGACAAGCATTATCAAGCAATAGCCTCATGTCACGAATACATCATCTCACAAATACATCATTTGACAAACACATCATCTAACAAATGCACCATGTCACAAACACATCCTGCAACAAACACATCATTCAACAAAGACATCATGCTACAAAAAGATCATCTAACAAATAAATCTTTTCACAAATACATCATCTTACGAACATCATCCAGCAAATACATCACGCCACACCTACATGATGCCACACATGCATCATCTTACAAATACATCATGCCACAAATACATCATCTAACAAATCTATCATTGCAAAACCCCAATATCTTTTTATTTTTTCCCTCCGTCAGATTCTTTGCGCGGCATTTTGCCATAAGTTGACAAGAAGTGTTCGAAGAGACCAAATCAAAATTTGTTTTTTTCTTCCGGGGCGCTGCTTTACAGAAGAGGTGCCACGTGTGGGTCCCTGGATGTCCAAATTTTTTGATGCCGTTTCTCTTCTATCTGACAGTGCGTTTGCGTAAGTTTAAAAACGCGTCTGCAAGAAGTCAGCGCAGGCATGCTGAACGAGTCGCTTGCCTCTGTCGCCAGGCAGTAAAACTGCGAAAATCATGCACATGCAATGAATTCCCCACCTTACAAGTCCTCTGCAGTAACGACTCGTTGATCCATTGCACTTTTCAAGATTTTGAACTGGAGCCAGGCTTCTTGCCTCGGGCAACAACAACTGCCTGAAGAAAGAGCCAACCAGAGAACATGATCGGTGGCATCTACCAGGTGAAACGACCGCTCTTCTCTTCTTGCGTGTTGCTCTTTTTTGCTTGTAGTTGTGCCGGTTAGACTTGGCGCCTCGTTCACATGTACTCTGGCAAAGAGAGAAAGTAAGTGCCAATGACTCTCAAAAAAGAGCATCATTATGAACAGTTTGAATGCAGAGAAAGGCAAGTTTGCAACACTGTGCACAGTTGTAACAATGCGATAAAGTCCTTCAAATTGAAGCAAAAGATCACATTCAATTCTTGAAAATCTCAATCTGCTCACCTAAGCACGCAGGGCCAAGAATCGTCCAGCCAACTTGTACCATTTTGGGACTGGCTGGGGCACCTCTCCTTTTGTTTCTGGCAGCAGCGCTTTTGGCAATTTTTATCTTTGCATCTTTGCTTCGAAGCTGTAGTACCTTCAGCATGGAGTGGTTGATTCATGACAAGATGACCTTGTGTTGTGGGTTTCAGTTTCTTTGCTGGTGGTGGTTTGTTATTTTTGTTTTAGGTGTTTTATTTGGTCGTCTGGCCTGTTGGCAGGTCATCTCATGTTCGAATTAATGATGCTTGAATTTCTTTGACAGTCTTTCTGAACATTTAGTAACCTGCATCCGCGTGCAATGAGTACTACCAGCAAAAAAACACTATCCCTGCCTCTGAAAGCCGCTGTCAAAAGCAAAACGTCACCCACATGCAGCATTCAAAGAAATGGACAAAGTGATGACAGTGAGAATGCAAAGACGTGAAAGCGAAGAAAAAGCTTGTACCATGCTGTTAGCCCAGCCTCGGTCCGAAATTTCTCTGTCGTCTTTTCTCTTGTTCTGCATTCTCTGGCCACCAGATTGCCGTGTTTCTTTTCTGCACGAAGTTGCAGAAGTGACAAATTTCACTGGCAAGGCGCGATGACAGTTATCTGGCAGGCACTTTGGTGGCTTTCCGTGATGAGGGTTTGCCTGAGAATCTTGCTTGAATGACTTGAGATGCTGATGCCTGGCTCCTTGACTACTGAGATGCGTGAGAGCGGATTGTCACCCGTTTCACTTAGCACAGTCAGGTAGTCACTTTTCACTTGGGCTCCAGATGACCAGTGATTGTTCGGCTGGTTTGTGGTGTGTTGTTTTGTTTTGGTGGTTTGCTGGTTTTTTTGCTTGGTTCCTGGTCTCTCGGTTTCTTGGTCTGGTTCTTAGATTGGTCTTCTGGATCCAGTTGGTGATCTTCTGATCCCTTTTGCAGCTTATGGGACACACGGTGACCTGCATTCCGCGTGCAACAGGCACCACCTGGCAAAAAAAAAATCTGCCGTCTTTTCTTGCTCAGATTTGCACGATTTCTCATTGGCGTTTCTCTCTCACCTCCAAGGATCAGAAGCTCTGCTGCCATGAAAAACGCAGAGCAGCCAGCTGTTCTTTTTCACGTTCTTAAGTCGAACCGGTTTCGATTCACCAACGTCTCAAGTCAATCTTCCTTGAGAAGAAACGACTTCAGTCTTCCAAAAATTTTTCTCAGAATTCAAATTCTTCTCAAAGCAAGTTCAAGTCAAGATAAAAAGTCAAAAAAAATTCAGGCTTCATTCTATACAGTCCTGCCAGATGGGTTGATTGTTATTTCCTAAAATCATTATAGTGATTTGTGGCTACCGCCCCTTCAAATACCAAGCACACTCCGTAGCCATTTGGCTCAAGCTGTCTCGGCTCAAGATACGTGTCAACTCAACTCACAGCGAAGCTGGGTGGTAGGCCCACTGGCTAGTCTGGGGTTGTTTTGATAAAAGTATCTAGCGGGAGGGGCGTTAGCGGGTGCGTCCGCGGTCCACTCTTGCTTTCGAGATTGCATCCGTAGGCTATCACTCGAAGTAGTGGTAGAAATTTTTCCATTGTGACTTTTAACTTGCGTGTGATTCTAGTTTGCCTACTTAGGCGATCTAGTTTTACCGCTCTTTTTACTGTTTGCATCCGTTGCTTTCTTTCCACAGTGTGTCTGAAGGATTCCCACTTGGGATTCCTTTTGATACCTGTCTTGCATCCGTTACCACGCTCATAGTGTGTCAGGAGGTTACCCACTTGGGTCACCTTCTGATACCTTCTGCATCCTTGCTGCATCCACAGATCCACAGTGTGTCTTAAGGTCTCCTACTTAGGGCACCTTCTGATACCTGTATTGCATCCGCCCTTCAGTGTGTCTTAAGGTCTCCTACTTAGGGCACCTTCAGATACCTGAATTGCATCCGACTCCCAGTGTGTCTTTAAGT